>CM020245.1:177896-236066 GCA_009819775.1 Phoenicopterus ruber ruber
GCAGGTGCAATTCAAGGCTGCACTTTGGGGCCCAGTGGGGTATTTTGGGGTACCGGGGATGTAATTTGGGGCCCACTGTGGGAAATTGAGGACCCTGTAGAGCATTTTGGGGTACCAGGGATGGAATTTGGGGCCCACCGTGGAAAACTGGGGGCCCTGTGGCTGCAATTCAAGGCCCACGGGGACATTTTGGGGTACCGGGGATGTGATTTGGGGCCCACTGTGGAAAATTGGGGGCCCTGTGGCTGCACTTTGGGGTGCTGTGGAGCATTTTGGGGTACCAGGGATGCAATTTGGGGCCCACTGTGGAAAACTGAGGGCCCAGTGGAGCGTTTTAGGGTACTAGGGATGTGATTTTGGGGCCCACTGTGGAAAACTGGGGGCCCAGTGGAGCATTTTGGGGTACCAGGGATGAAATTTGGAGTCCATCGAGCACAATTTGGGGTTCCACAGCTGCAATTTGGGGCCCTGTGGAGCATTTTGGGGTACCAGGGATGCGATCTGGGGCCCACTGTGGAAAACTGGGGGCCCAGTGGAGCATTTTGGGGTACCAGGGACAGAATTGGGGGCTCACCGTGGAAAATTGGGGGTCCTGTGGCTGCAATTTGGGGCCCAGGGGGACATTTTGGGGTACCGGGGATACGATTTGGGGCCCACTGTGGAAAACTGGGGGCCCTGTGGCTGCAATTTGGGGCCCTGTGGAGCATTTTGGGGTACCAGGGATGTGATCTGGGGCCCACTGTGGAAAACCGGGGGCCCAGTGGAGCATTTTGGGGTACCAGGGATGTGATCTGGGGCCCACTGTGGAAAACCGGGGGCCCAGTGGAGCATTTTGGGGTACCAGGGACAGAATTTGGGGCCCACTGTGGAAAACTGGGGGTCCTGTGGCTGCAATTTGGGGCCCACAGGGACATTTTGGGGTACCGGGGATGCGATTTGGGGCCACTATGGATGATTTGGCCCCCGCAGCTCTGACACCCCTGCAGGGAGCCAGCCCCCCCCGCAGCCCCGCGCACCCCAAAACCCCCCGCAGCGCCGCTGCCCCCCCCCGCCAGCCCCCCAACACCCCCCAGAGCCGCCCCCCAACACCCCCCAGAGCCGCCGACACATCCCGCTGCCAAAAATAACCATTTTTGTCCCCGAAACGCAACCCCGGCGGGTCCGGGGGGGCCAGGCCCGGGGGTGGGGGGCGCGGGGGCTGCCGGGGGGGAGGTTTTGGGGTGCCGGCGGCCATCCGGGGCGATTTGGGGGGGCTCCGGGCGCCGTCACTCGGTCCAGCGGTGCCCGCAGTGGGGGGCGGTGCAGACGTAGTAGAGCCTCATGGCGTCCTGGGGGGCGGGAGGAGGGGGGCGGTCACGGCGGGGGGGGGGGTTTGGGGGGCACGGGGGCAGTTTGGGGGGGCGCGGGGGCAGTTTTGGGGGGCGCGGGGGCACCTCACCTCGGCTCTGGCGCTGTGGGACTGGAAGAAGACGGCTTCCTTGTGCCCGCACCTGGGGGAGAGGGGGACGGCGGTGAGGGGGGGCCCCGTATCCCCACGGGGGGGGTCCCCATGTCCCCGGGGGGTCCCCAACATCCCCAGGGTGTCCCCATGTCCTCAAGGGGGGGTTCCCCATGTCCCCAGGGGGTCCCTGACATCCCCACGGGGGTCTCTGTGTCCAGGGGGGTCCCCAACATCCCCATGGGGGTTCCTGTGTCCCGGGGGGGGGTCCCCACATTCCCATGGGAGTTCCTGTGTCCCGGGGGGGGGTTCCCACATCCCCATGGGGGTCCCCGACATCCCCGGGGGGTCCCTGTGTCCTGGGGGGGTCCCCACATCCCCAGGGGGTCCCTGACATCCCCGGGGGGGGTCCCCACATCCCTGGGGGTCCCTGACATCCCCGGGGGGGTTGCTGTGTCCCAGGGGGGTCCTCATGTCCCCATGGGGGTCCCCGACATCCCTGGGGGGTTCCCGACATCCCTGGGGGGTCCCTGTGTCCTGGGGGGGTCCCCACATCCCTATGGGGTCCCCGACATCCCCAGGGGGCCCCTGTGTCCTGGGGGGGTCAGCACACCCCCGGGGGGCCCCCAACATCCCCAGAGGGCCCCTGTGTCCCAGGGGGGGTCCCCACGTCCCCAAGGGTCCCCAACATCCCCGGGGGGTCCCAGGGAGGTCCCCGTGTCCCTGGGGGGACCCAACATCCCTGGGGGCCCCTGTGTCCCGGGGGGGTCCCCACGTCCCCAAGAGGTCCCCAACATCCCTGGGGGGTCCCTGACTTCCCGGGGGGGGGGGGGTCCCCCATGTCCCCAGGGGGGTTCCCAACATCCCCACAGGGTTCCTGTGTCCTGGGGGGGGGTCCCCATGTCCCTGGGGTTCCCCATGTCCCCAGGGGGTCCCCGACATCCCCAGGGGGCCCCTGAGTCCCGGGGGGGTCTCCACATCCCCATGGGGGTCCCCGACATCCCTGGGGGGTTCCTGTGTCCCAGGTGGGGTCCCCACGTCCCCAGGGGGGTCCCCAACATCCCCAGGGGGCCCCTGTGTCCCGGGGGGGTCCCCACGGGGGTCCCTGACATCCCTGGGGGGGGTCCCTGTGTCCCAGGGGGGGTCCCCACGCCCCCGGGGGGGTCCCTGACATTCCTGGGGGGTCCCCGACATTCCCGGGGGGGGGGGGTCCCACACCCCCGGGGGGTCCCCGACATTCCTGGGGGGCCCCCAAAGGGGTCCTTGATATCCCTTGGGGGGGCCCTGACATCCCCAGGGGTTCCCTGTGTCCCGGGGGGTCCCTGACATCCCTGGGGGGGTCCCCGACATCCCCGGGGGTTCCCTGTGTCCCGGGGGGTCCCTGACATCCCTGGGGGGGTCCCCGACATCCCGGGGGGGCCCCACGTCCCGGCTCACTTCTGGCAGGGGTGGTCCTCGGTGCGGGGCAGCGTGGGGTCCTGGGAGACGTCGGCGATGATCTGCGTGAGCTCGCTGCCGGGAGGCGCCCCGGGGCCTTCGTTAGCCCGCTAATTACCCCCGGGCCGTTAATAGCCTGCCCCTCCCTCGTTAACTACCCCTAACGATTAGCCCTATTAATTAGCCCTATTAATTGCCCCCACATTAATTGCCCCCACATTAATTGCCCCCACATTAATTGTCCTTGACTTGTCCTCCTTTATTGCCTCTCCTTATTAATTAACCCCCAGTTGCCCCTTAATCACTCCTATTAACTACCCCAATTATCCCTTTACTAATTATTGCTATTAATTAATTACCCAGAAACTGTCCTGTTTTACTAATTGCCCCATTAATTGCCCTGCCCCCATTAATTACCCTCCCTTCATCTTCCCTTATTGCCTCCCCTTATTAATTGCTCACTCATTCCCTCCTGTTAATAATTCTTTTATTACCCTAATTTCTACTTTGCTAATTATCTCATTAATTACCCCATTAATCACCCCATTTAATTGCTTTTGTTTAATTAATCGGTCTCTGACAGCCCACCCTGGGGGGGGAAGGGCTGGGACCAGGCCCCAGGTGTCCGGAGGGGACCCAGGCATCCAGGAGCGCTAACGAGGAACCCCCCGCTAACGAGGGCCCCCCGCTAACGAGGAACCCCCCGCTAACGAGGAACCCCCCGCTAACGAGGAACCCCCCGCTAACGAACTCACTCCACTTCGTGGGTGATCTTGTTGACGTAGATGCAGCTGTTGTCGGCCTCTTGCTGGTAGTCGCAGTTGCGGCACTGGGGGGGGGGGAAGAGCGAGGGGTCGCGGACTGGTCCCAGTGCCAAACTGGGAGGGGCGGGAGGTGCCGGGGCTGGTCCCAGTGGGGGGCACAGCCCGCTAGGATGGGGGGACTGGTCCCAGTATGCCCCCAGCACTGGTCCCAGTGCCACACAGGGGTGGGGGACGCAGCCCAGTACCCTGGGACTGGTCCCACTGGGCGGGGGGGGGCACAGCCAGCTGTGGTCCCAGTATGCCCCCGGTACTGGTCCCAGTGCCACACGGGGGTGGGGGAGGCAGCCCAGTACCCTGGGACTGGTCCCAGTGGTGGGGGGGGGTCACAGCCAGCTGTGGTCCCAGTATGCCCCCGGTACTGGTCCCAGTGCCACACGGGGGTGGGGGACGCAGCCCAGTACCCTGGGACTGGTCCCAGTGGGGGGGGAAACAGCCAGCTGTGGTCCCAGTATGCCCCCAGCACTGGTCCCAGTGCCACACAGGGGTGGGGAATGCACAGCCCAGTACCCTGGGACTGGTCCCGGGGGGGAGCACAGCCCGCTAGGATGGGGGGACTGGTCCCAGTACGCCCCCAGCACTGGTCTCAGTGCCACATGGGGGTGGGGGATGCAGCCCAGTACCCTGGGACTGGTCCCAGGGGGGGGCACAGCCCACTAGGATGGGGGTCTGGTCCCAGTACGCCCCCAGCACTGGTCCCAGTGCCATATGGGGGCGGGGGATGCACAGCCCAGTACCCTGGGACTGGTCCCGGGGGGGGCACAGCCCACTAGGATGGGGGTCTGGTCCCAGTATGCCCCCAGCACTGGTCCCAGTGCCACACGGGGGTGGGGGATGCAGCCCAGTACCCTGGGACTGGTCCCAGTGGCGGGGGGGGACTCACGGCATAGAGCAGGATCCGGTTCTCCTTGTCCTCCTTGGGGTACAGCATGTTGTTGCTGGGGGGGGACATAGGGAAGGGGGGGGTTACTGCAGGGTTTCAGGGGGGCCCGGCCTGGTCCTGGGGCCACATCACCCCCAGGGAGGGGTGGCTGGGGGGGAGTTGGGGGGCCTGGGGAGGATTTGGGGGGGTATCTGAGGGACCTGGGGGATATCTGGGGGGCCTGGAGAGGAGTTGGGGGACCTGGGGGGTATCTGGGGGGCTGGGGAGGAGTTGGGAGGGTATCTGGGGGGCCTGGGGGGGTATCTGGGGGGTTATCTGGGGGGCTGGGGAGGGGTTGGGGGGCCTGGGGAGGAGTTAGGGGGGTATCTGGGGGGCCTGGGGGGTATCTGGGGGGTTATCTGGGGGGCTGGGGAGGGGTTGGGGGGCCTGGGGAGGATTTAGGGGGGTATCTGGGGGACCTGGGGGGTATTTGGGGGGCCTGGAGAGGAGTTGGGGGACCTGGGGGGTTTCTGGGGGGCCTGCAGAGGGGTTGGGGGTCCTGGGGGAGGGAGTTGGGGGGCTGATGAGGGGGTATCAGGGAGTCTCAGGGGGATGTGGGGGGGTCCCAGGGGAGGAACTGGGGGATCCAGGGGGTGTCAGGGAGAACCAGGGGGGTCTGAGGAGGCTGGAGGGTGTCAGGGAGCCTTGGGGGGGGGGGGTCTGGGGGTCACGGGGGGTATCGGGGAGCCCTGGGATGTATTAGGGGGCCGGGGGGGTGTCAGGGAGCCCCGCGGGGGTCTGGGGGTCCCAGGGAGGGAATTTGGGAGACCTGTGGCGGGTTCTGGGGGGCCCAGGGGGGTGTCAAGGAGCCCAGGGAGGGAAATGGGGAGCTTGGGGAGGAGTTGGGGAGCCTTGAGGGGGTGTCAGGGACCCTGGGGGGTGTCTGGGGGGTCCAGGGAGGTGTTGGGGGGCCCGGGGAGGGGCCTGGGGGGGGGCAGAGGATATCGGGGAGCCTTGAGAAGGGGTCTGGGGGTTACGGGGGGGTATTGGGGAGCCCTGGGGGGTGTCAAGGAGCCTCGGGAGGTATTGGGGGGCCGGGAGGGGTGTCGGGGAGCCCCGGGGAGGGTCTGGGAGGCCCAGGGAGGGAATTTGGGAGACCTGTGGGGGGTTCTGGGGGGCCCAGGGGTGTATCAGGGAGCCCGGGGGGGGGGGGGAATGGGGAGCTCGGCGGGGACTGAGGAGCCCTGAGGGGGTGTCAGGGACCCTGGGGGTGTCTGGGGGCTCGGGAAGGTGTTGGGGGGCCCGGAGAGCACCGGGGAGGGGCCTGGGGGGGGCAGTGGATATCGGGGAGCCTTGAGGAGGGGTCTGGGGGTCACGGGGGGGTATCGGGGAGCCCTGGGGGCTGTCAAGAAGCCCCGGGAGGGGTCTGGGGGGCCCAGGGGGGTACCGAGGAGCCCGGGGGGGGTAGTGGGGAGCTCGGGAGGGACTGGGGAGCCCTGAGGGGGTGTCAGGGGCCCTGGGGAGTGCCGGGGAGAGGCGCTGGGGGGCCCTGAGGGGGTGTCAGGGGCCCTGGGGGGTGCCGGGGGAGGCGCTGGGGGGCCCTGAGGGGGTGTCAGGGGCCCTTGGGGGTGCCCGGGGAGGCGCTGGGGGGCCCTGGGGCCCGGCGCCCCTCACCACTCCTGGCAGAAGCGGATCCCCACGAATCCCGGCTCGTAGGTCCCGTCCGGCTCCATGGCGGCCCCGCGCACGCGCACGGCGCCCCCCGACGGCGGCCGCGCGGGGACACGCGCCTGCGCGAACGGCGCCTGCGCGGGGCCGGGCCCGCCCCGCCCCGCCCCCCTCCGCGCGCTGCCCGGCGGCACCGCGGGGCGCGCGCGTGCACCCCCGTGCGTTGCACGCGCACGCCCCGTGCTTTATCGCACGCGCCGTGCCTCGCGTGTGTGCACCCCCGCGCATTGCGCTATTGCACCCCCATGCCTTGCACACCTGCACCCCCGTGCATTGCACGCATACACCCCGTGCATTGCTCTTTTGCACGTGTTGTGCGTTGCACACATACACCCTGGGCCCTTGCATACCTGCACCCCCCGTGCATCACACACCTGCACCCCTGTGCATTGCACACCCACCCCCGTGCATTGCACACGCACCCCCCCGGTGCATCGCACCCCCCCCGTGCATCTGCACCCCCGTGCCTTGCACACCCGCACCCCGTACCACACCCACCCCCCGTGCCTTGCACACCCACCCCGTGCCTTGCACACCCACCCCCCGCGCCCCGCTCCACCGCCCCCCGTGACTCGCAGGCGCGCGCCCCGCCCCGCGCGCCCCGCCCCGCCCCGCCCTCCTCCCTCCGCCCCTCCCCCAAGGCGCTTCTCTATTGGCCGCGCGGCGGCGGGCGGGCGGGGCAGATCCCTCGCCATTGGCTGGCCGGCGGCGCGCGGGGCGGCCCGGCGGCGCCGATTGGCCGGGCGGCGGGGGCGGGGCGAAGGCGCGGGGCGGGCCGAAGGTTCCAGAAGCGGCGGCGGCGGCGGCGGCGGGGCCGCACCATGAAGGCGGCGGCGGCGGAGCCCGGGGCCGGGCCCGGGCTGGTGCTCGGGGCGGGCTCCGTGTCGCTGGCGGTGAGCAGCAGCCTGAACGCCTTCCGCGCCCACAAGCGCTACAGCACCGGCCTCACCATCGCCGAGTTCAAGGTACCGGTACCGGGGCCCTCCCCGCCGGGCGGGGCCGGCCCTGCCCCGCCGGGGCCCTCCTCGTCCTCCCCCTCACGGACCGGGCCCCGCCGGGCCCCTCCTCCCCCTCACAGGCCCTGCCTCGGCCGGGACCCTCCTCCTCCTCTTTCCCCTCGCGGGCACCGGGACCGGTCCCGCCTCCTCACGGACGCCTGGGCCCCCTCCTCTTCCTCCTCACCGGGGCCCGAGACCCGAGACCCCCCCGCCCCTCCTCCTCCTCCTCCTCCCGGAGGCCCGGGCCCCACTGGGACCCCCTTCCCCCCCCCCCCGCCCTGTCTCACGGGGGAGCCCCACCGGGACCCCCCTTCCTCCTCCTCCCGTGGCCCAGGACCCCCACCGGGGATCGGGACCTCCCCCCTCTCCTCCCGGGGTCTGGGCCCCACCGGGACCCCTCCCTTCCTCCTTCCTTCTCCTCCCGGGGCCCAGGACCCCCACCGGGGATCGGGACCTCCCCCTTCCTCCTCCTCCCGGGGTCTGGGCCCCACCGGGACCCCCCTCTCTCCTTCTTCCTCCTCCCGGGGCCCAGGACCCCACCCCCACCGGGGATTGCCTCCCTCCCCGGTGTCTGGGCCCCACCGGGACCCCCCTCCTCCCTCCTTTCTCCCGGGGTCTGGACCCCAACTAGGGCCCAGTCCACCCCCCGCCCTCCCCGGGGGGGCTTCCCTCTCCCCTGTCTGGGGGGGTCCAGGCCCGGGACCACCGAGTCACACACACACACACACCCCCCCCCTGCACCGGGATCCCCTGGGCCAGGAGCAGCCCAGGGCCGGATCCCGCCACCGACCAGTGCCCCCCCCCAGTGCAAACTGGAGCTGGTGGTGGGCAGCCCGGCCTCCTGCATGGACCTGGAGCTGTACGGCGCCGAGGATGAGCTGCTGGGGCGCCTGGACTGCGACGAGGCCCTGCTGGGCTCCTACCCCGTGGCCGATGGTTGCCGCGTGCACGTGGGTCCCCTCTCCCCCCCTCCTTTCCCCCCATCTCACCCCCAAATCGGACCTTGGAACTGCCCCGCTGCGCCCCGTTTCCCTGCTTCTCACCCCAAAACCTCCCCCTTTCTCACCCCAACCCTGGCCCTCCTGGCGCCAGCACCCCCTTTTTCCCCCTTTCTTGCCCCAAAACGGGTCCCCCCTCGGGGGAGACCCTGCCATGATTCCCTGGGGGCCCCCCGGCCCCCCCCGCAGTAACGGGGTGCCGCAGGTGATCGACCGGAGCGGGGCGCGCATCGGGGAGTACGAGGACGTCTCGCAGGTGGAGAAGTACGAGATGGCCGAGAGCGACTACGACAGGCGGCCAGGTGACACCGGCGTCCCTGTGGGCCACCTCCCCCACCCTGGGGGTGTCCCCTCCCTCTGCGTGTCCCCGCGGTGGCAGCTCCCCGGCCCCGAGGGGATGTCCCCACCCTGTGTCCCCCGCGGTGGCCTTTTCTGTCCCCTCTGTGTCACTGTCCCCCCGTTGAGGTGACCATTCCCTGTCCCCCACAGTGACGCTCCCTGTCCCCACTGTGTCACCGTCACCCAAATTGAGGTGACACCCTGTCCCCTCTGTGTCACTGTCCCCCCAGTTGAGGTCACCAACCCCTGTCCCCCACGGTGACACTCCCTGTCCCCACTGTGTCACCCCCCCAATTGAGGTGACACTCTCTGTCCCCAGTGTGTCACCAGCCCCCTCCTTGAGGTGACCAACCCCCGTCCCCTGTGGTGACACTCCCTGTCCCCCCATGTCACTGTCCCTCGAGTGAGGGTGACACTCTCCCTGTCCCCACCACCCTGGTTGAGGTGCCACTCTCCCTGTCCCCTCTGTGTCACTGTCCCCCCAGTTGAGGTGACCAACCCCTGTCTCCCCGTGGTGACACTCTCCTTGTCCCCACTGTGTCACCATTGCCTGAATTGAGGTGACACTCCCTGTCCCCAGTGCGTCACCACCCCCCTGGCTGGGGTGACACTCTCCCTGGCCCCAGTGTGTCACTGCCCACAGTGCCACTCTCCCTGTCCCCACTGTGTCACTGTCCCTCGAGTGGGGGTGACACCCTGTTCCCTCTGTGTCACTGTCCCCCCAGCTGAGGTGACCAACCCCTGTCCCCCATGGTGCCACTCTCCCTGTCCCCGCTGTGTCACCCCCCCTAATTGAGGTGACACTCCCTGTCCCCAGTGTGTCACTGTCCCCCCTGTTGAGGTGACACTCCCTGTCCCCTCTGTGTCACCCCCCGTTGACGTGACTCCCCTGTCCCCCTTGGTGACACAGCCACCGTCCCTGCCCTGTCACCCCCCTTGCGATGTCCCCTGCGCCCCGGCCCCGCTGTCCCCACCCTCCGGGGCCCGCCGGGCGCCCCCCGCGGTGCCGGGTGCCCCCGGTGCCAGCGTCCCCGTGTCCCCGCGTCCCCGCAGAGTCCCTGCGCTCCTTCCTGCGCCAGCGCCGCTGGGGCCGCTACGACGCGGAGGGCGCGCGGCACCGGGCGGCCGAGCAGCAGCAGCGCCAGGCGCAGGAGGCGGCGCTGGCGGCCGCCCTCCCGCTGGGCGCCCGCTGCCAGGTCCGGGTGCCGGGCCAGCCCTGCAAACGGGCCACCATCATGTACGTGGGTACGTGTCCCCGAGCCCCCCCGGGGCCCCCCTTTGTCCCCACCCCCCCCCCGCCTTCCCCCCCTCCTGGCGCTGACCCCCCCCCCCTCCCCGCAGGCCAAACCGACTTCAAGCCGGGCTACTGGGTGGGCGTCCGCTACGATGAGCCGCTGGGCAAGCACGATGGCAGGTAGGGCCACCAAATGTCCCCTCTTTGGTTTTTTTTGGGGGGGGGGTGGGGTGTGTCTTTGGGCCCCCCCGAGCGCTCTGTCCCTCCGCAGCGTGGGCGGCCGCCGCTACTTCGAGTGCCAGCCCAAGTACGGCGCCTTCGTCAAGCCCCAGAGCGTCACCCCCGGGGACTTCCCCGAGGAGGGGGATGGCCTCGAGGACGAGCTGTGAGGGGGGGCGGGGGGGGGCCTTGTTTTGGGGCGCCCCCGGCCTCCCCCCCCCCCCCATCCCCCCCTTCCCGTCCCCGCTGGGCGCTGCCCTCCTGGCGGGGGCGGGGCTCCCCTTGCCGGCCACGCCCCTTCTCCGCTGGAGGGGGCGTGTCTTGCGTGTCGCAGCCAATGGGCGGGTGCGGCGCCCCCCTCGCCGGTCACGCCCTCTTTCTGCTGGAGGGGGGGCGTGGCGTGCTGTGTGCCGCAGCCAATGGGCAGGCGCGGCGCTCCTTTCGCTGGCCACGCCCTCTCTCTGCTGGAGGGGGGGCGTGGCGTGCTTTGTGCCGCAGCCAATGGGCGGGCGTGCTGAGCAGGAGGCGGGGCCAGGAGGCGGCGCCGGAAGCAGCGGCCGGGCGGGTGAGTGGGATCGGGGCGACCCGACAACACGCACCCCCCGCCCCCCTCCCCCCAGTACCGACCCCCCGCTAACGAAGCGCTGTTTCCTCCCTCTCCCACAGGCGCTGCCAGCGCTGCCGCTCCCCCGTCCTCGACGGGGCCCGCACCGTGTGTTCCCCCTCTGCCGGGGGGCACCGGCGGGTCGGCCCCGCCTCATAAAATGGCGTTTTAAGGTGAAAAGACGTGTTTTGGCCATTTTTGTTGCGGGGGGGAGGGTGTTCGGCGGGGGAGGGGTTCCCCGGGGAGGGGCGGGGGAGTTTTGGGGTGAAGAGGGGAGTTTCCGGCACCGAACGGTAGCGCGGCCAACTCGGCTCTTCCCGACATGCCCCGCGCGTAGCCAATAGCGACGCTTCTTCCGCTCCGGAGGGGGCGGGGCGCGGCGCGCCGGCCTATCGCCGCGTGTTATCCGCCGCGCGGGGCGGGGCGGTGGGGACGGACGTGCGGCCCCGCCAATGGGCGTGGCCGCTCGCAGTGAGCGGCGTCAGCGGCGGCCAACGGGCGCTCGGCGGCGGCGCCGGGAAGGGGAGGCGGGGGGCGGGACGTGAGGAGGCCGCCATGGGCTGGTGGGGCGGCGCGGGGCGGGCGGCGGCGGCGGCGCTGCGGAGGCTGCGGGCGGCGGGGCGGGCGCGGGGGCCTCGGTACAGCCTGGGCCGGGCCGCGCCGCCGCCGCCTCCCGCCGCCTCCGACCTGGAGCGGGCGGACGCCTGGCTGTTGCGGAAGGCGCTGGAGAGCGGTGAGGGGCGGGGCCGGGAGCAGGGGGTGGAGCCAGGGACAGGGCCAGACGCAGGGGGCGGGGGCGAGCGCAGGGGGCGTGGCCAGGGCCGGGGACAGGGCCAGACGCAGGGGGCGTGGCCGGGTGCAGGGGCGGGTCTGGGGGCGGGACTGAGCTCAGGGGGCGTGGCCGGGGACCGGGCCAGGCGCTGGGGCGGGGTCGGGCGGGGGTGGGGTGAGGGAGGGCCGGGGCGGGGGAGGCGGGGGGAGGCCAGGGGACCCCCCCCCCCCCCCGCTGACCCCCCCTCGCTCCCCAGGTCTCCTGTCCTGGTTCCGTAACGGGCTCCTGGCCACCGGCGTCGGCGTCATCTCCTACGTCCAGAGCGACACCGGCCGCGACGCTGCCTACGGTGGGGATGGGGGGGGCACACACCCCCCCTGGGGACACCCCCCCCCCCCAGGACACCCACCCCTCGGGGACACCCACCCTGGTGACCCCCCCCGCCCCCAGGCTCACCCCCCCATGGGGCCCCCCCCATATCCCCATCACCCCCTGCAGCCCCCCCCCCAAACCCCCCATCCCCCCCGCCCCATTGCCCTCCCTGCACCCCAAAACCCCCCATCGCCCTCCTGCCCCATCGCCCTCCCTGCACCCCAAACCCACCCCAAATCCCCCCAGTCCTGCTCACCCCCCCACCCCACTGGGCCCCTAGATTCTGGGGCCGTTTCCTCCATTTTAGGGTCCGTGTCCCTTCATTTTGCCAAATTTTGCCGCGTTTTGCCCGTTTTTCATCACCGTAACAAAAAGCCTCACCCTGGGGGGGAACCCCTGCCCCCCCCCCATATTCTAACCGAGCTCTTTTTGGGTTTATTTCTCGATGTTTTTAGGGTTCTTCATCCTGGGGGGCCTGTGCGTCTCCTACGGGGCAGGCTCGTACCTGGTGAACCTGGTGCTGCTGCGGCGGCCGATGATGCTGCCGGCGCCCACCGCGGCCGCCAACGCCGCCGCCGCCGCGCTGCTGGCCCTGCTCTGGCTCTGCGCCCTCTCCCTCTACGTCGGCCGCTTGGAGGTGGAGATCGTCCCCGAGGAGCCCCCCGAAAAGTGACGAGGACGAGGACCGGGGGGGGGGGGGGCACACGACACGATGGGGACCCCCCCTGGTGATGGGGGGGGGGGGGATGCCCCCTGGGGGGGTTGGAAATGGCCGGGGGGGGGGGTAAAAACCAACATGGGGGGGGTTAAAAACCAACACAGGGGGGTTAAACCCACCCTGGGGGAGGGGTTAAACCCACCCCGGGAAGGATTAAACCCACCCTGGGGGGGATTAAACTCATCCCAGCAGGATTAAAAGTCCCCTGGGAGGATTAACCCCCCTCAGAAGGATTAAACCCCCCCCAGGAAGATTAAACCCACCCCAAGGGGGGATTAACCCCTCTCCCAGGAGCATTAAAAGCCTCTTGGGAGGATTAAACTCACCCTGGGGGGGGGGATTAAACCCACCCCAGGGGAAATTACTCCCCCCCAGGAGAATTAAACCCACCACAGGGGGAATTAAAAGCCTCTTGGGAGGATTAAGCCCCCCCCAAGAGGATTAAAAACCCCCTGGGAGGATTAACCTCCCCCCCCCCCGAAGGATTAAAACCACCCTGGGAGGATTAAGCCCCCCCCCAGGAAGATTAAATCCCCCCGGGAGAATTACCCCCCCCCCCCAAGAGAATTAAACCCCCCCCCCCGGGGATTAACCCTCCCAGGAGGATTAAAACTGCCCCTGGAAGGATTAAGCCCCCCCCAGGAGGATTAAAAGCCCCCCCAGGAGGATTAATCCCGCCCCAGGGAGCAGAAACACCCCGGGGGGGGTGGATTAAAATCCAATTAAAGCCCCCCCAGGGTCAGGATTGCTCACACCCCCCTCCCCCGACGCTACTTTTCTGCAAAACCCCCCAGTTTTGGCTGCTTTCTATTTATTCGCTCGCCCCGGGGGGGGTCCGCGCCCTCCCGCAGCGTTTGCCGCAGGTGCCGTGTCTGCACCCTCCTTCCCGCTGCGAAAAACGGGGGGGTTTGGGCAAAACTCGCCTCCGCGGGGCCCCCCCCCGGGGGGGGTTCCCCCAAAATCCCCGTTTATCGAGGCGCCGTGCCGGAAACGGGCGGATTCGGCCCCAGATTTCGCAGCCCCCGCGGTCGGCGCGGGGCAACGGGGCGGAGGAGCCGGGAATAAAACCAGGTGGAAAAAGCCCCAATTTGTCCCCGATTCATTTGCGGGGGCCCAGAAAAGGGGGGAAACCCCCCCCCCCAGTTTGCAGCCGATTTGTCCAAATTCCTGCGGATTAACCTCAAAATGGGGTTTGCCCAGTTTGCAAAGGCCGGTCTGCCGCCATTTCCCAGTTTGCAGTGCCCAGTTCCCAGTTCGCTGCTGCTCCCCAGTTTGCTGCTGCTCATTCCCAGTTCACAACTGGTTCCCAGTCCACGATGCCCAGTTTGCAACTGGCTTGTTTCCAGCACCCAGTTCCCAGTTTGCAGCGCCCAGTTCCCAGCACCCAGCGCCCAGTTCCCAGTGCCCAGTTCCAAGTTCGCAGCACCCAGTTGCCAGTTTGCAACTGGTTCCCAGTCTGTGACGCCCAGTTTGCAACTGGTTCCCAGCTCCCAGTTCCCAGCACCCAGCTCCCAGTTCCCAGTGCCCTGTTCCCAGTTTGCTGCTGCTCATTCCCAGTTCCCAGCGCCCAGCTCCCAGTTCCCAGCTCCCAATGCCCAGTGCCCAGCTCCCAGTGCCCCATTCCCAGTTCCCAGCGCCCGGTTCCCAGTTCCCAGCTGGCAGCTGCCCCTCCCCCCCCGCCCCTCCCCCCAAGAACTCGGCACCGACTCCAGAATTATTATTTTTTGTTCTTCTTTTCCTTCTTTTCTTTTGTTTTGCGCCGAAGTTCGGCACCGAAAGGGCCCGGCCGGACCCCCCCGAGCGTTAAACATCGGGTTTTCGTCATGCACTAATCGCATCGGCCCTGGAAAATACCACAAATTGTTAAAAACGTCCGTAAAAGCAGAAAAAGGCAACGTCTATCACCAAGAACTACGGGGGGAGGTTTGTTAGGCCCTAAAAATACAAAGAAAGAGCCGGGAACGCCGGCGGCGCTCCCGCCGACCCCTCGCGGCCCCTTCGCCGGCGGAAAACCCCCCAAAAAGCCCCCAAAATTCAATTTTTTTTGGCGGAGGAATTGATTAAATTGGGGTTTTTTAACAGTTGGGGTTTGGGGTTTTTTTTTTGAAGGGAGGGGGGGAAAAAAAATCGCCTTTTTTTTAAAATTATTTTAATAACTTACGTCCTGCTTTTAAAAACTACGGGTTTCCGAGAGGCCGGCCCCAGCGTGGCGCGGGGTTGCCCCCCCCCCCAAAAAAAAGGGGGGATCCTACCGGGAAAACCTAAATACTCAGGGAGGGGGGGTGAAAAAAAAAATCCCCAAAATCGGGAGTTCTGTCCCCAAACTGCGCTGGGCGAGGAGAAGGAGGCGGCGGCGGGGAAGGGGGAAAATGGTTAAAATGTAGTGTTTTGCCCCGCTTTTGGGGGGGAGAAGCAGCGACGCCTCCGTCTTCCCGTTCGTTTTGCCCATTTTTGCCTTTTTTTGCCCCCCCCAGCACCGAAAAAACCCCACAAAAGGCCCCTCTGGCCGCACCGAAAGGCACCAAAACCCCATTTTTTAACGGCAAAAACCCCTCCCCGGGTGAGAATTGGGGGGGTTTGTTTCTCTTTTTTTCTGCTTTTTGGGTTTTTTTTTTTTTTCTTCTTTTCGGGTTTTTTTTGGCCAGTTTTATTAAAAAAAAAACACCAAAAAAAAAAAAAAGCCGGCGGCCGCTATTTACACCAACACTTTTGTTTTAAAGCACGAGACTGGAAAAATTGGGGGGAAAAAGCCCTTTTTGAGGGTTTCCGTGGGCCGGAGGAGCCCCCCCCCCGGGGGGGGAGGGGAGCGGGTGGTTTTGGGGGGGTTTGGGCTGTTTTCATCACTGGGGTGGGGGGGGGGGTGGGGGTGGATTTTGGGGGCGTCTTAAAGTGCGAAGAGACCCAGGAGGGGCGGCGGGAGCCTTCCCCGTGCTCTCCCAGTGGTACCATGAAAATCCAGTTTAAAACCACCCCGGTACTGGGCGGGGCGGGGGGAGGGGAGGCTGATGGGGGGGTGGGGGGGACCCAGGCGTCCAGGTGTCCCCATCCCCCACGGGAGCCCCCTTTCTGGGGGGACCCAGGCGTTTGAGCCCCCCTTGCCCCCCCCCCATCCCCAGGGGACCCAGGCGTCCGAGCGCCCCTCCCCACCCCCCATCCCGGGGGGACCCAGGCATCCGGGCACCCCCATCCCCCCGGGCACCCCCCCCAAATCCCTGGGGGGACCCAGGCGTCCAAGTCCCCCCCCCCCCAAATCCCCAGGGGGACCCAGGCGTCCTCGCCGCAGCCAAATTCCAGCTTTCCTTCCCCAAACCGCAACCCCTCGGCCCAACCCCCACATCAGCGCCGGCTTTTCCGGAGGAAAAACCCCAAATCCAGCCAAAAAACGGGGGGTGGGGGGGCCCGACCCCTCCCCTCCGGTAAGTGCTTAACGCCGAAGTCCCTGGAGAGGGGCGGAAACGGGGGGTCCCGGCCAAAAGGCAACGGCGGGCACCCGCGAAGGCTTTTCGGGGGGTGGGTGGGAAGGGGGGGCCCCCCCCCGGAGGTCCTGGGATTCGGCGGCCGCCTGCCGGGATGCGCCGGGCGGCGTCGGATGGGCCTCGGGTCATCGCGGAGGAGTCTGGGGTGCGTCGGGGGGTCCTCGGGCCGCGGCGGAGCAGCCTCGGCCGCGCTGGACCACGATGGATGAGCCTCGGGCTGAGCTGGACCATGCTGGATGATCTTGGATGAGCCTTGGCTGAGCTGGACCACATTGGATGAGCCTCAGGCTGAGCTGGACCACGATGGATGAGCCTTGGGCCACGCTGGATCACGTTGGATGAGCCTCAGACTGAGTTGGACCATGTTGGATGAGCCTCAGACTGAGCTGGACCACGTTGGACGAGCCTTGGGCCACGCTGGACCACGTTGGATGAGCCTCAGACTGAGTTGGACCATGTTGGATGAGCCTCAGACTGAGCTGGACCATGTTGGACGAGCCTTGGGCCACGCTGGATCACGTTGGATGAGCCTCAGACTGAGTTGGACCATGTTGGATGAGCCTCAGACTGAGCTGGACCACGTTGGACGAGCCTTGGGCCATGCTGGACCATGTTGGATGAGCCTTGGGCCATGCTGGACCACGTTGGATGAGCCTTGGGCCATGCTGGACCATGAAGGATGAGCCTCAGACTGAGCTGGACCATGTTGGATGAGCCTGGGGCTAAGCTGGGCCACGATGGATGAGCCTCAGGCCAAGCTGGACCACGTTGGATGAGCCTTGGGCTGAGCTGGACCATGTTGGATGAGCCTCAGGCCAAGCTGGACCACGTTGGATGAGCCTTGGGCTGAGCTGGACCATGTTGGATGAGCCTCAGACTGAGCTGGACCATGTTGGATGAGCCTTGGGCTAAGATGGACCATGTTGGATGAGCCTGGGGCCACACTGAACCGTGTTGGATGAGCCTTGGGCCAAGCTGGACCACGCTGGATGAGCCTTGGGCCAAGCTGGACCACGCTGGATGAGCCTGGGGCCATGCGGGACCACGTTGGATGAGCCTCAGACCATGCTGGACCACGCTGGATGAGCCTGGGGCCATGCTGGACCACGCGGGATGAGCCTTGGCCTGCATGGAACAAGCCTGGGGCCGTGCCGGCCCACGCTGGATGAGCCTCAGCCCCACGGGACGAGCGTCAGCCCGTGCCGGCTCACACCGGCTGCGCCGCGGCGCGCGGGACGAGCCCTGGGCCCCGCCGGCCGAGCCGGGGCTGTGCCGGCCGAGCCTCGGGCCGTGTCGGACGAGCTTCAGAGGGCGCTGGGCGAGCCGCCGGCCGCGTCCCGTGGGAGGCGAGGGGGTTTGGCAGCGCCGGGGCCGAGCCGAAAAGTCCAGGAGCAGCCGGAGAAGCGTCCGATCTGCCGAGCGCCCCGGCGCGCGGGTCCGCCGGCTCGGCCCCACCGTGTCCCGCTGGCGCCGGATCCGCTCCTCAACCCTCCCCCCACCCCCGCCCAAACCGCAAGGCGGGGAAAAATCCTCCTGGGGCCCCGAGTCCGGCCGCTCCGGCGCGCTCCCGCCGTGCCCAAGTCTGCGCCGGGGCGGGAGAGGGCGAGCCCAAGCCCCGTCTCCGCCGGGCGCCTCGGACCAGACCAAGATTCTTGTGTTTTGTTTTGTCGGTTTTGTTGTTGTTGGTGGTTTTTTTTTTTTTTAATCCGGTTGGTTTTTGCGGGTTATTTAATTTTTCGCCCCGGCGTCAGCTCACAGCGTGTGCTGCTCCGCGTGGAGCTGGGCCGGGAGGAGCGGCTGGACGGGCGACTGCGGCGACGGCGGCGGGGTCCGGGGAGGCGAGGGCTGCGCCGTGCCCGGCGTGGTGGGGAGGAAGGGGGCGCCGGGGGGGGGCGGCGGATGGCGAGGCGGGCGCGGCGCTGGGGGGCTCGAGGATGGGCCGGTTGTAGAAAAAGAAGGGGCACTGCTGGATGAAGAGTTCGATGATTGTCTGGTAGGTGCGGGTGGCCGTCAGGGCGTCCATCGTGCTGAAGTCGGGTCTCATCAGGGTGGGCCAGAAGCAGATGGAGAGGTTCTCGCTGGTCATCAGGTTCACGCGGTGGTTGTGGCTCACCCTGCGGCGGGAGAGAGGGGACAAGGTGACGCCGGCGAGACGCCGTCAGGGACCCCGATCGCCTCGACGGCGTCCGCCTGCGGAGGCGGCCCTCCCCGGCCCGGCGCTGGGGGGGCTTTGGGGTGCTCCGGAGCCCTCCCCGCGTCCCGGGAACCCCGGTACGTACTTGTTCAAGTGCCCGATGACGTATTTGAAGACCTCGTAGTTCTCCTTGGGAAACTTCCTCAGCACCTCCTTCAGCGCGTGGAGCTTCTGCTCCCGGTCGTTGATTTCTGCCGGGAGGGAAAGCGGAGTCGGGGGAGCTGCCGCGGCAGAGAAACGCTCGCCGGGCATCGCAGCCCCCCGCCGCGGGATCCCTCCTCATCGTCGGGGCGAGGGGGCGGATTTTGGGGCCAACGGGTCGAGCGGGACATGGGTCTTCCCGAAAATAAACCTGGCAAAAACCCCGCGCTGCTCCCGGCCGCAGGACGGCGATGCCGGGGCAGAGCATCTCCGGCCAGAAACAGGCTCGGAGGGTGAGAATTAGTAAGGAGACGCGTCCGCAAACGGGCTTTTACGGTCCGAATTAACGAGCCGTGCCCGCAAACGAGCTGGTACGGTACGAATTAATAAGAAGATGGGTCGGGACCCCCCGGTCGTACTCACTGTGGGCTTCCACCAGCTCAACCTGCATGGTGTAGGGCACCAGGGGCTCGGGCAGCTCGGAGAAGAAACTCTTCATGGCACCGGCCACGGTGTTGACGGTGAAATCCTTCTCAGCCAGGTCCAGCCCGTGATCTGGAAGGGGAGAGTCTCGGGGTTACCCCCCCGGGCTCGCGGTCACACCCCGAGGCGCTGAGGGGTGCGGGAAGCCGACGGGAGGTTCGCCCCGAAGCGGAAACCCCCCTCCAGCCGCCCACTCGAATCTCCATCTCGCAGAGGAGCCCAACCCCGACGCCCAGAGGCACGAGGGGCCGAAGGACTGGCCCAAAAATGGGTAAAACACCCAGAAAAACGCGGCGACCAGAGAGTCCTGGCGCCCGGCGCCGCTCCTCGGGGCGGCACGGGGCAGCGCAGCCGCGGCGGGCACGTCGGCCTTGTCCGGGCGATAAAAACAACAGGGGTTAAGTGTATCCAAACGTGTTTTCATCCTAAAAACGCGGCGGAGCGGCCACGGGCACGTTGGGCGCGGGCGGCCCCCGAGTTTTGGGGCGGGGAAGGAGGAATCTCGGGCGCAGAGGTTACCCTGGTCGAACTGCCGCTGCAGGCTCTCCATCTCCGACTTGTTTCCGCTCACGCGATAGATGCCTTCGGTGCTCAGCCCTGGCGAGGAAAAAGGGGGGGGGGATGCGCAAATGGGGGGGCTTTAGGGAAAACGCCTACAAACGCTTCGTATAGGCATGAAAATCCATACGTCTCATTTGGTCCCCAGAGCCGGGACGCGATGACACCCCAAATCCCTACCCCTTCGAGAAATCCCTGCTCGGGAATCCTCGTTAAAACCCAGCCCGCGAGCTCGGCCCAACTGGGGGGAGTCGCCCTGTTTATTATTTTTAACCTTTTAAACCCAGCGCCCCACCGAGAGCTTCTCTTTTAATTCAAAAATCAGGAGTTCCAGCAAGTCGACGTCGGCCCAATCCGCCCGGAGCTCCCTGCAGAACTTCTCACTCCTGATTTATCTCCCCCCCGCCCCCATCCTATTTTGTTACGCGGCTCCTCCAAACCCCAACCTCGATTTTAGGTGATTTATCCCCAGGGGAACGTTCAGCTCCCGGCGTGGCTTTGTACCCGCCGAAAGCGTTACCGATTAATTCAAACTCCGCCACGCTGCGAGGACGCTGTTGTCTCTTCTGCGCGAGGCGTCTTCGTTCAAATAATCTCAATTTTTGGGGGGCACAGAGGGGGGGGAAAAGAAACAAAACCCGGTCTCCCTGAAGAGAAAACACCGCCCGGATTTTCCGGATGGGAGAGTGGGGGGGGGTGCAGCGGCACCGGCTGTTTTTTCTCGGATGCGGCAGCGGTGTCGGCTCGTGCTTTGCCGTCGGCAAAAAAAAAAAAGGCTGAGGAAAGGGGAAGCACCTGCACCATGTTGTGCTGCTCCGTCTCCCCGCTACGGCTGCCCGGAGCAAGAGCCTGACGGGGGGGAAAAGCCGTCGGATAAAAGCCCGGAGCTTGTTTCGGTGTTAATTAGGGCTGCCGGAGGCTGGAAACTTGGCGCCGTATCCAGCACCGTCAACCGCTCGGAGGGAAAGGTGCGAGGCGGGTCCCCAAAAAAACATCCCGCCTGAATTATTTCAGCCCCTCGCCTCCGGGGCCGGGAGCAGCAAATCTCCGAGGGCGGCATTGCTCCGGGCGCGCTCGTTTTGCCAGGTAATCAAAAAATAAAGGATCCGGGGAAGAGCTTTACGCCTTCCCAGGAAAACCGCAGCGACCGGATCCGGCGCCGCAGCAGAAACCTGCGCCGAGAGACGCTCCCCGGCGGCGAGCGCCGCGGCCGGCTGCTCTCACCTGTCGCCTCGATGTACTCGATGCACCTCTCGATGAAGACGGGGATGGGTTTCTCCGGAGTCACCACGTTGGTCAAAGGCACCCCAAAATAGTTGCTCTCCCACGTCGTCTTCGTGATGGACGGCCGAGGTTTGGGCTTTGGTTTCTGCGGGAGAGAGCGGAGCGGAGTTGAGGCAAATATCCCGAATCCGCCCGTTTACGGAGACGCTTCAGCCCGCAAACGGACCCGCTACCCCCGAGACGGGCAGGAGGCGGAGGCTGCTCCCAAAATCTTTACGCGGCAAAGGGCGTCGGCAGCCAAAATCCTGTTATTTTGGCAGGAGCGGCACGGCCCAATCCGCCGGGATATTATTTATTCCAAAGCATTATTATTTATTCCAGGGAATTATTATTATTTATTCCAATGGATTATTTATTCCAATGGATTATTTATCCCAACGCTTTATTATTTATCCCAACGCTTTATTAATCCCAACGCTTTATTAATCCCAACGCTTTATTAATCCCAACGCTTTATTATTAATCCCAACGCTTTATTATTTATCCCAACGCTTTATTATTTATCCCAACGCTTTATTAATCCCAACGCTTTATTATTAATCCCAACGCTTTATTATCAATCCCAACGCATTATTATCAATCCCAACGCATTATTATCAATCCCAACGCATTATTATCTATCCCAACGCATTATTATTTATCCCAATACTTTATTATTTATCCCCAAACTTTATTAATCCCAACGCCTTATTATTAATCCCAACGCCTTATTATTTATCCCAACGCCTTATTATTTATCCCAACGCCTTATTATTTACCCCAAGACATACGATATTATATACCATCATTACATTAGGAATAAGACCCTCGTTCGAGCGGCCGCTGTTGTTATTTATTCCGGTGAATCCTTATCGCCGCGAATGACGCAGAGAGGCGGGGACGGGGGTCACGGACGGGGAAACCCCTTCTCCCGCCGCTCCCTTCCCCGCTACGGGACGTTAAACCTGAGCGAAGGCTTCGCGCAGCCGAGGGATTTCATCCCAAACGTCGGCGCTCGCCAACGTCTCCGGCGGAGCCTCCTGGATGTCACCGCTTCGGTGAGAAATAAACGGCGGCACCGTTTTCATTGAAATAGGCATTTTTGCCAGTTTTTGGCAGAAAAAACCTCTCCACGTGCAGAAGGGAACGGCCAGAAAGCGGGAGAAGCCAACGGGACTCCACCAAGGGCAAGTTCACCCAACGTGAAGCTCACCAACGCTCAACGTGGTGAGCTTCTGGGACGGGGCGGTGGCCTGGCAGACGAGGGGGGAGCGGAGGACAGCGTCTGCCCGGGCCTCAGTAGGAGCTCTGACGCCATCTCCATCAGATCCTCCTGGAGAAGGTGCTGATGAGCAGTGGGGGAGGCGGGTTGAAGACTGGCTGATGGCCAGGCCCGAGGGGTGGTGAGCAAAGGCCAGTCAGAGGCCCAGTGGTGGCCCCAGGGGTCAATCCCAGGTCCGGTCCCGTCTAACACCTCCATTAATGATCTGTATGATGGGGCAGATGTTCCTCGGCCAGTTTGCAGATGACACCAGAGCAGGAGGAGCGGCTGAGACGCCAGAGGGTCGCGCTGCCGTCCAGAGGGACCTCGACAGGCTGGAGAAACGGGCTGATGGGAACCTCATGAAGTTCAACAAGTAGAAGCGCAAAGTCCTGCCCCTGGGGAGGAACAACCCCAGACACCGGTCTCTGCCGGGGGCCACCCGGCTGGAAAGCAGCTCGGCAGAGAAGGACCTGGGGGTCTTGGTGGACACCAAGTTGACCATGAGCCAGCAAGGTGCCGCGAGGAAGGCCAACGGTGTCCTGGGCTCTGGTGGTGAAACACCAGAGCAGGTCGCCCAGAGAAGTTGTGGATGGCCCATCGTGGGAAGCCTTCAAGGTCAGGTTGGATGAGGCTTGGAGCAACCTGATCTAGTGGGAGATGTCCCTGCCCATGACAGGGGGGTGGACTGGGTGGTCTTTGAAGGTCCCTTCCAACCCAAACCCTTCTATGACTCTATGGACAGGGCTTGGAGCAACCTCATCTACTGGAAGATGTCCCTGTCCATGGCAGGGGGGTTGGACTGGATGATCTTTGAAGATCCCATCAACCCAAAACCTTCTGTGATTCTATGACTCTATGGATGAGCCATCTCATCTAGTGGAAGATGTCCCTGCCCATGGGTCTTTGAAGGTCCTTTCCAAACCCAACCCCTTCCACGATTCCATGATCAGGATTTTGCAACTAAACCTCAAGGAAGGAGCCAATAAACCCTGCAACGCGCCGCCGAAGAGAAGGTGGGCACCCAAACGCTCCTCCAGCCCGAGCAAGGTGGAACCTGCCACCGCACACCGTTCCCATCGGCAAAATGAGGGCGAAACCGTGGACCCCAAAATAAATCCTCAAAATTAAGGGGGAGCAATTGAAAGGCCGAGCACCGCTACTGGCGGCAGCATCCGCTGCCCGGCCACATCCCTCGGCTTCCCCTCGGAAAAGGGGACGTGCTACAATACAGCACGGGACCGAAACCCGAAAACGCTGGCTGGAAACCCAAAAAAGTCAGTTATAAACCCAAAAAATCAGTTACAAACCCAAACCAGCCAGTTACAGACCCAAACCAGCCAGTTACAGGCCCAAACCAGCCAGTTACAGGCCCAAACCAGCCAGTTACAGGCCCAAACCAGCCAGTTACAGGCCCAAACCAGCCGGTTACAGGCCCAAACCAGCCGGTTACAGGCCCAAACCGCATCCCACACCACGGGAGCGAGCGAATCCGTTGCCGTAAGGGAAGTTTCTGCCTCTGCCGGTATTTCGGGGAGACTCAAACCACCTTTTTTTGGGGGGAGGCTCGAAATCTCTTTTTCGCGGAGACTCAAAACACCTTTTTTTTGGGTGGGGGGGCCTTGAAAGACCTTTTTTGGATGAGAACAACCGGCTCTACCCAATCCTTGAGCACCTGGACGGAGCTTTCCTCGAGGCGGCGAGTGGAAAACGATGCCTCTGCAGCTGGACGCAGAAGGGCAACCGAGGGACAGAGCAGGGACCGTGACGGCTCCCGGAGGCCAAAGGCCTCGCTCCAGCCCCCTCCTCCTCACCACGGAGGATTTCACAGAATCCCGGAGCGGCGGGGGTGGGAAGGGGCCTCTGGAGCCCACCCAGCCCAGAGCAGGGGCACCCAGCGCAGGCTGCACAGGGCCGCGTCCCGGCGGGCTGGAATCTCTCCGGAGAAGGAGACTCCACACCCTCCCTGGGCAGCCTGTGCCAGGGCTCCGGCACCTCACAGCGAAGACGTTTTTCCTCGTCTTCAGGCGGAACTTCCCGTGTTCCCGTTTGTGCCCGTTGCCCCTTGGCCTGGCGCTGGGCACCACTGGGAAGAGTCTGGCCCCGTCCCCTTGACACCCGCCCTTGGGATACTGATAAGTGTTGGTGAGGTCCCCTCTCAGCCTCCTCTTCCTCAGGCTGAGCAGCCCCAGCTCCCTCGGCCTTTCCCCACAGGAATCACAGAACCGTTTGGGTTGGAAGAGACCTCCAAGGTCATCGAGTCCAACCGTTGACCCAGCACTGCCAAGGCCACCACTAACCCCTGTCCCCAAGCGCCACATCTCCACGGCTTTTCAATCCCCCCAGGGACGGGGACTCCCCCACCGCCCTGGGCAGCCTGTGCCAGGGCCTGACAGCCCTTTGGGGAAGAAACGGTTCCCAAGATCCAACCTAAACCTCCCCTGGCGCAGCTTGAGGCCGGTTCCTCTCGTCCTGTCGCTTGGGAGAAGAGCCCGACCCCCCCTGGCTCCAACCTCCTGTCAGGGAGTTGCAGAGAGCGAGAAGGAGAGATGCTCCAGGCCCTCAGCATCTCTGTGCCCCCCGCTGGGCTCTCCCCAGTAGCTCCTCGTCTCTCTGGAACTGGGGAGCCCAGAACTGGACCCAGGACTCCAGCTGGGGCCTCCCCAGGGCAGAGCAGAGGGGGAGGAGAACCTCCCTCGCCCTGCTGGCCACACTCTTCCTCACGCAGCCCAGGCTGCCCTTGGCCTTCTGGGCAACAAGGGCGCGTTGCCGGCTCGCGGGGAATCTGTCGTCCCCCGGGACCCCCAGGTCCTTCTCCGCAGAGCTGCTCTCCAGGAGGTCACCCCGACCTGTCCCGGTGCAGGGGGTTGTTCCTCCCCAGGGGCAGGACCCTGCGCCCGCCCGCGTTGAACCTCACGAGGTTCCTCTCGGCCCGACGCTCCGGCCCGCCCGGGGCTCGCGGAACGGCGGCGCAGCCTCTGGTGCGTCACCCAGTCCTCCCAGTTCCGTGCCATCGGCAAACTGGCCGAGGGAGCGCTCCGGCCCTTCATCCCGGCCATCGACGAGCAAACGGGACAGGACCGGCCCCAGCACCGGCCCCTGGGGATGCCGCGAGCTGCAGGCCCCCACCCAGCCCCCGCGCCGCCGACCACCGCCCGGGCTCTGCCCTCAGCCGGGCCTCAGCTCGCCTCACCGGCCGCTCGCCCGGCCCACGCGCGGCTTCCCCTGCCCCTCCCACCGGCAATTAGCGACGCCGCTTAATTACCGCGATGGGCTTCGCGGCGGCGGGCGGCTCCGGGCAGGACGTCCGGCGGCGGCCGCTGCTGCCTGGGCCGGGCCGGGGCCCGCGCAGCCCCCGCTCCCCTTCCTCCCCCGGCCTCCCTCTTCCTCCCACACCTCTACGCGCCCACGTGGTGACGTATGTGTGTCTATAGTGTACCCGCCCGTATAGATGTGTATAGAACGTGGGCGCAGGCACATATGTGTGCGTATACATCACACGTGTGTGTATATAGTGCCTGTATGCGTATGTACATATGTGCATAGCGCGTGTGTACATGTATATGTGTGCACGTGTATGCATGTATATAACATTTATGTGCAAGACACGTGCGTATAAGACGCATGTGTAAGTCACGTATATGTATCTATGTGTATATGTGTGCATGCATATATGTGTGTGTAAATGTATGTATGTGTCTATATGTATACATGCCTATATGTACATGCATGTGAGCGTGTGTGTATCTGTGTGTATATAACGTATATGCATGCATATACGTGTGTGTAAATGTGTGTGTCTATGTGTACATGCCTATATGTACATTTATGTACATAATGTGAGCATGCATGTATCTGTGTGAATACGTGTGAGCATGCGCGTGTAAATGCATGTATGTGTCTATATGTGTACATGCCTACATGCACATGTATGTATATAATATGAGCATGTGTGTGTCTGTGTGTTTGCATGCCTATATGTGTGTAAATGTATGTGTCTATGTACACATGCCTACATCTACATATATGTATATAATATGTGAGCATGCATGTGTGTATCTGTGTGTATATAATGTGTGTGCATGCATATGTGTGTGTAAATGTATGTATGTGTCTATATGTGTGCATGTATGCGCATATGTATGCGTGAGCATGTGTGTATCTGTGTGTATATGTGTGTGCATGTGTGTGTAAATATATGTGCCTATATGTGTGCATGTATATGTACATGTATATGTGAGCATGCGTGTGTGTATACAATGCTGTGTGTATATAATGCTGCGTGTGCATGTATATGTGCGCACATATGTATGTGTGCATGTGTACATAAGTGTGTGTATGTATATAAGTGCATACGTATATATGTGTGTATGTAAACATGCATGTGCATAAAGTGTGTACATATGTGTGTTCATAGTGTGCGTGCACAGCGTGCACGTGTATATATGCATGCATTTATATACATATATACTGTGTGTATATAATGCGTGCATATGGGTGCATGTGTGTATAATGTCTGTATGTCACCTGTGTGTGATGTCTGTGTGTATGTATATTTAATGTGTGTAATGTGTGCATATTTAACGCGTGTGCATGTCTGCGTGTATGTATATTTAACGCGTGCGTATTTAAAGCGTGTGATGCCTGCGTGTATGTATATTTAACGTGTAACGTGTGCATATTTAATGCGTGTGCATGTCTGTGTATGCAAAGCTTGGCCTTTGGTGTGCCAACCGTTGGCCTTTGGTGCGCCAACCGTTGGCCTTCAACAGGCAGAGGCTGGCCATTGGCGCGCCAACCGTTGACCACCAACGGGCGGAGGTTGGCCTTCAGCGCGCCAACCGTTGACCACCAACGGGCGGAGGCTGGCCTTCAGCGCGCCAACCGTTGACCACCAACGGGCGGAGGTTGGCCATTGGCGCGCCAACCGTTGACCACCAACGGGCGGAGGTTGGCCTTCAGCGCGCCAACCGCTGGCCTTCGACAGGTGGAGGCCGGCCTTCAATGGGCAGAGCTTGGCCTTCGGCACGCCAACCGTTGGCTGTCGATGGGCAAAGCTTGGCCTTCAGTGTGCCAACAGTTGGCCATCAACGGGCAAAGCTTGGCCTTTGGTGTGCCAACTGTTGGCCTTCGGTGTGCCAACCGTTGACCGTCAACGGGCGGAGGTTGGCCTTCAGCGCGCCAACCGCTGGCCTTCAATGGGCAAAGGCTGGCCATTGGCACGCCAACCATGGGCCACAAAGTCCAAAGACTACTCAACCACGCAGCAGCTCAAACCCCCAGGCTCGTCCAAAACCAGTTTCACCCTCCAAAGAGCAGATCCACCGTTACACCGAAGAGCGGCGGTGAATCCAGGTGGATTTAAGGCTGGTTTTGCGGAGCCACGGCAGCACGATGCGTCTAGAGAAGAGCCACCCAACAGACAACTTAGACGTGTCCTCGACTTACCAGTGTCTTCTCTGGTCGGACACGTCTACCTTCACCCCATTTCTTTAAACGACTCTATGCTGATAACAGGGACTTTCCTACATTCATCCACGTTAACGAGAATTTACAAGGCAGGCGGAGGCCGCGTTTCAAAGCACCCACGTTTCGGTTAATTGTGCCTCGAAACTCGTAACTTCTGAGCGCGGAACGAGCTTTCTCAGAAGCGCGTCGCGAGGATAAAGTCGTCAGAGCCAAACGCCCGCGGTGGAAACGACGGAGGTGATTTTGGGATAGGACCGCAAGCTCACGCGGTCCACGCCAGCAGCGAGTTAACGCGCAATAAAAATTAAAATAAGGATTCTGGGCTCACCCTACTCCTCAATCCATCAGTAAATACGCGAAAAACACGCCACGATCGCGACAGCGGGGGCTCCCGCCCTCGTTCAGGCTTTACGCCTGGCGGTACATCCCGACCTCTACCCCGCGAATCCCACGCCAGGGCGGAAAGCGCCAGCCTACCTTCGTCGTCCTTCTCAGGCTGCGCAGGATGTTCCTCCTCCTCGGATCTTCCCCGTCGGCCGTTTCGTAGGGGATAACGGCGTTATCGCCTTTATACCCTTGGGAAGTCTGGTCTTCCTCTTTCTTTCGAATGGGTCCCAGCTCATCGTCGCTCCCAACGCTGAAGCTGGTCCGGTAACTAGCAAACCTGCCCAGCCTCGTGCAGCGCGTCCGATACAGCACGGGCTTGCTAACGACCGACACCTTGCGGCCCCGCTCCAGGGAGCTGGTGTCCATCTCGCTGTCCGAGCCGTTGCCGCTGCCGTTCGATTGGGTTTTGTTAATGTTTCGGATGGTGATGATCTTGCCCTGGGTGCTGTCGTGAGGCACGGAGTAGATGTTCTCCTCCTCGTTTCTGGGTTTGACCACGGCATCCATTGGCTCGGCGTAATCGGAAGGATCGAAGCAGTCGGTGGGCAACCAGCTACTAGAAGACACGGACTTCCTCTGCCCATCCCGATGCCCCTGCTCCAAATACAAGTCCCCCTTCGTAATGTCAAAATGCACGGGGGGCTTTGGTTTCACCGGAGGAGGTACTTTGTTGTTCAGCTTGCTCTCAAAAGTGCTCATGACGGAAATGAAAGACAAGCTGTCGTTCCCCTCCAGCTCCATGGAAAGCTTCGAGTGGTCTTTGGGCAGGGCGGGCATGGACGTGTCCTCTCTGAAGGGGCTGTAGGTGGGGGGCTCGACGTCCTCCTCCGAGTCCTGCAGGTTGGAGTTGCAGAGAGGGGAGCCCGCTCGAGGCGAGTTGAACACCTCCTCCGTCGTGCTGCAGGCTTCAGCCACGTTGTCGTACATGTGGGTGGCTTCGATGATGTTTTTTTTCTCCACCACGTCTTTAAAAAACGAGTGGAAAATCTCCAGCTTGTGCTGCGGCTGGCTACAAGGTATCGTGGTGAACTTGCCGTCGATCTCCTGGGCGATCTCCTCGCCCTCGGTGAGCTGCTCTCTGCTCAAGTCGTTGTCCAGGATGTCGATGGAGCCGTCCGTGAGCGCCACGACCTGTATGGGGATGATATCCTGCACCTCGCAGAGAAAGGCACGTAGCATGGCCAGCGACGCCTTGCGTTTCGCCGAGTAAAAGACGATGTACCCGTGGACGAGCCGGCTTTTCCTAATGCTAAAGGAGGAATGGTAGGAAAGGAGGGAGAGCTCCACGCGCCTCTTGTGCGGCCCGATGGATAACTCGAGGAGGACGGAGCTGCTGCTGCCGCACTGCGAAGGTCTGTAGGTCTGGGACTGCAGGATGGGTAAGAGGATGTCGTCCGCGTTGAACGGGTCTCCGCACATCAAGCACATGACGATCCGAAGGTCGACGTCCGCCAGGTCTTTGATGCTGGAGGTCGAGCTGACGAGGTTTAAGTTGCGTTTTGAGTCCAGCAGCCCCTTCAACACCTGGCTGATCTGCTTCTCGTTGATGTTACGGCCGTACCCGATGCCAGCAGACGCGGGGTCCAGAAAGACGCACTGCAGCTTGCTCGCGATCTGCTGGCCTTGCTGTATCAAGCTATGTAGCGTCTCGCCGCTGGTGTCCCCCCTCTTGTTAACGAGGATGAGCGTCAGAGGAAGGTGAGCCAAGTGATTATCCCTCCTGCCGATGGTCGACTCTCTGCTCTTTTCGATGCTTTCCACCACGTAGGACAGCGACTCCTTCGAGTTGTAAAGGCAGAGACAACCGTGAGGCTGGAAGGTGGGTGTCTGGAAAGAGTTAACGGGGAGCCGGACGTTGCCCTCGATCGGCCTCAGGGACAGCTCGTACATCTTACCTTCGATCACGTACTTGTCGTCGTTGGTGCAGAGCGCCCGGATCTCGTTGGCCAGCTCGCGCGCCAAACCGTCCTTGCCGAGGATCACCAGATTGATCCTGTCGATGTTGGAGTCCGAAAGCAAGTTCTTCTGGTTGCGCTCGGAGGGCCTGATGAAGCGGGAGCTGATCAGGTGCTCGATTTTAGAGTCTACGCAAACCGGGCAGCTCGGACACGTTTCCTTCGTCGGGTAGTAGACAAAGTGGATGTGCTTCAAAATAAGGGCGTCCCGCTCAGCCTGCAGCTTCTGCAGAGCTTTGAACCTTTGCTCTTCACCCAAGACATCCTGAATGACGCCCATTTTCTCCTTGCTGGGTTTAGCGTCGAGCTCCAGTTCGTAAAATAGCTCCGAGTACTCCAAGAGCAGCTCCTGAAACTCCTCCTTGGCCTTTTCTATAATCTGTTTTTGGTGCTTGCTGTAGATATCCATATAAATAGACTCCTCCAGCCACATGTAAAAATCCTCGTTCATAATGAAACTGCGCGCTTCCTCCCAGGGCTTCCCGGGCGTGATGAAAGGGGAAGTCTCCAGGTTTTCTTTGAAAGCTCTTCTCATTTCTGCCCTTTTCCTCTCGTTCCTCAGCTTTTCTAAATGAGCTTCGTAGAGCTGCTCGGCGGGCTGGGTCTCCATCAGGTCGAAGGGAATGCGCTCGTTCTCCATGTTGTCGATGTGGCTCGTGGCGTCCCAGGGCGTCTCTTCCAGGACAATAAACCATTTCAGAAAGTCCGGTTTCGTCTCCAAGAGCTTCTCCACTTTTACGCAGCTCAGGTGATCTATTTCGTCCAGGTCCGGGATGAGGGCTTCAAACGCTTGAGGAAGCATGGCGAGATACATCTTCCGCCGGCGCTCGATGTGCTCCTGCTTGAGGCGGTGGACGTGCTGCAGAAACAGCTTTTTGGCTTTCTGCGTTCCTTCCAGGTAGACGTAATCCTGGTACTCCGGCGAGGACTGCATCTTGCGGCTCACGTTCGACCACGTCTCGTTGTGGTTTTTGACGATGCGGCTGACCAGCCACTCGTACTTGTCTTTAGCAGCAGCTATCTGTTGACTTTGCTGTTTCAAAGCTTCAAAGTAGGGGATGATTTTAGTCTTTCCCCGGCTTTTATCAACCAGCTGCACTAAGGTGCTGAAAGCCAAGTCAATGTTCACATTGGATCTAGCCGACGTCTCCACGACCTGGAGGTTCTTTTTGCTTAAGGCAAAAGTATGTGCATCCCTAATGTACCGCTCCACGCCTTCGTCGCACTTTGTCAGGACCACCACGATGGGCTTTTTTGTTTTCGCTAGTTGATTGTAAAGATTCGAAACAAATTTGAGCTGATCATCAAAGTTCCTGTTCATACCCCTGCTAACATCAATGCAGAGAAGAAAGCCATCCACCAGCAGCTTTCCATCCGGCATCTGTTTTTGTTCAAAGTCCTGTTCCAGCCCAAGCTGATCAGTGCAAAAGTACATGAGCTTTTCAGCCGACGCCAGTTTGGTCGCAGCAGCCCTCTTGATATAGGGCTGCAGGGCTGTGCTGCGGTGAGGCTGAAAGGTCTGGTCGTCGATAAACTCCGTCTGCTCCACAACATGCATTTTACATTCGACGCAGTCCTCCAGGGGACGCACAACTTCCCCCCAGTAGAGGAAATGGTCATTATTGACCACCCTTCCTCCAAAGTCACTGGTGCTGAGAACCGAAGTGTGGTCCAAATGAAACTCATCTGCGCTGGGCCGTACAAACCGGTTGCAAAGGCAGGATTTCCCAATGCCGCACTGCCCCTTCTCCTTCTCCGTCCCGGACAATCCCACCACGCTAATGTTATAGGTGGGAATGCGAACATCTTGCTTTCTTGCCATCATCATCATCCACACATCCTGTCCCAGTCAACCGCTTCCGAGAGGATTAGTGTTTCCGGCACCCGGTGCGACGTGGGAGCTCGGTGGAAGGCGGGGTGACAGTTCTCAAGCCAGGCAGAGCGCCGGGGCGATGAAGTTCGTCGTTCCCATCCTGTGAGTACCAGCAGCGCTTCAGTTCTTGCTGGTCCCCGTCGTTGGACGGCTGACGTTTCCCCCTAGGAGAAAGAGAAACAACCATCAGCGTTTCAGCTCAGGAACCCCAAACAGACCCGATTCTCCCCGTAGCGTTTTATACGCCTCGCACTTGAACGCCAGCGCCGACGCCGGGGAGATACCGGCAGCGGCAAAGACGTGCTAGCCGCAGCGTCCGACCGAGCGCTAACCGCAGCGGGCACGGCTTCCCCACCGTCATCGCAAGTGGCTTGTGGGCGCAAACCACAAGCCGACCGTGCCGCAAAGGCGGATCAAGGCCACGGTCTGCCCCCCGGCCAGGCACGGAGCAAGAAAAACGGGTCAGCGGGGGAAGGAAGAGCCGAGGGGATCCACGGCGGAGCCTGGGGGAGAGGGGTTGCTTCGTGGGTGTTTCTAATTCAATGCTGAAAAGAAAGTAAAAGAAATAAAAGAAACCGTCCCGTCTTTTCTTTGCCTTTTGACTTAAGATCAAGCATAGCGTCGGTTTAACACCCGATACTGCTTCTACCGGGAGGATCACCTCTTCGCTCCCCACGGATAGACGGCGTCTAATAGGATCAGAATAGTTTAAAAAAAAAAAAAGCATAGCGAGATCCAACGAAAGCCTTGAAGAGGCGCCCAACACGCCCCAAGCATCAGCCGATGCGAGGAAGTCCTCCCGGAGGGAGCAGCGCTCGAGGGAGGGATGATCCTAATGACCGCTCTTGAAACTATGGGACACTGGAGCAGGTTGCCTGGAGAAGTTGTGGATGGCCCATCGTGGGAAGCGTTCAAGGTCAGGTTGGATGGGGCTTGGAGCAACCTGGTCTAGTGGGAGATGTCCCTGGCCATGACAGGGGGGTGGACTGGGTGGTCTTTGAAGGTCCCTTCCAACCCAAACCCTTCTAATGACTCTACGGACAGTGCTTGGAGCAACCTCATCTAGTGGAAGACGTCCCTGTCCATGGCAGGGGGGTTGGACTGGATGATCTTTGAAGGTCCCATCAACCCAAAACCTTCTGTGATTGATTCTGTGAAACACGGCAGTTGAGATCGTTTCCTTTGCAATCCGAGAGCAGAAGAGTTTCCGGCTTACGGCAAAATCAAAATTGACTCGCGTGCAGGTGACACCGTGGCTCGTCAGAGCAACCCAAGGAGCGCGGCCTTCCACAACGTCTCCTCCGCTTTGATGTCTGGACGGTGCAGTTCTACCAGTTCCTCAGTTGGACTGAATCACACGACAGACAAAGGCTGCTGCGAATCTGCCACGCCGTTGGGCACTTTGCTTTCAAAAACCTACCCTCACGGTCATTTGATCTCAAAAAACCCCCCCGTTTCACCCCTCCACGAGGTCACCCACATCAGTTGAGTCTCCAGGCTACGCGATCCGAAGGCCATGAAGAAGAATTGAGCGTTTGAGCTTAAACGCAAGGAGTTGGGGCGTTTCAGGAGTCGGTCTGCAAGCTCTCGGCTCTTCCGTGGACGCGTTATTTCCCGCGGGAACATCACTTATGCGGCAGCGCGTGTCACTCCTCGAGGTGAGACTCTTGCAGGTAAAAGGGCGTAACAGCGGCAGCACCGGTGCAATGTAAACTATGCTGCCGAGCCGCTGTCAAGCCCTTAATTACTTCAACTAATTACTCATCGCTCAATTTGAAGGAACGCAGTTACTCCCCATGAGGCTGGATGGGGCTCGGGGCTCCTTGCACGGCTTCTTCTGCCGCTCCGCCGGGAACACCGCTCTTCCTCACGTGTTTTTCCTCAATCCTCGCTGTTTCTCCCCGTTTTGGAGGACGAGCCCGGGTGGGCGCCAAGCACCCAGACCCTGGCGAGATACCAGGGTGCCCTGGCTTATCCCCGGTGCTGTTTGAACCGGCTGGTCCGACCAACAGCCGAACCAGAGAGCCGTTCCTGCTCCCCCATCTCCCCTCCAACGCTTCCGTGCTCCGGTTGGAGAGCCCGGCCGACGCGGCAGCTGCAAACACGGCACGGGTGCCAGGACGGAGGGATTCCCATTTTCTCACCGCGTCCCGGTAGCGGAAAGTCTCCGAAATGGGTCGTTTGGATCTTTGCAAAGATTGATTTAAGCTTTTAACCGTCTGGGTCCGAAACGCTTAATCTCGTGCAACAGATGGGTTATCCTCGGGCGCACGGCACAGCGAAGCGGCTCCCCAGCTGCGCCCGGCCCTCTCGCAGACGGAAAACCGCTTTCCCAATTTTCTACAAAAAAAAAAAAAAAACCCTGGAGCTGCGGAGCCGCTGATTTCCAAGACCAAATCTGTGACGAGCGACAGCAGCGACGTACGACAGGTCCAACGAGGGCGAGGAAGGGCCGGCATGGAGGATCCTGCGCCGTTTCCCTCGTTAATCCTCAGTGCAAAGCGGGCAATTTATTAACGAATTGCAGGACGTCGCTAGGCCGAGCGACAGCATCACCCGATGAATTTCTAACGAATTTGGTAAAATTCGGGTTTTCTGTTCACTTCTGCCTGGCAGAGCAGCCGCCTTTTTCTCTCCCGTCAGCAAAACTCGCGGTACGCACGGCTGCAAAAGCGTTTCCACAAACGGGTTTCAGGAGCAAAAGCGAATTCCAGAGGCGGCAGCTCCGTCGCCTTCGTGCCGTCGCCTTCGTCCTGCTCACGTTTGCTTCACGAGCGTTTCCTACACCGGTAAAAAGCAAGACTGGGACATCCAGCACATCGCGGGTGGGGTTTCCACACTAAATGATAGAAATCAGATGCGGATAATAGTTCAAAAAAATCACCGCGCATCCTATGCGACTCCTGCGAGTCATTTCCCCTGCTTCCTCCTGTGGATCAGCTTCATACCTTTAAAATTAGGCTTTAATTACCTAAAAAAAAAGGGAGGTGCAAGTTTTGGAAGCGCAGCGGCGTAAGAGCAGGTTTCGGGGGAGCGCCGGGACACGTGGTGGGATCTGTCCTGGCCAGCACAGGGGAGCCGGCTCGTTTCCGCCGTGTTTTTCTGCACATGCCGGGAAAGCAGCCGGAGGGATCAGCCCGGCGTCGGGATAAGTAACCCACCCCCAGATTCAGGCCCAGGAGCTGCAGAAAGCTTCGCACCCACCTTGCTTTTGGGTGCGCTCCCGCCTGCGTGTCCTCAGCTCCCCGTTTAGCTCAACCTACCGAAGCGACGTCCTTTCTCCCCTGCTCGGGGCACGGGAAGGGGAAAACCGGTGTCAAACAGCGCTCGCTTTCGTTTTCTCCCCTAAATCCCTGAGTCAGGAGTTACTCATTTACGCCACAAAGTCCAGCTGGGAGAACCAGGAAGAAGAAGGGACCCGCTCTGTTAATTCCCAGCAAAGCGAGGGGGAATTTAGCTCTTGTTTCCTCTTAAGAAGCTAGCAGCAGACCCAAAGAGCAGGAAAAAAATAGAAAAGAAAAAAAAAAAAAAAAGGTATTTTCCACCCCCAGATACCCGAAACCTCGGTACGGCCACAGCCACCAGCGACGACAGCTCACGCAATCTCAGCTGCCGATAAGCCTGGGCGGCTGCCGGCACTAAACCCGGCTTTCCACGCCAGTCCCCAACGCTCGCCGCGTGCGTGTGTCGCAACAGCCCCAGAATTAATAGTACGTTCAATTAAGCAGCTTCCCAAACGCTATTAAACCGGAGACAAAGCTTTCTTCATGCTCTTTGCAGGGTCACGAAGGCCTCGGCGGGCGCTGCGGGAGGAGAAACTCCAGCTTGCCACTCGAAAACCCCCAAAGGCAGGAGCCCCAACGGCAGCGCGGAGGCTGCCGGGCGGTTTTTGGCACGGCTTTTCATTTATTTAAGGGGAATGACCTCCGTGTTGCAGCTCTCCCCAGGTCGATGGGATCCTCTTCCTCCTCAACCCGCTGCCACAGACGCCCGGGGCACCGAGCGCTCTGCACAGCACGAAGCCAGGGGCTAAAATAACGGCAGAACCGGTGTTCCCACTGGGAAATGGGATGAAATTAAACCCGGGGTGCAGAGGGTTTAAGGAGATACAGCTCCGTCTTCGCTTACACCTTGTTTGTGGAGCGGCGACCGGCTGGACCGCAGCCTGCCACGGGACAAGCCTCTCTGTCCCGCGCAGTCCCGCACCCAGAACCTCTCCAAACTCAGTGTTTTTAAGAAAACAGAGCGTTTAGTATAAGCATTTTAAATGAAATAAGCTAAAGGTCTGAATTAGAAGCCGGACTATGCAGAGGCGAAAAGAAACGGCAGCCCCGCAGCACCTCGAGGACACGCGGGGCGTCTCCAGCGCTTCGTTTTCTGGGTGTATCACCAAAAAACCCATCCGGAGCCGCCCGGTGACGGGGTCCCCCGGAGATGCTGCTGCTGCTCCCCAAGCTCTGTGTCTCTCCAGCTGCTGGTTAAACCACCCGGCGCCGTGGACGCCAAACCTACGGCCGCTCCGTCCTCTGCAAGCAGCAAACCTGAACTCGCTCGAAGCCCTAAAACCAAAAACCAACCGCGAAGCTTAAAAACGGGAGGACTGGGTTCGGCGTTCCCCTTCTCCGGGGAAGATGCGCGGCACGATCCCACCACGGTGGCCGATTCTGGTAGTCCGGAGCCAGCCGTGCCTATCTCAGGGATTTTGGCGAGCCCGGCCGCGGCGTCATCGAAGTGCCGTGAAATAACCTGACAGCTCAAACGGTGGAAGCGCCTGGCCGGGAGCCAAGCGGCCTGGGCACGCTCTCCCCGGCGCGGTCGTTAAATATCCCCAACTAAAAGGAAAGGGGTGGGGGGGACATAAATACGTGGTTAAACAGCGTCTCACAACGGGCGGGCAAAGGTTTTTCTGCAAGGAGGTGACATCCAGGAGCATCTCGCATCACGGCAAATGCGTATCCGAGTCCGGGATATCGTTAAGCAAAAATAAATACACCTCGAGGCTACGGCCCCCTTCCAATAAACCACTGTTTATCCATCGTAAGATAAACGTCCCGGACAGTTATCCGCATCAAAACGACACAGCAGGGAAAAAACATCTTCATCTAAGTGCCATTTCTTCTCATCTCGGTATTTAGAAGTTGCCCCAACACGGCCTCGGCGCGTGGCAACACCGCTGCGTTCAATTCGGAAAAGGCTTTAAAACCAATTCGGTAACCCCGAGACAAAAGGCAAAGGTCAAGTGCTATCGGGACGGGGAAAGGGATACGCAGCGCTGCGTGAATATCTATCGTCTCCAGCCGCCGGCTCCTCTCCCATGGCCCTCACCACGCCGGGAAAAAGCAGCCTCTGACGGGATTTTGGGGTATTTTTTGGCACGCCGGCAGCGGGGATGGACCCGTTCTTTCACCAGCTCTCTGCCGATGCGTAGGAAGGAGCGACGGGTGACAAGGCGCGAGCTCTCGGCGGGGACGCATCCATCGCCCCTGCAAAACGGCGAGCTTCTCTCCTAACGAAGGGGGTTTCCCAAACGAGCAGACTGTCCGGCGCGGCTGCAACCCCCCTCCCCGGGCAAGGCCAGCTCCTCCAGCGGTGTTCCCGGCAGGAGAAGGGGAGAGAGCAGCTTTGAGGTGGGTTGTTAGAAATGTGGCGTTGGGTCGAGTCGTTGGCTCTGCCAACAGCTTCACGAGGACTCAGGGTGACACGTAGACACTTCTATACGTGTACACGTGTATGCGTATATATATAGAACCATAGAAGGGTTCGGGTTGAAGGGACCTTCCAAGATTGTCTGGTCCAACCATCTCCCACTAGACCGGGTTGCTCCAAGCCCCGTCCAACCTGACCTTGAACTCTTCCCACCGCGGGGCAGCCACAGCTTCTCTGGGCAACCCGCTCCACCTCCCCACCCTCGTCACAAAGAATTTCTTCCTGGGCTCCAACCGAACCCTCCCCTCTGGCAGTTCAAAGCCGTTGCCCCTCGTCCCCTCGCCGCAGACCCTGGGGAACATCTCTCTCCCTCTTCAAGGCCGCGGTGAGGTCTCCGGCTCTGCCCCAGGCCGAGCCCCGGCTCTCCCAGCCTCTCTCCGCGGCGGAGCGGCGCCGGCCCTCGGCCCGTCTCCGTGGCCTCCTGGACCCGCTCGAGCGGTTCCACGTCCGTCCCGCGCCGGGGACCCCAGAGCTGGGGGCGGGGGGGGCTCAGCCGAGGGGGGAACCCCCTCCCCGGACCTGCTGCCCAGGAGACGCTCGGCTTTCCGGGCTGCGAGCCCGCCAGCGTCCCCGAGTCCTTCTCCACGGGGCTGCTCTCCGTCCGTCCCTCTGTCCCCCAGTCGTGCCAGGACCGGGCTTTGCCCCCGCCCAGCGGCAGGACCTTGCGCTCGGCCTCGTTGAACCTCACGAGGTTCACGTTGGCCAACGTCTCCGGGTCCCTCTGGACGGCGGCTCTTCCCTTGGGGGCACCGACGGCACGGCTCAGCTTGGTGTCACCTGCAATCCCACCATCTACATCGTTGATGATGGTATTGAACAGTACTGGTCCCAGTATGGACCCCTGAGGGACACCGCTCACTGCTGATCTCCATCTGGACATCGAGCCGTTGACCGCAGTCAACGTATACGTGCGTACATTTATATATATCTCTATTTATGGACCAACCGGAGCCCTTCCCGGCACGTTGCCACCAGAGACGTTCAACCCAACCAGAGCAAAACCCAACCAGAAACGTCTCTGCAGCAGGGACGGAACCGTCCGTCCCACCCAACCCGGGCGCTTACTGGCTCCGTCACCGGCCACCTCACCACGAAGGTACCGGCGCGTCGCTCAGCCTGCCCCGCCGACTAGCGAACCCGAAACTCATTTTCAAGGAAAATAAACCGGGGCAACGTCCAAATGAGTCAGCAAGGATGAGGCCAAAGGATGTCAAAGTCGTAGAGATCCCTCAGCGAAGGAGCAAAGGCCAACCGTTGAGTCCCAGCCCGGCCGGCCAAACGCCAGTGCGCACCAATTAACTCGGCCGTGGCTAGAAGATGACTAATTAGGCTTCGAGCCCAGCGCGAACGCAAGTGGCACCTTCCGTGACAGCCGCGCCGAAACCTCACGTCACCATAAACAGCGCTTTCACGCACCCAGGCCCCAACGGCAATCACAATAAATCCTGTTTCCTCCAGAAAAACGAGCACATCTCACCGCCCCAACCCCTCGCCCGCCCCAATTAAGCCCATTCACCCCAAAACGAGGGTTGCCGTTGCCCCGCGGCTGTCAGGCGGCCGCAGACATGAAGCTCGGCGCGCGCCTACCCCCCGATTTCTCCCGGTTTCATTGGAGTTCGGAAGACGCGGCCACGAGGAGGGACAGATCGCGGCTGATGTCTTATCGGGCGTCTTTCCGCAGGGTTTTCCAGCCCTGCCGGACGCTCCCCAGGGGACTGGCTCCTCTCCCACCAGCACCAAAAAAACCCACCGTGGTTTGGGGGGATGGCAGAAAATTATCCAGGTTAACCCCACGGGAAAACACGGACCCCTACGAGATGCTCACGATGGGGTCACGCTGCTCCGGAGAGGACAAGCTCCCAAATCGGCATCTCCAAAACCACCCTGGAGCCGGGTAAAGCCCAAACCTCTCTGAAAATCGCCATTTGCTGACGCCTTGAGACGGGCGATACCACGAGGAGCGAGGGAAAACCCACCCGGCGAGCAGACGCGGCCGGGGAGACACCGGTAGGGAACCGAGGCCGGTTGGGCAAGAAGGAAAAATAAAAATAAAGACTAAAAAAGAAGAGCGCAGCGGGTGCGGAGAGGAAGGAAAAGCCGGAGCACAGACACTGATGCTCTCCGGGAGATGCTGCTCGCGCCGCGCTCCAGCAAAGACGCCGTTTCGGCTGCACCGCTCCCCGAATCCCGTCCTCCGAGGCGGGACGAGGAGACGCGCGAGCAAGGAAAGTCCTAAAATCGGACGTTTCGCGCAGCTCCGAACCATAACAGCCTTTTTTTAATGTGGTAAAGGAAAAACCGACGCTGCCCGGGCTCAGAGGTGAGCGGTGCCGCCCCGAAGCACCCGGGAACGTGGACGGAGAAAGGGGAGGGATTAAAAATAATAAAAAAAAAAAGAATTTAAATGTATTTTCCTGAGTGCCGTTAAAAGCCTGACGAAGCACGTTACCCTAATTAAGCTTCCCCGAACCGGGGAGGACTAAGGAAAGCAGCGGGAGCCCCGGCGCAGGAGCAGGCGCCCTCCGCGGCGCAGCCTCGGCGCCCGGTTCAGCACCTTTTTGGGTTTTTTCATTTTAAAAATCAAGCGGTTTCTCAAATCCGGGCCCCCCCCCCCGTCCCCTCCCCTCTCCCGGTCGGCGGGGCGAAAGCAGAAATCAATGAATTCAGGCCATTAAAAATTACATCACCAGCCGGCCCGAGCGCGCGTCAGGCCCGTCTTTATCTCTGCGGATTTAAACGCCAATTACCGGCAGCTCGTGCGGATACGGCAGCTCCTGGAGGAAAAAATACAAGAAATAAAGAAAGAAATAAAATAATAAAAATCGCTATCGAGCAATCAAAGCCCCCGTTTCCGTTAAAAACCCCAAATATAAAGAATCATTGTGCGGAGCTTAATCTCCCGGCGAAACGCCTTAACCGTTTCCCCAGCCCGCAGCCGGCGCCGTCAATTTATTACCGAATAAAAAGGCGCTTTTTTAATTGCCAGGGGGGGTTCGCCGCCACCGACGGCTTCGCTCCGAGGGAGCCGGGGCAGCGCCGGCACCGGCCGAACCCTGACTTCGTCTCGGGGGGGCTGGGGGGGGGGGGGTCGCTGCCGCTGCCGGAAAAACCGGAGGAACGTGGGTTGGAGGAGGAGGATTTCGGAAACGGGCCGGAAAAATGAAAAGGAGGGGTGAAAGGGTGCAGGGGGGGGCTGCCACCCGAAAAGGCGGATGTTGGGGATGTGTCCCCCCCCCTCGCAAGAGCCAGGGGACACCCCGAAAAGGCGGCGGCACCCCAAAAAGCAGCCTGTGGCTCTGCCGGCGCGGGGGGGAGGAGATGCCCCCCCCCCTTTTCTTTTGGGGAGGGGGATCAGGGCTTGCCCCCGCTTGGGGCGGGGGGGAAGCTGGGTCTTACGGCTGCCCCTACTATGGGGGAGCCCCCCCATGAGCCCCCCCAAACCCCAGCCCCTCCAGGAGACCCTTCACAGGGGCACGAATCGGGGGGGGGGGGCTGACGCCTGCCCCCCCCGTCCCCAAAGTGGGGGGACAGGGTGATCGCACCCCCCAAAGTGGGGCAGCAGCCCCCCCCACTATAAAGGGGGTCACCGATCCTTTAAGGTGGGGTCTCCCCTCCTCCCCCCAAACTTGGGGGGGGCAGCCCCCCCTTAAGGGGTCTCCCCTTCCCTTGCCCACCCTCCCAGGCCTCCCTTAGCCTGGGGGGGTGGGGGGTGGTGTCACCCCCATAAGGGGGGGGTCTCCCCTCCCTCCTCCCCTCAAGGGGGGTGGGGGGTCTCCCTTCCCCAAACCCCTCCCCTTAAGAGTGGGGGTCTCCCCTCCCCAGGGGGTCTCCCCGTAAGGGTGGGGGGGGTCTCCCCTCCCTGGACCCCTCCCCTTAAGGGCGGGGGCCCCCCCTCTCCTAAAGGAGGGGTTCTCCCCACTCCACACCTCCCCCCTAACGGGGGGTCTCCCCTCCCCTTGAGGGGGGGTGTCTCCCTTCCTCGAGGGGGGGGTGTCCCCCCGGGCCCCTCAGCGGGGGGACCCCCAGGCCCGGGCTGAGCCCCCCCTTCCCCGAAGTGGGGGGTCCGCCCTCCCCTCCCGGCTCCCCCCGCCGGGGCGGTGGGCCGGCCCAGCGGGACCGCGGCCGGCGGGGGTGGGGCGGCCCCATTGTTCCCAGCCGGGGGGGGACACCCACGGGCCGCTCTTACCGTGACGGCGGCGGCGGCGGCGGGCCGGGCCGGGGGCGGCGGGCGGCGGCGCCATGTCCCCCCTCGGGGCGGCGGCGGGGGGCGGCGGGGGGGGCGGCGGGGCCGCCGGGGCGGGCTCGGCCTGTAATGGCGGCGGCGCCTTCCTCCCCCTCCCCCTCCCCTCCTCCTCCTCCTCCTCCTCCTCCCCCTCCCTCCGCCTCCGCCTCCTCCCGCGCGGACGGGGGCGGGGGGCAGCGGCGCGCGCGGGGGCGCGCGCGGGGCGGGCGGGGCGGGGCGGTGGCGGCGCATGCGCGGCGGGCGGCGAGGGGGCGGGGCGATGCGGCAGCGCGCGCGGGGAGAAGGGGGTAGGAGCGCGTCGGGAGCGCGCATGCGCGCGGCGCCGCCCTGTAGCCGCCGATGGGCTCCCCCCTCCCCCTCCCCCACTTTCCCGGTGCCACCGGGGCCCCGCCCGGGCCTTCACAGGGGCAGCCCCCGCCTCGGTAACCACGGAGTCCGGGAGGGGCCCCCGCGGCCTACATGGCCTGGCCGCGCCGCGGCCGCCTTTACCGCCGGGCGAGGCCGCCCCCTGCCGGCGGCGGGCGGCGCCGGGAGAGGCGGAAGCGGGAGGATATATCCCGGCGTGCCCCCGCGCGCGCAAAGCCCGCTGGGAGGTGTAGTCCGCGAATAGGGCCGGGAACTACGCGTCCCGGCGTGCCCCGCGGGCGGATATCCGGCGGAGGGGCGGGAGGGGGCGGGCCGGGACCGCCGCGGGGGGGGCACGGGCTGGGACCGCCATGGTGAGGAGCGGGGGGGGGGCCCGGGCGGGGGAGAGGCCTGAGGGGCTGCCGGGGGCTCCCCCCGACGGTGTCTGGGCGGGGAGAGGCCTTGGAGCGGGGACAGCGGGGTGTCCCGCGGGGGGGTCCCATGGGGCGCCCCATTGTAGGGTCGCTGTGAGGGCGGGGGGGGTATTGAGGTGGCCCGTGGGGCGGGGTGGCTTGGGGGGTCCATAGCGTCCCCCCTTATAGCGTCCCTATAGGGGGTGGCTGGGGGGGGGGCATTGGAGCCCCCCCATGGGGTAAAGCAGTGTGTGTGGGCTCCCACAGGGCACCCCGTTATAGCGTCCCTATAGGGAGTCGTTTAGGGGGGGCATTGGGGCCCCCCATGGGTTAAGGCAGCGGGGGGGGGCTCCCATAGGGCACCCCGTTATAGTGTCCCTATAGGGAATCGTTTAGGGGGGGCATTGGAGCCCCCCATGGGGTAAAGCAGCGTGGGGGGAGTCCCATAGGGCACCCCATTATAGTGTCCCTATAGGGAGTCGTTTAGGGGGGGCATTGGAGCTCCCCATGGGATAAAGCAGTGGGGGGGGGCTCCCATAGGGCACCCCATTATAGTGTCCCTATAGGGAAGGGCTTGGGGGGGGGGGTATTGGAGCTCCCCATGGGATAAAGCAGCTTTGGGGGGCTCCCATAGGGCACCCCGTTATAGTGTCCCTATAGGGAGTCATTTAGGGGGGGCATTGGGGCCCCCCATGGGTTAAAGCTGCAGTGGGGGCTCCTATAGGGCACCCTGTTATAGTGTCTCTATAGGGAAGGGCTATTGGGGTGTCCTATGGGATGGGGCAGCTGGGGGGGGGACCCCCACAGTGTGCCCCATTATAGTGACCCTATGGGGGGGCTTTGTGGGGGGGCACCGGAATGCCCGGGGGGGGGGGGGGGGGGGTGTCTTTACAGGGTCCCTATAGGGAGACACTTGGGGGGGGCACAAAATACCCCCCAAAAAAAAGGGGGTTGGGGGGGGAACCCCTGGCTCTGCCCCCCAACCCCCCTTTTGCCCCCCCTAACCCCCCTTTTGCCCCCCCCGGGGCAGATCCGCTTCATCCTGATCCAGAACCGGGCGGGGAAGACCCGCCTGGCCAAGTGGTACATGCAGTTCGACGATGACGAGAAGCAGAAGCTGATCGAGGAGGTCCACGCCGTCGTCACCGTCCGCGACGCCAAACACACCAATTTCGTGGAGGTAACGCCCCCAAACCGCTCCAGTTTCACCCCAAATCCCCCCTCCCCGCCCCCCTTTCCCCCTGCTGTCCCACGCCGGTATCCAGGGGGTGAGTCTGGAGCTCCGGGCTCGGCCGCGAGCGCTGCGGGTTTCCCCAGCGGGGACGGAGCCTGCGGCCGTGCTGGGCTGCGTCCCGCTCCTCCCAGTCCTCCCAGTCCTCCCAGTCCTCCCCGCTCCTCCCAGTCCTCCCAGTCCTCCCAGTCCTCCCAATTCCCCTTTTTTATGTCCCCCCCCTTCCCAGTTCCGCAATTTCAAGATCATTTACCGGCGCTACGCGGGGCTTTACTTCTGCATCTGCGTGGACGTCACTGACAACAACCTGGCTTACCTCGAAGCCATCCACAACTTCGTGGAGGTGAGGCGACCCCCCGCGTCCCCCCGCCCCGCCCTCACCTCGCTCCCCGGCTTTTAATTAACGCGGCGGCGCTAACGACCGCCCCGCTAACGGCGCGGCCCGCTCGCTCTTCCCGCAGGTCCTCAACGAGTATTTCCACAACGTCTGCGAGCTCGACTTGGTCTTCAACTTCTACAAGGTGAGGGAATGGGGTGCGGGGAGTCCCCTCCTGCCCCGGGGGGGAGTTTGGGGGAGCCCCCACCCCACTGTGGGGGTTCGGGGGGGGTCAGGGACGCCCCCTCACGCCGCTGGGGCCTGGCCGTAGGTCTACACGGTGGTGGACGAGATGTTCCTGGCCGGGGAGATCCGGGAGACGAGCCAGACCAAGGTGCTCAAGCAGCTCCTGATGCTGCAGTCGCTGGAGTGAACCGGGACCAAACCCCCCCCCCCCCAGCCTTCCTCCCCCCCCCCTCCTCCTCCTCGGACCCCCGGGGGGGCGGCGCAGGGCTCTCGGTGTCGTGGGCATCCCCCCCTCTTTTTTGTCCCCCCCCTTTTCCGTGTGCCCGTCGGCGTGTTGTGAATAAACGTGGCTGTGATGTGCCGGAGCCCCCCCCTCCCCCGGCTCCTGCCTCCATTTTGGCACAAAATGGGGGGGCACGTGGCCCCCCCTTGTCCTGCGGGGGTGGGGGGCTCGGCCGGGACCCTCACGGCTGGGCCAGCGTGGGCTGGGGGGCACTGGCCCCCTCCCGCTCCTCTGTCCCTGGCCCCGTCCCCGCAGGGGGGTGGCCTGGGGGACCCCTGGGGTGGCCGGGGACTTTGGGGGGACCCACAGGAGGAGATGGGGACCCCAGGAGCGGCCCAGGGGGGTTTGGGGGTGGCCAAGGACTACTGGGGTACCCCAGGGTGGCTGGGGACAGCTGGGGTGGCAGAGGGACCCCCGGAATGGCTGGGGGGACCCCCAGGATGGATGGGGGACCCCTGGGGTTAACTTGGGGACTCCTGGGGACCCTGAGGGTGGCCCAGGGGGACCCCCCAGGATGGCAGGGGGACCCCAAGATGGATGTGGAACCCCTGGGGTTAAGTGGGGACCCTGGGGCTGGCTGGGGGGGGGGGGGCAGGGGTCCCCCCAAGATGGATGGGACACCCCAAAATGGATGTGGGACCCTGAGGGTGGCCAGGGGTGGCCCAGAGGGACCCCCAGGATGGCAGGGGGACCCCTGGGGTTAAGTGGGGGACCCTGGGGCTGGCTGGGGTGGGGCAGGGGTCCCCCCAAGATGGATGGGAGACCCCAGGATGGATGTGGGACCCTGAGGGTGACCAGGGGTGGCCCAGAGGGACCCCCCAGTATGGCAGGGAGACCCCAGGACGGATGGGGAACCCCTGGGGTTAAGTGGGGGACCCTGAGGGTGACCAGGGGGGCCCAGGGGGACCCCAGGACGGATAGGGGGCTCTGGGGGTGCCCCAGGTGGCAGAGGGACCCCGGCGGGCGTCAGGCGGGGACGAGGCTTTGGCGCACGGGAGGGTTTATTGTCACGGGGGGACACACACACACACACACACACACAGGGACACGGGGCCCCCCCGGGCCCCCCCCCTCAGTCCTGCCCCAGCCGCTTGACGGCGGGGTTGGGGTACTCGGGGTTCTCGATGGCTCCCGGCCCGAACTTGAGCTCGAGGAAGGCGCGGGCGTGGTTGGGCGCCATGGCGGTGAAGCCGGCGAAGGGCACGGGCACGCGGGGGCGGAGGAAGCTCTCGGGGAACTCCACGTCCTGGGGGTGCCCCAGCCACGTGTCCTTGGTCATCACCCCCCCGCGGGGGTAGAAGGGCCACAGGTCCACGTGCAGCCGGTTGCTCCGGCTGTAGTGCACGCGGTAAAAGTCGCCCTCCGCCGCCTTCTCCCAAAGGAAACCCTCGGCGTCCTCCACCGCCTCCCCCGCCGCCGCCGCCGCCAGCCACCGGCATTTCCCCACGTCCTCCCGGTAAATTCCCAAATCCACGTCGTAATCCCAAGGGATGATGTCGCCGAGGCGGGCGGCTCCCAGTAAGGATCCCCCTTCTAACCAGTACCGCACCCCGGCGGCCTCCAGCGCCCCGGTTACGTGCCGGGCGGTTTCCCGCAGCGCCCGGAGGCAGCACGGCGGGGTCCAGCGCCCGGCGAGGAGGTACTGGGGGGTGCGGGCGTGCACCGTGCCGAAACACCGCGCCGTCTCCTTCCCGCAGCCGTACCAGCGCTCCCGCCCGTCCGCCAGCACCTCCCGTTTGATGCCGAGGTCGTGCATCAACCGGCGCCGTCGGCTTTCCATCAGGTTTTCGGCTTTCCACCGGCCGTGGGGGGAGACGGGGGGTCGGCGAGCCGCCGGGAACGCCGCCGGCACCACCCGCAGCCCCCAACCCCGCAAGGCCGCCTGGACGAAGAGCGCGGTGGGCGCCGGTCGCGCCAAGGGGAAGGGGAGAGCGAAGAGGTCGCGGGTGCGGAGCAGCAGCACGGCCGGTCCCTCCACCGCCCGGCAAACGCCCGGCGCGCCGGGGCCGTACCGCGCCGTCCACGCCCGCGGCTCCAACCGCAGCTCCAGGCACCTCAACGGCGCCGACCCCACGGGCGCCGCCACCAGCCGGACGTCGCCGGCGGCGCCTTCCAGCGCGTCCCGCATGCGCTCCAGCAGCCCGGGGCGGGCGCGGGCGCCGTCGGGGACCAGAGCCACGTGGCGGGTGCGGACGCGGAGCTCCGGTCGCGCCAAGGGCGGGGGCCGGTCGGGCGCGGGGCGCAGCAGGAGGAGGTCGACCCCCGCCGGCAGCGGCACCGGGGGGTACGGCGCCGTGTCGGCCGCCACCAGCACCGGGACGGGTAAGGAAGCGAAGGATCGCGCCGTCCCCGCCAGGTCGTTCTCGAAGTCCTCGAAGTCCCGGAGGAGGACGGTGACGCCGGGGACGCCGCGGGGGGGGCGGCAGGAGGGCGCCGGCCCCCCCGGCCCCCGCCAGGCGCAGTAGAGGAGGAGGAGGAGGTTGAGGCCGAGGGCCCCTGCCAGGGCAGCCTGGCACGGCGTCACCCGCATGCCGGGGCGGGGGGGGCTTAATTAGTTCCTCCTCGCTAATTAATTACCCCCCCCGGGCGGGTCCTACCGGTGCTGGCACACGGGTCACGAGCGGGACGGTCTCAGCGGGGGCTCGGCCGCGGCACTGGGGGGGAAAGAGGTGTTAATGAGGGGGCGCGTTAACGAGGGGACTGATTAACGGGGGGACGTGTTAATGAGGGGACATGTTAACGAAGGGACTGATCAATGAGGAGACGCGTTAACGAAGGGGTGCATTAATGGGGGGACACATTAATGGGGAGACACGTTAACGAAGGGACTGATTAACGGGGGAACACGTTAACGAGGGGGCGCGTTAACAAAGGGACGCATTAATGGGGGGACACGTTAACGAAGGGGCGCATTAACGAGGGGACACGTTAACGAAGGGACTGATTAATGGGGGGACGCATTAATAAAGGTGCATTAACGAGGGGATGCGTTAATGGGGGGACACGTTAACAAAGGGGCGCGTTAATGGGGGGACTCATTAACGAGGGGACTCATTAACGAAGGGATTCATTAACGAGGGGACTCATTAATGGGGAGACCCATTAATGAGCTCCCCAGCCCCAGGCTGAGCCTGGCGATGTTGCCGTGGCAACGCCCTCCCCGGTTGCTATAGCAACGCTATATGGGGGGCGCTGCGCGCCCCCCCCCCCCGTATCTTTAAGGGCAGCCCCTATATATGTTGCTGGGGCTCCCAGGCGCGTCCCTGGGGGCACCTATAGGTGCCACAGCTAGAAACAGGGCGGGCACCTATAGATATATAGGGCCTATAGGTGGCCCCGCGGCCCCCTGGATATACGCACCTGCGCATATAGATATGCATCTGCCCACCTATAGCTGCACCTGTATGCACATGTACGCCTATATACTTGCACAGAATTGTGTACGTGCCTATATGCCCCTACATACCCATATAGACATCCCTATATACCTGTGTATACAGCCCTATAGACCCCTACACGCTCCCCCTGCGCCTGCTTGTTCACCCCTATAGGCATCTCTACCTATGCATCTCTGCACACACCTGTAGACACCCCTGGGCACCCCTACCTGCTCCTATACCTTGTGTGCCCCTATAGAACACCCCATGCACTGCTTCACGCTCCCCTATGTGCCCTGATACAATCCCCTATACATCTCCAGACAGACGGGAGAGCCCCTGCCTATAGACACCCCTACGCAGCCCTCCGTGCATTCTCATGCACCCTATGCACTCCTATATGTCCCCATATACCCCCAGACACCTCGTGCACCCGTACGTACATCCTAGGCACCCCCATGCCTGCCATGCTCCCCATCCCCTATACACCCCTATAGGTCTCCATACCCCCATGCACCTCTATATGCTCCCATACATCCCCCTAACACCATGCATATGTGCCCCATACATCCCCATGCACTCCTATACCCCTCTGCACCCCCCTAAACCCCAGTGCACCCCCACCTATTATAACCCCCTATAGCCCCCATACATGCCCTTGCCAAGTCCCCCATAGCCCCCTTGCCCTATAGTCCCCCATCCCCTATAGGCCCAACAGCTCCCTGTGTCCCCCATCCCCTATACCTCCCTTAGGGACCCATACCAGCCTCCCCTATAGCCCCTATAGCCTCATTCCCTACAGCCTCCCCTGTAGCCTATATCCACCCCATGGTGCCCTATACCCTGCACCCTCTTTCTCCCATTCCCTATAGGCCCTGTACCTCTCTCCCCTATGACCCCCATCCCCTATAGCCTCCCATAGCCCTGTCCTCTATAGCCTCCATACCCCTCCATAATGCCTGTCCCCCATAGCCCCTATCGCCCCGTCACCTATAGCCCCCATCTCCTATAGCCCCCTATTGCTCCCTGTCCCCTATAGCCCCCCCTGTGCCCTATAGGCCCCACCCCAAATAGCCTCCCCGGCCCCCATCCCGTAGCCTCCTATCACCCCTCATCTCCTATAGCCCCTCCCACCCCCTGTCCCCTATAGCCCCCTTCTCCTATAGCCCCTGTGCCCCCCCCATCCCCGATAGCCGCCCCTTCCCCTATATCCTCCGTGTCCTCCCCAGCCCCTATAGCCCCCTGTCCACTATGGCCACTATACCCCCCCCGTCCCCTGCAGCCCTGTGTCCCCTCCGTCCTCTATAGCCACCTGACCCCTATAGCCCCATGCTCCCCTCGTCCCCTAGAGCCCCTATACCTCCCATCCCCTATAGCCCCTATACCCCTGTCCCATGCAGCCCCATGTCCCCCCCGTGCCCTATAGCTCTCTGTGCCATACAACACCATGCTCCCCCCGTCTCCTATAGCCCCTATATCCCCTGTCCCCTACAGGCCCCTTGCATCCCCTGCAGCCATATACCCCCCTGTCCCCTATAGCCCCTATACCTCCCATCCCCTATAGCCCCTATACCCCTGTCCCATGCAGCCCCATGTCCCCCCCGTGCCCTATAGCTCTCTGTGCCATACAACACCATGCTCCCCCCGTCTCCTATAGCCCCTATATCCCCTGTCCCCTACAGGCCCCTTGCATCCCCTGCAGCCATATACCCCCCTGTCCCCTATAGCCCCTATACCTCCCATCCCCTATAGCCCCTATACCCCTGTCCCATGCAGCCCCATGTCCCCCCCGTGCCCTATAGCTCTCTGTGCCATACAACACCATGCTCCCCCCGTCTCCTATAGCCCCTATATCCCCTGTCCCCTACAGGCCCCTTGCATCCCCTGCAGCCATATACCCCCCTGTCCCCTATAGCCCCTATACCCCCTGTCCACTGCAGCCCGTATAGCCCCCCATCCCCTATACCCTCTGTCCCCTATAGCCCTTATACCCCCCGTTTCCCATTGCTCCTATACCCCCGTCCCCTATAGCTCCGTGCTCCCCCATCCACTATAGCCCTCTGTCCCCTATAGTCCCATGCTCCCCCCATCCCCTGCAGCCCCTATACCCCCCCGTCCCCTATACCCCCGTTCCCTATAGCTCCTATACCCCCTGTCCCCCGCAGCCCCGTGTCCCCCCCGTCCCCTATACGCCCTGTCCCCTCTAGCCCCTTCCCCTCTAGCCCCTATACCCGTCTGTTATACCCCCATCCCCTATAGCCCCCGTCCCCTATAGCCCCCGTCCCCTATAGCCTTTATACCCCTGTCCCCTATACCCCCTAACCCCTATAGCCCCTATACCCCCCTTTCCCCTTTAGCCCCGTCCCGTACAGCCCCTATAGCCCCCGTCCCCTATAGCCCCCATAGCCCCATCCCCCGCAGCCCCGTGTCCCCCTTTTCCCCTATAGCCCCATCCCCTATAGCCCCTATACCCCCTGTCCCCTATACCCCCATCCCCTGCAGCCCCGTGTCCCCCCCGTCCCCTATAGCCCCGTCCCCTATAGCCCCTATAGCCCCGTCCCCTATACCCCCCTTTCCCCTATAGCCCCTATAACCCCGTCCCCTATACCCCCCTTTCCCCTATAGCCCCGTCCCCTATAGCCCCTATACCCCCCGTCCCCTATACCCCCCGTCCCCTATACCCCCCGTCCCCTATAGCCCCTATAGCCCCTATACCCCCGTCCCCTATAGCCCCGTCCCCTATAGCTCCTATACCCCCCGTCCCCTATACCCCCATCCCCTGCAGCCCCGTGTCCCCCCCGTCCCCTATAGCCCCTGTCCCCTATAGCCCCTATACCCCCCATCCCCTATAGTCCCGTCCCCTATAGCCCCTATACCCCCGTCCCCTATAGCCCCCGTCCCCTATAGCCCCTATAACCCCGTCCCCTATACCCCCCTTTCCCCTATAGCCCCGTCCCCTATAGCCCCCTTTCCCCTATGGCCCCTATACCCCCCGTCCCCTATAGCCCCCGCAGCCCCGTGTCCCCCCCGTCCCCCCGTACCGCCCGCGGGCGCTGTTGCCGCGGCAACGGCGGGCCGGCCCCGCCCCCCACTTCCGGCTCCCTTTCTGGCAGGAAGCGGCGGCGGCGGCGGCCCCGCGGCTCCCTTTGTGGCAGCCGTGATGGCGGCGGAGCGGGCGGCGGCGGCGCGGGCCCAGCCGCCCCCCGCCGGGCCCCCCCCCGCGCCCGGCCCCGGGCCCGGCCCCGCGCCCGGCCCCGAAGCGGCGGGCCGCGGCGGGCTGAGCCTGCCCGGCATCCTGCACTTCATCCAGCACGAGTGGGCGCGCTTCGAGGCCGAGAAGGGGCGCTGGGAGGCGGAGCGGGCCGAGCTCCAGGTACCGGCGCCGCGCCCGGGACCCCCCCGGCCCCCCCCCCCCCCCCCAGCCCCGCCGGGCCCCGCCGGGGGTTACCGGGGCCGCCGCCGCCGCCGCCGCCGCCATCTTGGGAGGAAATGGCCGCCGGGCGGCGGGAGCGGGGGGCGGGCACCGGCGGCACCGGGGCGGGGGGGCCGCGGCCGGGACCGGGCACCCCCCCGCCCCGGTACTGGGGACCCCCCCGCCCCGGTACTGGGGACACCCAGAGCTGGGACCCCCCGCCCCGGTGTGAGGGACCCCCCAGCCCCGGTATTGGGGATCCTCCAGCCCCGGTACTGGGGACCCCCCGCCCCGGTATTGGGGACCCCCAGGGCTGGTACCCGTCAGCCTCGGTATTGGGGACCCCCCGGTATTGGGGACCCCCCCGCCCCGGTGTGAGGGACCCCCAGCCCCGGTATTGGGGATCCCCCAGTATTGGGGACCCCCCAGTCCTGGTGTGAGGGACCCGCCAGCCGCACTATTGGGGACCCCCCCCAGCCCTGGGATCAGGGACCCCCCAGCCCCAGTATTGGGGACCCCCAGGGCTGAGACCCCTCAGCCTCGGTATTGGGGATCCCCTGGTATTGGGGACCCCCCAGCCCTGGTGTGAGGGACCCCCAGCCCCCATACTGGGGCCTCCCCACACCCCAGTACTGGCCCCCCCCGTGCCTTGTATTGGGCACCCCCACCCCCAGTATGAGGGACCCCCCTGACTCTGGTATTGGGGAACCCCCTGTGCCTTGCTATTGGGGAGCCCCAGTACTGGGGTCCCCCCACAACCTGGTATTGGGGACCCCCTGCCCTGGAATTGGGGACCCTCAGCTCCGGTATGAGGGACCCCCAGCCTCAGGATTGGGGACCCCCTGCACCCCAATGGCAGGGCCCCCCCTGCACCCTGCTATTGGGGACCCCCCAGCCCCAGTTTTGGGGACCCCTGACCCTTCTAACAGGGACCAGAGCGCCCCAGTATTGGGGACCCTCAGCCCTGGGGTTGGGGACCCCCATACCCCGGTATCGGGGACCCCCCCCTGCACCCCCCAATATTGGGGACCCCCCAATTGGGACCCCCATACCCCGGTGTTGGGACCCCCCCCTGCACCCCAATATTGGGGACCCCCAGCCCTGGTATCGGGGACCCCCCACCCCAAGAAGGGGGACGGGGTGGCCCCATCCGAGCACGGGCTGTGACCCCCCCGCCCCGCTGTCACCCAGCCCCTGGCCAGTGACACTGGGCCTGGGGCCACCGGTGCCACGCCTGGGGCCATCACGTTGTGCCTGGGGCCACCGGTGCCGTGCCTGGGGCCACCATGTCACTCCTGGGGCCACCATGTCACTCCTGGGGCCACCAGTGCCACGCCTGCGGCCACCATGTCGCACCTGGGGCCACCATGTCACTCCTGGGGCCGTCACCAAGCCTAGGGTTGGTGACACTGCTCCTGGGGCCACCAGTGTCCCTCCTGGGGCCACTGGTGCCACACCTGGGGCCACCATGTCACTCCTGGGACCACCAGTGCCACACCTGGGGCCACCGTGTCGTTCCTGGGGCCACCGGTGTCCCTCCCAGGGCTGGCACCAAGCTCTGGGGCCACCGTGTCGCTCCTGGGGCCACCAGTGCCGCTCCTGGGGCCACCAGTGCCGCGCCTGTGGCCACCGTGTCACTCCTGGGGCTGCTGGTGTCACTCCTGGGGCCGCCAGTGCCACGCCTGGGGCCACCGGTGTCCCTCGCAGGGCTGACACCAAGCTCTGGGCCGCCAGTGTCGCTCCTGGGGCCACCAGTGCCACGCCTGCGGCCACCATGTCGCACCTGGGGCCACCATGTCACTCCTGGGGCCGTCACCAAGCCTAGGGTTGGTGACACTGCTCCTGGGGCCACCAGTGTCCCTCCTGGGGCCACTGGTGCCACGCCTGGGGCCACCATGTCACTCCTGGGGCCACCACTGTCCCTCTCAGGGTTAGTACCGAGCTCTGGGCCACCAGTGTCACTCATGGGGCCACCGGTGTCATCCCTGGGGCCACCAGTGTCACTCCCAGGGCTGGCCCCGAGCCCTGGGGCCACCAGTGTCATCCCTGGGGCCACCGGTGTCACTCCTGGGGTTGTCACAGAGCCTGGGACTAGTGGCATTGCTCCTGGGGCCACCGGTGTCACTCCCAGGACTGTCACTGAGCTCGGGGGCCACCAGTGTCACTACTGGGGCCACCACTGTCCCTCTCAGGACTGGCACCGTGCTCTGGGCCACCATTGTCCCTTCTGGGGCTGTCACCAAGCCTGGGGCTGGTGACACTGCTCCTGGGGCCAGCGGTGCCGCCGGGGCAGGGGTGGCGGTGGCCTGGGGTGCCTGTCCCTGTGTCCCCGCGTGTCCCCGCGTCCCCGCGTGTCCCTGTGTCACTGTGTCCCTGCATGTCACCGCGTGTCACCGTGTCCCTGCGTGTCCCCGTGTGTTGCCACGTGTCCCCGCATGTCACCATGTTCCCGCGTGTCCCTGTGTCCCTGCGTGTCCCCCACGTGTCACCGTGTCCCCACGTCACCGTGTCCCTGCATGTCCCCGTGTCCCCCTGCGTGTCCCCCCACATTTCCCCATGTCACCGCGTCCCCACATGTTACCGCATGTCCCTGTGTCCCCCACGTGTCCCCACATGTCACCGTGTCCCTGCGTGTCACCGTGTCCCCATGTCCCCCACGTGTCCCTGTGTCACCGTGTCCCCCATGTCCCCCGCGTGTCCCCGTGTCCCCGTGTGTCCCCACGTGTCTCCATGTCCCCCACGTGTCCCTGTGTCCCCCCGCGTGTCCCCGTGTCACCATGTCCCTGCGTGTCACTGTGTGTCCCCGTGTTCCCCTGCGCGTCCCCATGTCCCCGCGTCCCCGTGTCCCCCCACGTGTCCCTGTGTCCCCGCGTGTCCCCGGTGTCCCCCCGCGTGTCCCCACGTGTCCCTGCGTGTCCCCGTGTCACCGTGTGTCCCCGTGTTTCCCCACGTGTCCCCGCGTCCCCGTGTCCCCCCACGTGTCCCCGCATCCCCGTGTCCCCGCGTGTCCCCGTGTCACCGTGTCCCCACATGTCACCGTGTCCCCGCGTGTCCCCGTGTCCCCCCGTGTCCCCGTGTCACCGGTCCCCGCGTGTCCCCGCAGGCGCAGGTGGCCTTTCTGCAGGGCGAGCGCAAGGGGCAGGAGAACCTCAAGTCCGACCTGGTGCGGCGCATCAAGATGCTGGAATACGCCCTCAAGCAGGAGAGGTGGGGGCACCCCCAAACGCCGCGGCCCCCCCGCTCCTTTTGGGGGTCACCGGCCCCTCCTCCTCCCGGGGGGGCCACTGGCCCCCCGAGTTTTGAGGCCACCTTTGTGTGTCCCCCCCCCCGCCAGGTCCAAGTACCACAAGCTGAAATTCGGCACCGAGCTGACGCCGGGGGAGAAGAAACCGGAGGGGCCGGAGCCGGGTGAGGGTCCCCATCGCCGGGGGGGGGGCCGGGGGGGTTTTGGGGTGCCCCGACCCCCCCGTGTGACCCCCCCGCGTCCCCCCGCAGTGTCCAACGGCCCCGCGGAGGTGCCGGCGCTGGAGGGCGGCCCGCTGGCCTGGAAGGAGGGCCGGCAGCTGCTGCGGCAGTGAGTGGGGGGCTCGGGGGGGGGGCGCGGGGGGGTTGGGGTGCCCCGAGCACCCCCTTTTTCCTCTGTTCCCCCCCCCCCCCCGCAGGTACCTGGAGGAAGTGGGGTACAGCGACACCATCCTGGACATGCGGTCGCGGCGCGTGCGGGCGCTGCTGGGGCGCAGCCCCCCGGCCCCCCCGGCCCCCGGCAGCCCCCCCGACTCCCTGCTGCTGCGCCGCATCGAGGAGCAGATCCAGAGGTGGGAGCTCGGGGCGGGGGGGGGGATGTTTGGGGGTGCTCAGAAGGGGTTCCCCCAAATCTCAAGCGGTGCTTCCCGCCCGCAGGAATGCCGGGAAGGAGACGGAGGAGCGGGGGGGCAGCGGGGGGGGGCTGGGGCCCGGCCCCTTCGCGCCTGAGGACGAGGACAGCGACGAGGATGAGGATGGCGAGAGCCTCCCCGCCCCCTCCCAGCCCCAGCACAAGAAGCAGCGGGGCAAGGCAAGCGGCTCCCCCAAAAGCGGGGTCCCCCCCCCCCAACCTGGGCGTCCCCCCAAAGAGGGGAGGGTCCCCCAAAAGCAGGGAGGGTCCTGCAAAAGCAGGGGGTCCCCCCTTCAACCTGAGTGTCCCCCCAAAGCAAGGAGGGTCCCCCAAAAGCAGGGTCCCCCCCACCTGGGCGTTCCCCCCAAAGCAGGGAGGGTCCTCCAAAAGTGGGGTCCCCCCCAACCTGGGCATCCCCCCAAAGTGAGGAGGGTCCCCCAAAAGCAGGGTGTGTCCCCCCAACCTGGGCATCCCCCCAAAGCAGGGAGGGTCCCCCAAAAGCGGAGGGTCCCCCCCCAACCTTGGCATCACCCCAAAGCGAGGAGGGTCCCCCAAAAGTGGGGAGGGTCCCCTAAAAGCAGGGTCCCCCCCCCAACCTGGGCATCCCCCCAAAGCGGGGAGGGTCCCCCAGAAGCGGAGGGTCCCCCCCCCAACCTGGGCATCCCCCCAAAGCGGGGAGGGTCCCCCAAAGCTGAGCGTCCCTCCAAAGCATCCCTCGAACCTGGGGGGGGGGGGGCTCCCAAACCTGGAGGGGTCCCCTAAATCTGGCATCTCCCAAACCTCAGGGGGGGTCCCTCAAACCTCAAGGGGCTCCCCCAAACCTGACAACCCCCAAACCTGACAACCCCCAAACCCCCAAGCCTGGGCATCCCCCAAAACTGGGGAGGGGTCCCCCACACCTTGGGGGGGTCCCTTAAACCTTGGAGGGCTCCCCCAAACCTGAGGTTGCCCCAAGCCTGGGCATCCCCCAAACCTGGGGTGTCCCCCAAACCTGGGTGTCCCCCAGACCCCGGGGGGTCCCCCCAAACCCCGAGGCTGCAGGGAGCAGCCCTTGTGCCCCCCGTTTCCACCATTTTCTCTGCCGGTGGTTTTGGGGGTCCCCCCAAAGCGGGCCGTGACCCCCCGCCCCCCCTCCTCAGCTCACCCCCAAACCCCTCCTGCCCGAGGTGGAGGATGAGGACGACGACGAAGACTCGGAGGACGCCCTCAACGAGTTCGACTTCCTGGGCTCCGGGGAGAACGGGGCCGGGCGGCGAGCCGGGGAGGGCGTGGAGCTCGGTGAGCGGGGAGCGGCGGATTTGGGGGGCCCCCCTTTGACCCCCCCAACGTTGGCACCGGCCCCCCCTGACCCCCCGTCCCCGCAGAGAGCCGCCGGGGCCGGCTGCGGGGGATGCTGGCCGACCTGCGGGACGTGGACGGGCTCCCGCCGAAACCCGCCGCCGCGGGGCCGCCACGGCCCCCCGAAGGTACCGTCCTGGGGGTCCCCGTGTCCCTGGGGGGGTCCCCGTGTCCCCTGGGGGGGTCCCCGTCCCCCCGGGGCCACCCGCAGGCGCTCCCCTCCGCAGGGTCGCTGGGCATCTCCTCCGACGTCTTCATCATGGACAGCATCGGCGGCGGCGCCGTCAGCCTGGGCGACCTGGCCGACCTCACCGTCACCAACGACAACGACCTCGGCTGCGACGTGAGTCCCCGGGGGGTCCCCAGACCTGCCCCGAGTGTCCCCTGGCCTCCACTGTCCCCATGGTGTCCCCAAACCCGCCCCGAGTGTCCCCTGGGCTCCCCTGTCCCCAGGGGGTCCCCAGACCTGCCCCGAGTGTCCCCCCCCCCGGCCCCGCAGTCCCCAGGGGGTCCCCAGACCTGCCCCAAGTGTCCCCTGGCCTCCACTGTCCCCATGGTGTCCCCAAACCCGCCCCGAGTGTCCCCTGGGCTCCCCTGTCCCCAGGGGGTCCCCAGACCTGCCCCGAGTGTCCCCCCCCCGGCCCCGCAGTCCCCGGGGGGTCCCCAGACCTGCCCCAAGTGTCCCCTGGCCTCCACTGTCCCCATGGTGTCCCCAAACCCGCCCCGAGTGTCCCCTGGGCTCCCCTGTCCCCAGGGGGTCCCCAGAACCTGCCCCGACTGTCCCCCCCCCGGCCCCGCAGTCCCCGGGGGGTCCCCAGACCTGCCCCGAGTGTCCCCTGGCCTCCACTGTCCCCATGGTGTCCCCAAACCCGCCCCGAGTGTTCCCTGGGCTCCCCTGTCCCCAGGGGGTCCCCAAACCCGCCCCGACTGTCCCCCCCCCCGGCCCCGCAGTCCCCGGGGGGTCCCCAGACCTGCCCCGAGTGTCCCCTGGCCTCCACTGTCCCCATGGTGTCCCCAAACCCGCCCCGAGTGTCCCCTGGGCTCCCCTGTCCCCAGGGGGTCCCCAAACCCGCCCCGACTGTCCCCCCCCCGGCCCCGCAGTCCCCGGGGGGTCCCCAGACCTGCCCCGAGTGTCCCCTGGCCTCCACTGTCCCCCTGGTGTCCCCAAACCCGCCCCGAGTGTCCCCTGGGCTCCCCTGTCCCCAGGGGGTCCCCAAACCCGCCCCGACTGTCCCCCCCCCGGCCCCGCAGTCCCCGGGGGGTCCCCAGACCTGCCCCGAGTGTCCCCTGGCCTCCACTGTCCCCATGGTGTCCCCAAACCCGCCCCGAGTGTCCCCTGGGCTCCCCTGTCCCCAGGGGGTCCCCAAACCCGCCCCGACTGTCCCCCCCCCGGCCCCGCAGTCCCCGGGGGGTCCCCAGACCTGCCCCGAGTGTCCCCTGGCCTCCACTGTCCCCCTGGTGTCCCCAAACCCGCCCCGAGTGTCCCCTGGGCTCCCCTGTCCCCAGGGGGTCCCCAAACCCACCCTGAGTGTCCCCCCCCCAGCCCCACTGTCCCTGTGGGGTCCCCAGACCCGCCCCGAGTGTCCCCTGGGCTCCACTGTCCCCATGGTGTCCCCAAACCCACCCCGAGTGTCCCCTGGGCTCCACTGTCTCCGGGGGGGTCCCCAAACCCGCCCCGACTGTCCCCCCCACGGCCCCGCTGTCCCCGGGGGGTCCCCAGACCTGCCCCGAGTGTCCCCTGGCCTCCACTGTCCCCATGGTGTCCCCAAACCCTGCCCCGAGTGTC
>CM020245.1:236266-357240 GCA_009819775.1 Phoenicopterus ruber ruber
GTCACCTGAATAAGTGAAGGTGAGCGAGATGCTTTCTTGCCGCTCCTCCTCCTTATTCTACAAATTGTTACGCTCTGGCTAAACTCGCTCGAGGATTTGCTCCGGGGATCCAAATCACCCCTCTGGCACTTGCAAACACAACAGAAGGGACTCTAGGTCCTGCTTGCAAATACTACTGGCTATCCCCTAAAACAGCCTGTCAACCTCCACCCAACAGGCTGTGCTAATCGACAGATTACTGCCCGAACCTTGGACTGTTCCCCCCTGACCAGAATTGCTACATCAGGCAAAGCGCATCCGCCTCAAACCACACACACACACACCACGCTCTACACGTACCTAAGGTGCAAGAATACCACACGGTAGAGATAACGCCCGCCAAAAGACCCTGCCTGACAATAACTCGCGACATGCCGTGGCCCGTGCACAGACGCGCCGGTGATGCTGCCGTGTGACGCCACCGTGGCTCAGAATGAAAGACATGGAATGAGCCACACTGACCGCTGGAGAAAAATGCCGGAAAGACTTAGACTAATGACACAAAGAAGAAACCCCTGGAACCCTCAAGAAAGATCAGACACAAGCCGATGGCAAGCCCGGCGAGACCACAAAGACGGCCAACCCCTGCGATGCTAACCCGACCGCACGTCACGCTTCTACGTCACGCTGCAAACGAGATGCGCTTTGTTGGCGCTATGCCAATCTCGAGCCTCAGAGACACGATGGATAGCTACTGCGATCCCTGGTAGGATGCAGTATGCCCGAGGCTCCTCAAACATCAACACATTATCTACTATGGACATGTATGACCACCTAGATATACCACCAACTCCAGATGTTCATCCCTGGAGCCGCTTTGCCAATGCAATGTCCCAAACATCTCAAGCGCATCGCTCCCTGGACCTGTGTGATTGACGTCCCCGCAAACTATCCGCCCCGTTACGCAAGTGTTTGACGCGCATAGTCCTCTTCCCCCTCAGATTGCGCGCCGTTGCTTAGCTTTTGTGGTGCCACAGTGTCACGGTCCATCCTCCAAAGCTGCCGCATCGCTTGAACGCAAGTTCCTTAATCGCCTTGCATTGCTCGGTCACCTGCAAGAAGAAAACACAAAGCAGTTTTCTACCCGCTTCATCTGTCAGAGCAGCCCTGCACAGCTCCGCTCGCCTGCTCCGCTCCATTCCAAAAACAGCACATCACGGTCAGAGTCCTCTGTGGCAACCTCAACTTCAAGCGTAATAAGAGCCCATTGCCCTAAATGACGAGTGCCGGGCCCCTCACGCTGCTCCTCGGAACCTTGATGCCTCCACCCTTTCTAGAGGCTTGCTGCAAGGTGCCTGCAAAACCGATAGGGAAACCACCGCCAGTTACTGCTTGCCTCGTTGCTACCTCACGATGCGACTGCGATCTGCCAAACTCTCCGCTTGCGTGCGCAGAAACCTCAAAATCATTTTAATCCTCTACGCTGCTCTGCGATGCCATACCATACGACAAAGAGAGCCATGCAATGCCATGATAGTGTAATGCCATACAATGCAACACGCGCTTACATCGCAGTCACGACAAAACACAATACAGAGTGCTGCAATTCAAGCCAAAAGACAATACAGGGGCCGTACAATGCAGGCCATCTCAAATGGCAGTCGATTCAGGTACGGAGCGATACGATGCCAGACAAAACGCAATACGGGGCCACGCAATGCAAGACGGTCTCAGATGACAGTCGGTACAAGTACAGAGCGCTACGATGCCAGACAAAACACAATACGGGGCCGTACAAGGCACGGTGGTCTCAGATGGCAGTCATACAAATAGAGCGCGCTGCAACGCCAAACAAAACCCAAATACGGGCCGTACCATGCACGGCACACTCAGATGGCAGTCGAGACAATTACAGAGCGATACGATGCCAGACGAAACCAAATACGGGGCCGTACAATGCAAGACGGTCTCAGGTGGCAGTCAATACAAATAGAATGTGTCACGATGCCAGACAAAACAAAATACGGGGCTGTAAAATGTAAGACGGTCTCCGATGTCAGAGAATTACAAGTACAGAGCGATACAATGCCAGACGAAATACAATGTAGAGCCATGCAATGCAAGCCAGTCTAAGATGGCCATCGGTACAAATAGAGCGCGATACAATGCAAGACAAAAACACAATAGAGCCGTACAATGCACGTCGGTCTCAAATGCCAGAGAATTACAAGTACAGAGCCCTACGATGCAAGACGAGACACATGCGAGGCAGTCTCAGATAGCAGTTGGTACAAGTACAAAGCAATACAATGCCAGACAAAACCCAACATACAGAGCAACACAATGCACGGCAGTCTCAGATGGCAGTCGATACAACAGAGCGCGCTACAAAGGCGAGACAAACACAATATAGGGCCGCACAATACACGATGGTCTCAAACGGCAGAGAATTACAAATACGGAGCGCTACGATGCGAGACAGAACACGACACGGGGCCATACGATGCAAGGTGGTCTCAGATGGCAGTCAATACAAATAGAGCGCTACGATGCAAGACAAAACATAACACAGGGGCCGTACAATGGAAGAGAACGTAAAGCCGCCGCAAGGCAAAGCGGTCCTCAGGTGCAGTCAAACAAATACGTGGTGCTGCAAGGCAATACAAAACCAGAATGACGGATGTGAGAAGCCAGGCTTTAAGACCTAAGCCATAATGAAACCCGGATGAAATGCTGTAGGGGATCTTATGGAAACAGAACTTTCAAGAGCAAGCTGTCATTCCGTCCCAGAATCGCCTCCACAAGGGACCCTCCAGAGACATCTGCGATGCAAAACACGCTTTAAGCTCCAATCACAAGAGGAGAAGCGCTTGACGGGCTCTATGGCCGAAGCAGCGAGGTTTCAGAGACCCTATGGACACCTACCGAGGTGCGTGCCAAGTGCAGAGAGCCTGCGAGGCCGTGGAAGGAACCGTACGCAGGAAAATGCAGATGACAAGCGACGCTACGACATAGACACAGGCCAGAACATTCGCATACCTGCGGGATGAACCTGGGCCCTCTATCCACCCCCCAGACCTAGTGGAGCCTAAATCGCCCTATCCGCAACCCAGGACGTTAAAACCCCCTGCTGGCCCCACCTCACCTGCTACTTTTGCCTCTTCACTTACCTCTCAGAGGACACGGTCCCAGAATCCATCCTCATCGGGAGCACATCAGCTAACAGGGATGCTCCTGCATTCACCGGGTGCCCTTCATCACCTCCAGACACGTTGCTGCCGGTCACCGACACACCACCTGCTCGACCTCTACTACCGCAACGACACCCCCATCGGAAGTGCCGCACCGCTTCCATACATCAGATGTTGCGGTCGGCATCTCCCGTGGAAGCCAGAAAACTGGAGAGGTAAAGCACCCACCGTATTCAGAAGCGGTCACACCGCTCTGGCGGTTCCCACCCTGCCGCTCCTCTCTCCTCCACCGACTCTCTTGAAATCCTCAGCCATTTGAGGAGAGCCCTCATGGCGCCTACAAAAACAAACAGAAATGCTTGGCCAAGCTGCCGGTGATCCTCAGCAATTCAAAGCCCGACCAGAACGCTTAAAGAGTCACTCGCCTTTTCTCAAACTCCTTGTTGCTGTGCAGCTTCACCACTCTGGGAAAGAGTGTGGCACCTGCCAAAAAAAATCCACAAACAATCACAAACCACAGAGGAAAAGCGCATGCACAGATACCACCCACATCCTCAGCTCACTTGCAGCACTTCCTCTCTCCTTCTCCTTTACCTCAGCTGGTCAGAGTCAAAATCTTTGGTCCACCATGCCGAGGCTTGCCCACCGCTTGTAAAACTCAAACAACAGAGTATGATTTTAGCTACATCAATAATACGATTCCTCAAAAAAATGCTACTTCAGCACACCGGTCACCACTCACCTTGCCAAAGTCTGCTCCGGTGCAGATATCCCGCTTCGTGCTGAGAAAATAAAACCAAAAAAGCATAAGCTAGTCAGAGCCACCAACAGTCACACCAATCCTCTGACATTGGTTGCCAGCCCACCTTCACCTGGTGCTCTGCTCGCCTCTTCCGTTGATCTTCGGCACGGGGCTTGTCGCTCCGCATCTGAAAAACCCAAAACAAACCGTGTAAAACAAATCACCTGGATGCTGACCGATAGCTTGACAAGACCAAAGGTCCATCGTCTTCTTGCATATAACTTCTAACTACAGCTGGGGGAAAAAAGTAAACAAAACCCAGATAGAGCCCCACATACAAAAGCTAAGGCACATTCAAGATTCAACCTGCTCGACTACCACACAAAATGCTTTTCCCAGAAGGCCAGAGTCCAACCTCTGGCACCTGCAAAACACAACAAAAATAACTCTGTGCCAGCCGTCTACAGCTACTTGGCCAGAGACCGACTGTACGGTCTTTGCCAAAAGAATCTGGCAAGATCGACCTATTACCGCACAACATAAAGCGATGCTACCCCTGTCTTTAGTATCGCTAAACCCCTGGGGAGGGCAGCTCCGACCCTGACACAGACCGACACTGCCCACAGACACCGCAAACATGATCGTGAGACACAAGACGACTGTGAGCGAGAAGAACTACTTCCATAGGGAAGATGATGCCAGCAGAGAAGCCCTACAGCATCACAACGGCACAGATGCTTTAGAGCGGCCCCGGGAAAGAGAGGCGATGGCTGCAGCTCGAGAGAGAGAAAGACATCTCAAAACCGGAATGATGAATGCATGAGAAACTGGGCTTTAAGACATGAGACTTTAAGGACGTGGGATGAAAGCGCAGAAGACAGCTCTGTGCAAACAGAACTCTCAGCAGCAGAGCTGCAGGTGCCACCTGGCTCACCGCTGCAAGAAATTGATCGCTCAGAAATATCTATGATGCAAACGTGCCAGATGGATCTGTGGCTTTAAGCTATAATTGCAAGACAGAAGGGCTTCTTCACAGCAGCTGTACCCGTGAAGCAATGCGCTCAAGACTCAGGAAGGCTACTGAGGCAACCGGCTGATCAAAGAGCTACAGACACATCAAGACCTGAGGAAGGTATGGTCTAAGAGGCTCAGAAGAAAGACTACACAAGCTATACAACACCACAGACACAGGCTGGAACTGCCCTGCCCAGCAAACACACGAGCGTCGTGCTGAAAAGGAACACGCTCCCTTCGCCTGCCCGAAGGGGACTGGTCCCAGACAGCCCTCTCCCCTTCGCTAGCTGCAAAACCCCTCCCTGCAGTTCCCAACCTTGACCCCTCCTCCCCATCCCTTCCCAGCCCTGGTCCCTCAGCTTAGCTTTCAGAGGCCTGGGGGTCTGAATTCCGTCATCGACAAAAAACCCACTTGGGCTAACTGGGACGTTCCTGCAGTCCACCAGGTTCCTCTTCATCATCTGCAATAGAGAAAAAACCACCAAAACACAGTGCCGGCAGTAAGCATCACATCAGCCAACGCTAACCTCTTCCACAACGCCCCCCTCCTCAGAAGCGCCGTGGCATTCTGCTCACCCGCTCGTTCCAGAGATGGACATCGCCGCCATCATCTCTTGTGGTACCTAAGGTACTGCAAGACACAAAATTACTGTCGTGCTTGAGTAGTCACCAGTCTCACTGGTGTTGAGAAGTCACCAGCCCCGTGCTCCTCCTCGCTACCACCCCAGCTCACCTCAAAGGCTCACCCGAGTCCAAAGGCAGCCCACACAGCACCTGCAAAACCAAAGAGAAACACTTAACTGAGTTGCTGCAGGATACTTTGCTCTTAGATACCGACCCTGCCGACAACCCGCCTCACCTTCTCAGACTGCTCATCGGCATGCCGCTTCGCCTCTCCGAGGCTGCGTGCAGCACCTGCAAAACCCAGCAAAAGGCACCTGCTGAGATGCCGCCCAAAACTGCGGCCTGCCTGCAGCAATTCCCATCTCCCGCTCCTTTACCTTCACCGCTCGCCAGCCCCACCTCTGCCGTTTACAGGTTGCCACGCTAAGGCTCGGTACCACCTAGAAAAAAAAACAAACACACCACACAAACAAGGGATGCTTCTAACTTCAACACCATAAGACACCTGAAAAAAACAGCTGCTACTACAGCTCACGACTCACTGCTCACGTTGCCCGAGTCACCTCCAGTGCCAATATCCTGCTTTGGTCATCGCTTCGCACCTTCAAAATAAAAAACCCCACACATACAAAGACCAGTATAGTCCTATAGCCGCCAGTTGCATCTTCCCTCCGACACCACGCGCTGACTCACCTTCTTACGGCACTCTGCTCACCTCCTATGTCGCTCTTCGCTGTGCATTTTATCTCTCTGCATCTGAAAAATTATTAAACAAGTCACCTGGAGGCAGAGCAATAGCTGAACCAATTCCAGAGGTGCTGTTCCCCTTTACATAGACCGCCTAGAGTCCAACTACAGACTGCCATTAAAAAAAGCCCCACACGTACAACCCTAACACCTTTGCGATTCAATCTGCTCCTCTACTGCTGAACAGCCCCTCCCAGACGGCCCCAACCATCATCTCCAAAACACGCTATTGAAATGTCTGTCCACAGAGCCTGCCGATGGCTACTCAATTCAAGATGACTATACTACCTTTGCCTAAACAGTCTAGGCATATCAACATATTATCCATAGACTCTTACTGCTATTCCACCTACCCCCAGGCAGAGCAGCTCCACGCCACACGCACACGGAGACCAAGAATACAAAGAACACTACAAACAATATGTGACTCAAAGATGAGAGAAAACTCTCGACAAGAAGAAGGACTCCCAGACCGGAGACGCTGTCGGGCAAGATGACCTACAGGAGCGCAACAGTGAGGCGAGGAGGGTCTACGGCCACCCCAGAAAGGAGCTGAGCGTAATGGCCCATTACAAGAAGTTACCGCCTAAACTGAGATGATAGATGCACGAGAGGCCAAGCTTCAAGACCTATGAACATAAGGATGCAGGGAAGAAGTCCAAGTCCATGAAAGTGGTCGGCTAGAGAACAGAGGTGCTGGCACAGCCCAGAAGGATGCTGCAAAAGAGGACCGACTGGCAGCTTCCGAGTCACAAGACCAATTGGTGCTTTAAGCTTGTAACGCAAGAAAAGAAGCACTCGATGGGCACTGTGCGACAAGTATGGGCATTTGAGACCTTAGGGATGGCACCCAAGATGCGTGCCGTGCTCCTGGAGCGCAACGAGGACATCAAGACCCGAGGAAGTTCTAAGACACAGAAGACAGACTAGACGAGCAACACAACACCACAGACACAGGCTGGAACTGCCCTGCCCACGCTAGTGCTGTGCTGAAAGGTAACCCACTCCCTTTGCCTGCCCCAATGGAACCGTTCCTAGATAGCCCTCGCCCCTACGCTGACTTTGAAACCCCTCCTGGCAATTCCCAACCTTGTCTCCTCCTCCCCATCCCTTCCCAACCGTGGTCCCTCAGCTTAGCTTTCAGAGGGCCTGAATCCATCCTTGCCAAAAAGACCCGCATTGGCTAGCCAGGACGTTCCTGCAGTCACCAGGTTCCTCTTCATCATCTGCAATAAAAAACCCAAGCAGCGCCAGCAGCGAGCATCACATCAGCCAACGCCAACCTCTGCCACAACACCCCCCTCCTCAGAAGCGCTGTGGCATTCCGCTCACCCGCTCGTTCCAGAGATAGACGCTGCCATCGCTTGTGGTACCTAAGATACCAAGAGACACAAAATTACTGTTGCTCTGAAGATGTCACCAGCCCCGTGATCCTCCTTGCTGCCACCCCAGCTCACCTCAAAGGCTCACCCAAGTCCAAAGGCAGCCCACACAGCACCTGCAAAACCAAAAGGTAAATACTTAAAGAGTTGCCACAGGATACTTTGCTCTTAGGTACGGATCCGGCCGATAACTGCCTCACCTTCTCGGACCGCTCGTCGGCATGCCGCTTCACCCCTCTGAGGCCACGTGCGGTACCTGCAAAAGCACACGATGAGATGCTGCCCGAAACTGCAGCCTGCCCACAGCAATTTGTCTCCCGCCGCTTTACCTTCGCCGCTCACCAGCCCTGCCTCTGCCATTCACAGGTTGCTACGTTGAGGCTCGGGTACCACCTGTAAACACAAACAACAAGGGATGCTTTTAACTCCACCTACCACACAACACCTAAAAATAACTACTACTTCAGCCCACAACTCGCTGCTCACCTTGCCCGAGTCACCTCTGGCAGCGATATCCTGCTTTGTGGCTTAAAAAAAAAAAACCAACCACCACAAAACACAAGACCTAGAACTTAATCATATAGCCACCGGGTCGCATCTTCCTTCTGACACCACGCACCAACCCACCTTCTTACGTTGCTCTGCTCATCTCTCCTCCACCCCCCTTTGGCACACGGTTTGTCCCTCTGCACCTGAAAAAGTAGTATCAAAAAAGTCGCCAAGATAGCACACAATTGCTGAATGATTCCAGAGGTCTAGTTCCCCTTTAGGAATACAATCTAGAGTGCAACTACAGACCGTCTTTAAAGAAAAAAGGCAAACTTTGGACTCCACACATACAAGCCTTAACACCTTTCAGATTCAATCTGCTCCGCTACTGCTGGACGGCCCCTCCCAGGTGGCAACAATCATCATCTCCATAAAACGCTATTGAAATGACTGTCCACAGAGCCTGCCAACAGCTAATCGGTCTGAAGACGACCATACCACCTTTGCCTAAAGCATCTAGGCATATCAACGTATTATCCATAGACTGTTGTTGCCATTCCACCTACCCCCAGGCAGAGCAGCTCCATGCCATACACACGCAGACCGACAGTACACAGAACAATACAAACAATGTGACTCAAAGATGAGAGAAAACTCTCAGCGAGAACAATGACTCCCAGATGGGAGATGCTGTCCGGCAGGAGGACCTACAGGGCCGCAACAGTGAGGTGAGGAGGCTCTGTGGGAACCCCAGAAAGGAGTTGCGTGTTAAATCACCTTATAAGAAGTTGCTGTCAAAACAGAGATGATGGATGCACAAGAAGCCTGGCCTCAAGACCTACAAACATAAGGATGCAGGGAAGAAGTCCCAGTCCGTGAAAATGGATGGCTAGAGAACAGAGCTGCTGACGCAGCCTGGAACGATGATGCCAAAGAGGACCGACCAAAAACTTCCAAGACGTGAGACCGATCCACACTTTAAGCTTTAACACAACAAAAGTGCCCGATGGGGGCTGTGCTAATGCATACGGTCATTCGAGACCGTAGGGATGGTGCCCAAGACGCGTGCCGTGCTCCTTGAGCACAAAGAGCAACGAGGACATCGAGACCCGACAAAGGTCTGAGACACAGAAGACAGACTGAACAAGCTACACGGCCACACAGACACAGGCTGGAACTGCCCTGCCTGGCATACGCTAGTGTTGGGCTGAAAAGTAACGCGCTCCCTTTGCCTGCCCAAAGGGGATGGGTCCTGGACAGCCCTCTCCCCTACGCTAACTTTAAAACCCCTCCCTACAATTCCCAACCTTGTTCCCTCCTCCCAGTTCCTCCCCAGCCCTAGGCCCTCAACTTAGCTTTCAGAGGGCTAGGGGTCCGATTCCATCCTCGACAAAAAAACCACTTTGGCTAACTGGGACATTCCTGCACTCACCAGGTTCCTCTGTCATCGGCAAAGACGACAAACCAAACAGTGCTGGTGGTAAGCATCGCATCAGCCAACACCAACCTCAGAAGCACCGTGCCTTTCCGCTCACCTGCTCATTCCAGAGATGGATGCTGCGGCCGTCATCACTGGTGCTACCTAAGAAACCAAGAGACAAAATTACAGTTATGCTTGTGAGATGTCACCAGCCCCATGCTCCTCCTCGCTACCACCCCCAGCTCACCTCAAAGGATCATTTGAGTCCAAAGGCAGCCCACACAGCACCTGCAAAACCAAAAGGGAAAGGCCTAAACCAGTTGCCATATAATACTTTGCTCTTAGACACCAACCCAGCCAAAAACTGCCTCACCTTCTCGGACTGCTCATGGGCATGTGGCTTCACCCCTCCGAGACTGCGTACAGAACCTCCAAAACCAGAGACAAAGGCACATGCTGAGATACTGCCCAAAACTGCAGCCTGCCCGCACCGATTCCTGGCTCATGCTCCTATACCTTTGCTGCTTGCCAGCTCTGCCTCTGCCATTTGCAGGTTGACACGTTGAGTCTCGGGTACCGCCTATAAAAAAAGCCAAACACAAACAAGGGACGCTTAAAACTGCAGCAAGAATAGGACAACTGAACAAGAACTGCTACTGCAGCCCACTAGTTGCTGCTCGCCTGGCCCAAGTCACCTCTGGTGCGGATATCCCTCTTTGCTTGTTGATTCACACCTTCAAAGTGAAAAAAACCACACAAAGCGATGTTATATAGCCACCGGTTACACCTTCCCTCCGACACCACACACCGACTCACCTTCTTACGGCGCTCTGCTCACCTCCTCTGTTGCTCTTCGCTGTGCATCTTGACTCTCCGCATCTGAAACTAATTACTACACAAGTCACCTGGCAGCAGAGGGATCACTGAACAATTCCAGAGGTCTTGTTTCCATTTAGGATTACCATCTAGAGTCCAACTAGAGACTGCCATTAAGAAAGAAAAAGGCCAACCTTTAAGCCCCACACATGCAAGCCTCAACACCTTTGAGATTCTATCTGCTTCGCTACTGCTGAACAGCCCCTCCCAGATGGCCCCAATCATCATCTCCATAAAACCCAATGAAATGACTGCTCACATAGCCTGCCAATGGTTACTTGACCCGAGATGACTACACTTCCTTTGCTTAAACAGTCTAGGCATATCAACATATTATCCATAGACTGTTACTGCTATTCCATCTACCCCTGACTCCACATCCCCGGGCAGAGCAGCTCCAGGCCAAACATGCATATGCACAGACCAACAGTACACAGAACACAACAAACAATTTGACTCAAGAGACGGAAAACTCTCAGCGAGAACAATCGCTCCCAGATGGGAGATGCTGTCAGGCAAGACGACATACAGGGCCTCAACAGTGAGGTGAGGAGGCTCTATGGCACCCCAGAAAGGAGTTGAATGTAATGGCCCCTTATAGGAAGTTACTGTCAGAACCAAGGTGACGGATGCACAAGAAGCCTGGCTTCAAGACCTATGAACCTAAGGATGCAGGGAAGAAGTCCCAGTCTGTGAAAGTGGATGGCTAGAGAGCAGAACTGCTGGCGCAGCCTGGAAGGATGCAGCAAAAGAGGACTGACCAGAGAATTCCAAAATGCAAGACCTATCCATGCTTTATGCTTGTAAAGCAAAAAAGCAGCGCCCGGTGAGCATTATCTTGATGAGCAAGGGCATTGAGACACTAGGGATGGTGCCCAGGTGCAGTGCTGTGCTCCTTGAGCACAAAGAGGAAACCCAAGACCTGAGAAAGGTCTAGACGCAGAAAATAGACTGAACAAGCTACACAACACCACAGATACACGCTAGAACTGCTCTGCCCACACTAGTGTTGTGCTGAAAAGTAACCCGCTCCCTTTGCCTGCCCAAAGGGGATGGGTCCTGGACAGCCCTCTCCCCTACACTAACTTTAAGCCCCACCCCTGCAATTCCCAACCTTGTTCCCTCCTCCCAGTCCCTCCCCAGCCCTGGGTCCTCAACTTAGCTTTCAGAGGCCTAGGGGTCCAATTCCATCCTTGACAAAAAACCCACTTCGGCTAACTGGGACATTCCTGCAGTCACCAGGTTCCTCTTCATCATCTGCAAAGAAAATACAAACAGTGCTGGTAGTAAGCATCACATCAGCCAACACCAACCTTCTCGGAAGCACCGCAGCATTCTGCTCACCTGCTCGTTCCAGAGATTGATGCTGCGGCCGTCATTGCTGGTACTACCTAAGAAACCGAGACACAAAATCACTGTTATGCTTCTGAGAAGTCACCAGCCCCATACTCCTCCTCTCTACCACCCCCAGCTCACCTCAGAGGATCACCCAAGTCCAAAGGCAGCTCACACAGCACGTGCAAAACCAAAAAGGGAAAGTCCTAACCCACTTGCCATAAAATACTTTGCTCTTAGACACCAACCCAGCCAAAAACTGCCTCAACTTCTCAAACCGCACACGGGCATGTGGCTTCGCCCCTCCAAGATCGCGTGCAGAACCTGCAAAAACCAAAGACAAAGGCACATGCTGAGATGCTGCCCAAAACTGCAGCCTGGCCGCAGCAATTCCCGTCTCCCGCTCCTATACTGTTGCTGCTCACCAGCCCCGCCTCTGCCATTTACAGGTTGACACGTTGAGTCTCGGGTACCACCTATATAAAAAAGCCAAACACAAACAAGGGACGCTTAAAAACTGCAGCAAGAATAGGACAACACCAACAAGAACTGCAACATCAGCCCACTAGTCACTGCTCACCTTGCTCAAGTCACCTCTGGTACCGATATCCCTCTTTGCTCATTGCTTCGCACCTTCAAAATGAAGAAAGGAATAAACACAAAGCCTAATGTTATCATATAGCCACCAGTTGCATCTTCCCTCCGACACCACGCACCGACTCACCTTCTTACGGCACTCCGCTCGCCTCCTTTGTCGCTCTTCGCTGTGCATCTTGACTCTCCGCCTCTGAAAAAAATTACTAAACAAGTCACCTGGCAGCAGAGGGATCACTGAACAATTCCAGAGGTCTTGTTTCCATTTAGGATTACCATCTAGAGTCCAACTAGAGACTGCCATTAAGAAAGAAAAGGCCAGTCTTTAAGCCCCACATCTACGAGCCTTAACAACTTTGAGATTCAATCTGCTTCACTACTGCTGAACAGCCCCTCCCAGATGGCCCCAATCACCTCCATAAAACCCAATTGAAGTGACTGTCCACAGAGCCTGCTGACAGCTACTCCATCTGAGATGACTACACTACCTTTGCCTAAACAGTCTAGGCATATCAACATATTATCCATAGACTGTTATTGCTAGTCCACACTACGCCTGACTCCACACCCCCAGGCACAGCAGCTCCAGGCCAAACACACGCATGCACAGACAGTACGCTACAAACAACGTGGCTCAAGGATGAGAGAAATCTCTCAGCAAGAACAAGGACTCCTGGACTGGAGATGTTGCCAGGCAAGACGACCTACAAGGCCTCAACGGTGAGGCGAGGAGGCTCTATGGCACCCCAGAAAGGAGTTGAACGTCATGGCCCGTTCTAGGAAGTTACTGTCAGAACTGAGGTGACGGATGCACAAGAAGCCCGGCTTCAAGACCTAAGAGAAGAGGGATGCAGGGAAGAAGTCCCAGTCCGTGAGAGTGGTCAGCTAGAAAGCAGAGCTGCTGGCACAGCCCAGAAGGATGCCGCAAAAGAGGACCAACTGGAAGCTTCTCAGTCACAAGACCGATCCACGCTTGAAGCTTGTGATGCAAGAAAAGCGGTGCCCGATGGGCGCTATGCCGATGAGTATGGGCATTTGAGACCCTAGGGATGGCACCCGAGATACATGCCACGCTCCTTGAGCGCAACAAGGACATAGAGACCCGCAGAAGGTCTGAGACACAGTAGACAGACTACACAAGCTACACAGCAACACAGACGCAGGCTGGAACTGCCCTGTCCAGCACACGCTAACGTGCCAAGAAGTAACCCGCTCCCTTTGCCTGCCCCAAGGGGACTGACCCTGGACAGCCCTCTCCCCTACACCAACTTTAAAACCCCTCCCTGCAATTCCCAACCTTGTCGCCTCCTCCCAGTCCCTCCTCGGCCCTGGTCCCTCCACTTAGCTTTCAGAGGTCTGGGGGTCCGAATCCATCCTTGACAAAACACCCAGACCAGCTAGCTAGGATGTTCCTGCAGTCACCAGGTTCCTCCTCCTCATCTGCAATAAAACACACCCCAACTGTGCCAGCAGTGAGCATCGCATCAGCCAACGCCAAGCTCTTCCACAACACCAAGTTCCCATATTTTACTTTGCTTTTAGAAACTGACCGGGCCAAAAAATGCCTCACCTTCTTGGACCGCTCATCAGCATGCGGCTTTGCCCCTCTGAAGCTGGGTGCAGAACCTGCAAAAACCAGAGACAAAGGCACATGCTGAGATACTGCCCAAAACTGCAGCCTGGCTGCAGCAATTCCCATCTCCTGCTCCTATACCTTCAGTGCTCGCCAGCCCTGCCTCTGCCATTCAGAGGTTGCCACATTGAGGCTTAGCTGCCACCTATAAAAACAAAACAAGGGATGCTTCTAACTTCACCAACAAAACACCACCAGAAAAATAACTGCTACTTCAGTCCACTAGTCACCGCTTACCTTGCCCAAGTCACCTCCGGTGCCGATATCCTGCTTCGCTCATTGCTTTGCGCCTCCAAAATAAAAACACACACTGCAAAACCTATACGCTAGTCGTATAGCCACCAGTCACATCTTCCCTCCAACCCCATGCACCGACTCACCTTCTTACGGCACTCCTCTCGCCTCCCCTCCATTGCCCTTGGGCACACAGCTCATCCCTCTGCATCTGAAAAACCAATATCAAACAGGTCACGCAGATAGTGAGCAATCGCTGAACAATTCCAGAGGTCTCATTTCCATTTAGGATTACCATCTAGAGTCCAACTAGAGCCTGCCAATAAGAAAAAGGGCAAACCTTAAGCCCCACATATACAAGCCTTAACAACTTTGAGATTCAATCTGCTTCACTACTGCTGAACAGCCCCTCCCAGACGGCCCCAATCATCTCCATAAAACCCGATTGAAACGACCGTCCACACAGCCTGCCGACGGCTACTCAATTCAAGATGACTACACTACCTTTGCCTAAACAGTCTAGGCATATCGACATATTATCCATAGACTGTTACTGCTATTCCATCTACCCCCAGGCAGAGCAGCTCCACACCAAACATGCACTGACCGACAGTACACAGAACGCTACAAACAACATGGCTCAAAGATGAGAGAAAACTCTCAGCAAGAGCAATCGCTCCCAGAATGGGGACGCTATCAGGCAAGACAACCTACAGGGCCACAGTGGTGAGGCAAGGAGGCCCTATGGCACCCCAGAAAGGAGTTGAACGTAATGGATGGTTCTAGGCAGTCACGGTCAAAACTGAGATGATGGATGCACAAGAAGCCTGACTTCAAGACCTAAGAACATAAGGATGCAGGGAAGAAGTCCCAGTCCGTGAAAACGGATGGCGAGAGAACAGAGCTGCCGGCACAGCCCGGAAGGATGCCGCAAAAGAGGACTGACCCGAAACTTGCGAGACGAGACCGATCCGCACTTGAAGCTTGTAACGCAAGAAAAGCAGCGCCCGATGGGCACTATGCTGATGAGTATGGGCATTCGAGACCCTAGGGATGGTGCCCGAGATGCATGCCGTGCTCCTCGAGCGCAAAGAGCGACAAGGACATCGAGACCCACGGAAGGTCTGAGACACAGAAGACTACACAAGCAACACACCACCACAGACGCAGGCTGGAACCGCCCTGCCCGGCACACGCTAACATTGTGCTGAAAAGTAACCCGCTCCCTTTGCCTGCCCAAAGGGGACTGCTCCTGGACAGCCCTCTCCCCTACGCTAACTTTTAAACCCCTCCCTGCAATTCCCAACCTTGTCGCCTTCCCCCCCCCAGAGCCCCCTCCCAAACACCCTTCCTTCCACTTAGCTTTCAGAGGGCCAGGGGTCTGAATCCATCCTCAACAAGAACCGCATCAGCAAACCAGGTTACTCCTGCAGTCGTCAGGTTCCTCTTCATCATCTGCACAAAACCAGTGTCAGTAGGCATCGTGTCAGTCACAGACCTCTTCCGCAACATCCCCCTCCTCAAAAGCGATGTGTCCTTCCGCTCACCTGCTCCAATTCCACTGTCGGACACTATAGAATCAGAATCGTTTAGGTCAGAAGAGACCGTTAAGACCATCGAGTCCAACTGTTAACCCAGCACTGCCAAGTCCACCACTAAACCATGTCCCTAAGCACCACATCTACACATCTTTTAAATACCTCCAGGGACGGTGCCTCAACCGCTTCCCTGGGCAGCCTGTTCCAGTGCCCGATAACCCTTTCGGTGAAGAAATGCTTCCTAAGAAACATTTCCTGTAGCCGTCATCAGGTTGCCACGCTGAGGCTCACGCTACACCTGTAAAACACAAGCCACGAGGGATGCTTCTAACTTCACCCACAATACAACCCCTGAGAAATAACTGCTACTTCAGCCCACTGGTCACCGCTCGCCTCGCCTGAGTCGCCTCCGGTGCCGATATCCCGCTTCACGCCTTCAAAATAAGTCACCACCGAAACCTATAAGCTAGTCATATAGCCACCAGTCACATCTTCCCTCTGACACCACACGCCGACCCACCTTCTCGTGGTGCTCTGCTCACCTCTCCGAGTCTCGTTTCCATTTAGGAATACCACCTGGATTCCAACGACAGCCTGCTATTAAAAAACAAACACAAACAATGCAACAGTAAGCCCTACACATACAAGCTTTAACACCTTTGAGATTCAATCTGTTCGACTACCACTCAAGCAGCCTCTCCCAGACGGTTCCCCTCATCCCCTCGACATCCCCACCTGCTGCCAGGGGCTACTTGCTCTGAGGTAGACTGGACAGTCTCTAACTAAACAGTCCAGTTATATCAACATTAACTACAGACTCTTATTGTTATTCTTCCCCGACTAACATGGCTATGCCCCTGTCCATGAAAACAGACCGCTCGACGGCGGATATGCCGACTCATCCTGCATCACTGCTGCAAAAACTGTCCATGAACTCGTCAGACACAAGACAGACCCGCACGCGGAGCTGTTAACACAATACAGTTCGCATCATGCCAACGAGTTGAGACACAGCAGACCCTCGGTATGGCTACCGATGTGCCCATCTAGCACAAAAAAACCAATGGGAACATCAAGACCCGAGCAAGATATAGCATAGTACACAGCAAACCAATGACACAAACTACCTCCTTACCTACAAAACCCTTTAGGGAATTACAGAGGCGTTCAGCCAATGGAAAAACCATGATGATTGTGACACAGTGACTCAAAGATCCAAAATGGACCCCTTACGACTACAGAAACTGGTGCTAAAAACACAATAGGCAAACAAGAACAACAGAACATAACTGCTGTGACCGATACTAGAGCAAGCCTCACAGGACACGTAAGTAAAAAGGCAAAACTAGAATAATAGAAAAAGCTTATATGCCCAGGACTGCGGTAAAGGAAAGACCCCAGCTAGAGATTGTTACGAGCACAACTAATACACATCCTCTTCTCCGAGAAATTCTGGGGAAGACAGTGACACAAACCTGCACTGGAAATAAGTGCCTAGTCTGTGCCTCTAAGTAACAAAGACTGACATCCAGATGGACAGTGAAGGGATGGATGCAAAAATTAAGACAGGGAATGAAGTAAAAGGCACTGAGAAGCAGAGACCTCAGAGTTCAGGAGGGTATATTTTAATGTACCTCATGCTTTACTAGACAAATCTCTTCCGATGTTCAGCCCTGCATATTGCAATGCAGATGCCTAGATGGTTTACGCTGTGTCTCTCGCAACTTTGTCATACCTCTCATCAGCTGCAGAGAGATTAAAACAGAACCGACCTCATCGACATCCAAGTCAAACTGGAAAGCTAATCTGAGAAAGGCTCACGAACCCTCCACTCTTTCCCAATCATCCCCCACTCCCAGAGCTTTACATACACCTTCTCTTCTCCCAAACTGTCAGAGAAGGAACCCTGCTCCATATCCTGAAAGACACTATGCCCTACATCCCTACTGCTTTCTTGAGAAGCGCTAAAACTCCATGTACTTCACACATACAAGATGCTCCCCCCAACCCCTGCTACATGATCTCACCATCAATCCTACTAAGAGAGCCCATATTGGCAGCTTATGCCATATACAGCAAAACAGGTGAAATCAACAAGGCTCCATCTTCAACAAAGTCAGCAACTCCAGGAAATGCCAGGCACTAAGAGTTAAAAAAGAAAAACACATGCTATTAAACCATCTTGTCACTCCTAAAGGCTCAATACAACATTATTGACCTGAAAAAAAAAAAAAATATTTGTATATAAGCCTACTTGCTACTATATCTGCTGTAGAACCTTGACTGGTTCTAACTCTCTTACCTCAAGCAGACGCCTCTGCTTCTCTAAATACCAAACTACATCTGCTCAAATAGCTTAGACAGCTCAAAAGCTGCCCCTGACCGAAAGGAGAGCAGAACACTAACACCAGAGAAGCCCAGGAGCAGAATGAGCTCCCTGCCCAGAGGCTGTGGCTCATATACCTCGGGCCCCACCCACCACCCTTCCCACAATCCCCTGCGAAAGGGGAGGGGCGAACCACCAGCAGTCATAAAGGCGGCCGGAGGAGCAGGGGAGAGTTTTCTCCTATGCCTTAAGTTTCTGGCCTACAAAGCACTAAACGGAGAAAGCAAGCCTTACTGGAAATGGTGATGCCAGCTCTTTTATAACAATTACAACTGCATCTATTGTATTAGCAATGTGACCGGGTAGGTAATTAAAGTTAGTTTTTCTGGGGTGCAGATAGAAAAAGGCAGATGTCCTACTAAGCTATGTAGGAAATTAGTTCATTAAATGCAATAACAACACTTTTATCAAAAACTTGGGGCTTTAATTTCCTTTTAAAAAAAAAAAAGGCTATGATGTTACACCTCACTTCTAGCAAGACCACGCGTGCTACCTAACTTCTACCAGAACTATATTCTGGATAAGACTGACTGACAAAGCAGAATTAGATCTGTTGAGAATCCGGTCTCAAAAATACCTCTGGCTGCCAAGTAAATGATATACTCTAAAGTCCTGACGATTCAGAGTCACCTTGATGATCTCTCCGACTGACTCCCTTAACGGAACTGGGTGAGTCCCAAAGGACAGAAAGTGCCAAAAAAAAAGGAAATACAAGAAATGCATCAGAAATGGTATGAAGTGTCCTAATTAACACCTAAGTAGCTAGAACAAAAATAAATTGCAAAATGCAACAAAAACCACCAGGGGTGGGGTGTTGATAAAAATAGATGCGGGCTATTGCCTTATCTGAAGAACTCGAGAGGAGATCCGAGCTGACGATAGACATCTTTGGGGTACCAGACAGCAAATAAAAATATACCGTAAGATGGAAAACAAAAAGACTGCTTTTGAGCACACAGATGGCTTTGGAAAAGATTCTGACAGAACACGAGGCGTCGTCACAAGGATTAGGGAAGTCCCGAAGGGGCCCGAGAGACCAAAGAAGTCTCCAGGATGCAACGAGCTCAAAAGGGAACTGAACAAAGTACAGATGTCCTCAGGGGGGCGGGGACCAAATGGAGGCAGATTGAACGGATGAGAGGACAGAAAGACCGACTGGGGTAACATATGTGGACTCAGGAAGGGTTCCGAGGGGAAAAGAGGGGCACGAAGTGCCCTGCCGAGCTAAAACGGGGCTCCGAGGCATAGGGGATGTCTTGTGAGAGCTTGGCAGAGGGAGCGGAGGAGTCCTGAGGGGCCCGAGAGACCAAAGAAGCTTCTGAGATAACAATGAGGAAGTCCGAAGGGGATTTTGACGAAGTACAGATGTCGTCAGGGGGCCGGGGTCTGAACGAAGGCATCCTGAATGGCAAAGAGTAAGATAAGAGCGCTCTGAAGAGTGCAAAAACTAAAACGCAAAGGGAGCTAAAGTGCCACCAGAGTGCCGTGGAGTACAAGAAAGGACTCGGAAGACATTGCTACAGAGAGTAGAGGAATTATGAGGGAGCAGGGTAAGAAAAGGCTCGGAGACGCAGCGAGGGCCTCGGAGTCTCGGGAGGGCGTCTAGGCAAACTAGAGATGACAGAGCGAGAGAGGAACTGAATGGAGATAGCCTTGACGGCAGAGACAAAGATAAAGGAAAAATTGAAAAATTGAGAGTAGGCAACAGACAAGAAAGAGAAAAATAGGGATGGGAACTAGGTAAAAGCAGATGTAGAAAAAAATTAAAAAGCAACAACTTACGGAAATAAAGGAAAAAATTAAAAAACAGGAAGAGCAAACTAAATAAAGACAGAAAAAAATTTAAAAGTGATGGGGTACAGCACAGACTAGAATGAAATAAAAAATAAAGACAGTGAACAGGATAAGATCAGATATGGAAAAAAGGGTGACCTTTTGACCTTTGACCCCGTGACCTTTTGACCTTTGACCCGGTGACCTTTTGACCTTGGTCCCGTGACCTTTTGACCTTATGACCTTTGACCCCGTGACCTTTTGACCTTTGACCCCGTGACCTTTTGACCTTTGACCCCTGTGACCTTTCGACCTTTGACCCCGATGACCTTTTGACCTTTGACCCCGTGACCTTTTGATCCCGATGACCTTTTGACCCCAACGACCTTTTGACCTTGACCCCGGTGACCTTTTCACCTTTGACCCCGGTGACATTTTTACCTTGGTCCCGTGGCCTTTTTGACCTTTTGACCTTTGACCCCCGTGACCTTTTGACCTTTGACCCCGGTGACCTTTTGACCTTTGACCCGGTGACCTTATGACCTTTGACCCCTGTGACCTTTTGGCCTTTGACCCCGGTGACCTTTTGACCTTTGACCCCTGTGACCCTTTGACCTTGACCCTGTGACCTTTTGACCTTTGACCCCGTGACCCTTTGACCCGGTGACCCTTTGACCTTTGACCCCGGTGACCTTTTGACCTTGACCCGGTGACCTTTGGCCTTATGACCTTTGACCCCGTGACCCCTTGACCTTTGACCCCGTGACCTTTTGACCTTTGACCCTTTTAACCTTTGACACCTTGACCTTTTGACCTTTGACCCTGTGACCTTTGACCCCGGTGACCTTTTGACCTTTGACTCGGTGCCCTTATGACCTTTGACTCGGTGACCTTTTGACCTTTTACCCCTCTGACCTTTTGACCTTTGACCCCTGTGACCTTTTGGCCTTTGACCCCGGTGACCTTTTGACCTTCGACCCCTGTGACCCTTTGACCCTGACCCTGTGACCTTTTGACCTTTGACCCCGTGACCCTTTTGACCCGGTGACCTTTTGACCTTTGACCCCGGTGACCTTTTGACCTTTGACACTGGTGACCTTTTGACCTTGACCCGGTGACCTTTGGCCTTATGACCTTTGACCCCCGTGGCCTCTTGACCTTTGACCCCGTGACCTTTTGACCTTTGACCCTTTTGACCTTTGACCCCTGTGGCCTTTTGACCTTTGACCCCGTGACCTCATGACCTTTGACCCCGTGACCTCTTGACCTTTGATCCCGTGACCTCTTGACCTTTGACCCCGTGCCCTTATGACCTTTGACCCCGTGACCTTATGACCTTTGACCCCGTGACCTTATGACCTTTTGACCTTTGACCCCGTGGCCTCTTGACCTTTGACCCCGTGACCTCTTGACCTTTGACCCCGTGACCTTTTGACCTTTGACCCCGTGACCCTTTGACCTTTGACACCGGTGACCTTTTGACCTTGACCCGGTGACCTTTGGCCCTATGACCTTTGACCCCGTGGCCTCTTGACCTTTGACCCCGTGACCTTTTGACCTTTGGCCCTTTTGACCTTTGACACCTTGCTCTTTTGACCTTTGACCCTGTGACCTCTTGACCTTTGACCCCGTGACCTTTTGACCTTTTGACCCATGTGACCTTTTGACCTTTGACACCTTGACCTTTTGACCTTTGACCCCCTATGACCTTTTGACCCATGTGACCTTTTGACCTTTGACACCTTGACCTTTTGACCTTGACCCGGTGACCTTTTGACCTTGACCCGGTGACCTTTTTGACCTTGTGACCTTTGACCCCGTGACCTCTTGACCTTTGACCCCGTGACCTTTTGATCTTTTGACCCCTGTGACCTTTTCACCTTTGACAGCGGTGACCCTTTGACCCTGTGACCTTTTGACCTTTGACCCCGTGACCTTTTGACCTTTGACCCCCGGTGACCTTTTGACCTTTGACCCTGTGACCTTTTGACCTTTGACAGCGGTGGCCTTTTGACCTTGACCCGGTGACCTTTTGACCTTTGACCCCGTGACCTTATGAATTTTGACCCCGTGACCTCATGACTTTTGACCTTTGGCCCCGTGACCTTTTGACCTTTGACCCCGTGACCTTATGACCTTTGACCCCGTGACCTTATGACCTTTTGACCTTTGACCCCGTGACCTCTTGACCTTTGACCCCGTGACCTCTTGACCTTTGACCCCCTGTGGCCTTTTGACCTTTGACCCCTGTGGCCTTTTGACCTTTGACCCCTGTGACCTTTTGACCTTTGACACCTGTGACCTTTTGACCTTGACCCGGTGACCTTTTGACCTCTGATCCCGTGACCTTTTGACCTTTGACCCCGTGACCTTTTGACCTTATGACCTTTGACCCCCGTGACCTCTTGATCTTTGACCCCGTGACCTTTTGTCCTTGACCCGGTGACCTTTTCACCTTTGACTCCGTAACCTTTTGACCTTTGACCCCGGTGACCCTGTGGCCTCTTGACCTTTCACCCGGTGACCTTTTGACCTTTGACCCCGGTGACCTTTTGACCTTTGACCCCGTGACCTTTTGACCTTTGGCCCGTGACCTTTTGCCCTTGACCCGGTGACCTTTTGACCTTTGTCCCGTGGCCTTGTGACCTTTGACCCCGTGACCTCTTGACCTTTGCCCCCGTGACCTTTTGATCTTTTGACCCCGTGACCTTTTGACCTTTGACACCTGTGACCTTTTGACCTTTGACCCGGTGACCTCTCGACCTTTTGACCTTTGATCCGGTGACCTTTTGACCTTTGACCCTTGGCCTGGCGACCTTTTGACCTTTGCCCCGGCGACCTTTTGACCTTTGACCACGTGACCAGTGACCCCGGTGGCCTTTTGACCTTGACCCCGTGAGCTTTTGGCCTTTGACCCCTGTGACCTTGTGACCCGTGACCTTTTGACCTTTGATCGGTGACCCCGTGACCTTTGGACTTTTGATCCCATGACCTTTTTACCTTTGACCTTATTGTTTGTGGGTCCGTTTTGGTCGCTTCTGGCTTTACGTTTGAGACTTCCGCTGTAGTGGGTGGCACCTCCGGGTCGGCTGTGATGTGTTTTGGGTCCTTGCTCATACTTGGCCTTGCCTTCCGGTGTTGCAGGGGCATTTCTGGTTATTCTGTGACGACTTCCGGCGTTTTTGGAGGACGTTGTGGCCATGGAGAGGTCCTGCCGGTTTAACCTCTATGGTCTGGAGCTTTATCTCTATGGTCTGAAAGGTGGCTGACCCATAGAGACTAATTTGTGGACCAGAGAGGGTTACTTCTGCTTTGTCGTCTATAATGCGCAAGTCTGACTCTGTGGTCCGGAAGTCCGCCCGCCGCCGGAAACCCTAGAGAGCGGGTTCCGGTGCTCTTCTCTACGGTCCGGAAGTCCGCCCGGGGTGCTGGATTGTGCTTTTGGCATGCTGGGGGTCTTTTTTAATAAATGGGCATGGGTTTAGCGATTTTTCATTGTGAGGAATGTGTATGCTTACTCTTTCTTTCTGTGGTATAGTGTTTTTAGTGTAGATAACCAGTTATCAGAGGTTGTGGTAGGTGAGTAGAAGTTCTGTTGGGGGTTGTGTGATGGATAAAAATAAATAGCATTAATTATGCAGATTCTGAATTTAAAAAAGGAAAAAAAAATAATACGTCTGGTGCAGCAGTAGAAAAGGGAACACACCCTGGGAGAAATTTTTTTTTTTTTGGCATGTTTGGTGTTTTTGTTTACTTTAAATGATTAATTGCTCCTGGGGCGTACCATTTTCTACTGCTAGTAATAATTTTTTTTTTTTTTTTTAAAAAACCCCATTCGTTCCATGACAGATAAAATACACAACTTGAACACAACGACCACAAAACAAGAGCGGGAACAAACAAAACGGCGCAAACCAAACACCAAAACGGCCCAAAGATGGGGAAAATAAAGACAGAGCGTGCAAAAAAGCACAAACGTGTCTTGATTGAGGCTTTAATAAAATTTTCATATACCCTATAAACCCATTATGGAGTACTTTTTACCTACTCTAATTAGCTCTCACAGTAATTAGAATGCTTATAGGGATGCCCTTAATGACCCTATCTTTACAGCCTAGCTAGATATTGTTCTTATAATACACCTCAGACATAATTCACGCCCGCTATTGTCCCGACAAAACACCGACGTTAACCTAAGTCATTTGTGCCCGAGCAGTAGACTACGTGTCTTTAAAACTACAAAGTCACGTGAGAGTTTTTATAGCTACTTTAAGTCTTCTTAGGAGCCGGTAACGCGCGTGCTTTCTTCAAACCTGTCGACAGCTATACTTACCCGTAGGTATCGACGGCCATCCCTCAGCTGCCTAATTCCAATTTGATTTCAAATACGTTAGGAAAATTTTTTTATTTGTCGCTAGCGGCCCGAGCGAGAGTTGTCCACGCCCGTAAAAAGTTTTTAAATCCCCCACGCAGCTTTGTTTACAGATGGGCATTATAAACCGCCTGCTGAGCTTTGTACTTGCATTTGCTATTACATTTACTACCGTCATTCTGAGCAGACTACATTATAGGCAATATCATTTTCATTTTCTTTAAAAGACGTTTACATTCAAGTTGGTCCACGAATGACTCCAAGTAAGATTTCTATTATCATTTACGCTTCAATTCCACAATGTACGTATCCTATCGTGATCAAACACGCTTCCTGGCTCGTGGATGAAAAAAGCTACTGGTACGTTTATTCCCTTTATACTCATTATTTATATAAATACATTAAAACTCTAAAAATTCATCATTACCTTATTAATTGCAACTGCATATTGCCTGGGATTCTCCAGACAATGAGAGACAAAAACACAGCAACAGCAAGCCAAAGGGATAGGGAGAGAAAGAGAGGGAAGGACGGAGAGACACAGGAAGGCAGGGACATGGAGTGGCATGTACAGGCGCAGAGAGGAAAAGAATGCCAGGGAATCGGCCAGAGAAATTGTGGGAAAAAAGAGACGGATGCAGATCAGGACAAAGAAATGGAAAAGGAAAAAACAGCGATGGGCTACAGGACAGGGACAGAGAATAAAATAAAAGAGGGAAAGGGAGCAGGACAAAAGCTCAGAGAGAAAAAGAAAAGAGAGCGGTAAAATGAGAGAGAGAAAGGGAGAGAGTAAGAGGGAGCAGGACAGAACAATACAGAGAAGAGGAGAAGTAAAGGGAAGCAAAGAAAATCACAGCAGCACGGGAAAGACAGGGGGGCAGGGGAGGGGCAGGGAGGGCTCGGGACTCACCGCAGCTCTCGCTCTTGGCGCTGCCAGGAGAATTTGCCAGTTCAGACACTTTTTTCTCCTTCTCTTCTCCCTTCCTCTCCTGTAACTCTGGTTGCTCGGCTGGCCTCCACCTAAGAGGATACGGGGGTGTCTGTCAGCTCTTAGGAGACGAAGCTTCCCAGACAGGTAGCCTCGCTCACGCACTTACGCGGCCGTACCGCGCTGTTGGTGATGCATACAGACCCTGCGGCGCGCGTTGGTGGCCTGGCCTGCTGCGGACTACAAAGAAGGATCCTTCATCCCCCAGAGAGGCGGGCTCTGTCAAAGTATCAGGAAAAAACACGCTAACATTCAGTTTCCTCTCTTTTTAAAGATTTAGAACAAATACCTAACTGCTTAACTACACCTAATAAATTACATGCTACAGCTATTTGGGCAGTTACAGTTTAAACAATGCAAGTCAATTTCTAAATTAAATATTTTTTTTTTAAGTTTCATTTAGGATAGACAAATCAGTGAGATAAAAGATCCCCCATATGGTTTTACTTTTGGAAAAACAAACAAAAAACAAACAAATTCCCAGGGCTTCAATACTTAAGGCTACCAAAAAGGACTGGCAGATTTGCTAATGCTTTTGGCTGTACTGAAGCATGCAGAGGAACATGTTTTTATGATATCTCGACTATTATAACAGAGAACCCAAAGACCAGCGATGCCATCAACTTTTGGAAGATGTGCTGTGCTTGGGTCTTTGGAAGGAAATAGACTTTTTTTTTTTCTTTTTTTCTTTTTTTTTTAAAGAGAATGAAAAGTCTTGTTGCTGATGACTCCTACTGCCAAGTACATCATCTCTGAAGGTCCACTCTGATGGGAGGTTCCTAAAATGCATCTTCTCTGAATGAGAAAGGTTTCCATTTGGGAAAAATCTCTTTCTGACTGAGGTCAAAATTACACGCTGCAGCTTAAGGAAAAAGGACATTATTGAAGCAGTAACTCACCAAAACCACATCAGGACTCACCATCACTTGTTACAAGGCTGCTAATGCTTCTTGGGAAAGCCTGGAAAACATGCAGAAGCGACACCGATTTGTCCTATTTTGTCCATGCCTCTTCTTTGACCTTGATTGCTTTTAGTACAGATGCTAGTATCTCAGTAAGCTTTTCGAGTACTACTATATTTTAAAAACTTATTTACTGAAAAAGCATAAAGCTTTTATCAGGAAAACAGTCTCTTTCTTCTGAACATCTAAACTTTTACGAACAGTCTCTTTCGTCTTTTCACAGTATCATTTAACAGTTAGTGCACAGAAACAGAAGACGATGCTTTCAGGAAGAGAAATGGAGGGAAGTAAGCTTTGCATAGGCATAACATGCTCCAGAACAGACCTTACTTTTAGTATTTGTGTTAAAATATTTCATATAAAAAATTGTATTGGGTTTGCATGGCAAGGTTTTGGTAGCGGGGGGGGCTACAGGAGTGGCTTCTGCAAGAAGCTGCTAGAAGGTTCCCCTGCGTCCAACAGAGCCAATGCCAGCCGGCTCCAAGACAGACACACTGCTGGCCAAGGCCAAGCCCATGAGCGATGGTGGTAGCACCTCTGGGATAACATATTGGGTATTGGGGGGGGGGAGGGGGAACCTGCTGCAGGAATACAGCAGCGGAGAGGGGAGTGAGAATATGCGAGAGCAGCAACTCTGCAGACACCAAGGTCAGTGAAGAAGGAGGGGGGGAGGAGGTGATCGAGGCGCCGGAGCAGAGATTCCCCTGCAGCCCCTGGTGAAGACCATGGTGAGGCAGGCTGTCCCCCTGCCCCCATGGAGGCCCACGGGGGAGCAGATATCCACCTGCAGCCCGTGGAGGAGCCCACGCCAGAGCAGATGGATGCCCGAAGGAGGCTGTGACCCCGTGGGAAGCCCGCGCTGGAGCAGGCTCCTGGCAGGACCTGTGGCCCCGTGGGAGGGACCCACGCTGGAACAGGTTTGCTGGCAGGACTTGTGACCCCACAGAGGACCCACACTGGAGCCGTCTGTTCCTGAAGGACTGCACGCTGTGGAAAGGACCCATGCTGGAGCAGTTCGCAAAGAACTGCAGCCCATGGGAAGGACTCACGTTGGAGAAGTCTGTGGAGGACTGTCTCCCGTGGGAGGGACCCCACGTTGGAGCAGGGTCAGAGTGTGAGGAGTCCACCCCTGTGGAGGAAGGAGCGGCAGAGACGACATGTGATGAGCTGACTGCATCCCCCATTCCCCGTCCCCCTGCACCACTCAGAGAGGGAGGAGGGAGAGAAATCAGGAGTGAAGTTGAGCCTGGGAAGAAGAGAGGGGTGAGGGGAAGGTGTTTTTAAGATTCGGTTTCATTTTCTCGTTTTCCTACTCTGATTTAATTGGCAATAAATTAAGTTTTCCCCAAGTCGAGTCTGTTTTGCCTGTGACGGTAATTGCCAAGTGATCTCCCTGTCCTTATCTCAATCCACGAGCCTTTCTCCAGTCAAGATCTTTTGAAACTGCAGTTGTGCCACTAAACCTGCTTAGGGGCCCTCCCAGCTTTTGACTGTCCTTAGATTTAACAGGCACACGCTCTACTCCATCTGCCAACAGCAGAACTACGGCAGGCTCTCGGACCCAGAGTGCAGCCCTACAAACGTCCGCACACCCCTCGCCGTCGCGACGAGGAGCCGCTGAGCATCCCCGCGAGCAGAGCTGCGCGCACCAGTTGAGTTTCACCTCCGCTGCCAGTTACCGATTTCAGTGAACGGAGTTTCGGAAGCTTGAAGCTGAAAACCGCCTCTTGACACTTCACTGCAGCAGAAATGATCCATAACTAGAACTCCACAAAAAGGCAGTAACGCAAACTGCCAACCCACAGCAGCAACAGCTTCAGAAACATTTAGACCAGTAACAAGGGAGAAAAATAAACCAGCTTCATCTCGGGCACAGGAAAGCAGCAGACCAAGAAAAGGGTCAGCGTTCCCAGCCCTGACGGAAAACAGACATTCTCCTTCCACTCCTAAACCCATCTCTTGGGTCAAAATATCGCAACGCTACTACGGCGAGATTGAGAGCAGGGAACGACAGCCCTGCCACTGGACGTGCTGTTGCCTGATGCCAGTCACGTAGCAGGACACAGACAGAGGGACACATTTTGCCACACATAACCCTGAATTGCTGGAAAACTTCTGTTTACCAAAAATAGCCATTTGGAACATAGTGCCGAACAACATGCGGCAATAAAACTTTGATGTGTTTGACACACACAAATTTTTGGTAACTTGCGATTTGCTTCCTGTTGTTGTTCTTCCTTCAGAAATTCCACTTGTAGCCAAGTTACTCGCTACTGGTTCAAGCATTTACCTTCCCGGTATTACCAGCATATTTACACAGGAAATGAAATGAAAATTACAGCCATGAAAGAGGAATGAAAGACAAAAAGGAGAGGTCAGGCAGCGAAAGAGTTCTGGAGGCTGGCACCAGTCAACATTGCACTCCTTAAAAAAAAAAAAAAAAACACAAGACACCACAAAAAACCCAAACAAACAACAAAACAGAACCATGGCATTGTACATTTTTTTTCTTTTGGAGCTCATCCCTGTCTCGGCATATTGTCTGGTCAGAGCACACACACAAGTGCGGATGATCTGTATCCCGATGACATTTGCATGTGGTGAATACGTGTTCAGAAATAGTCCAGATCTGTAATACGGGTGTCATTTTTACGGTTTTAATAATCATAACTCAATTTTACTGACTTATGCATTTGTGAGGAAACTAATTAAATTTAAACGTAGCCTCTCCTTGGGGAAAAAAAATGTGTTAAGAGACTGAACAAAATTATGATTCAGAGCTCCCAACCATGAGGGAGTGGTGAGGAAATTAATGAAAGAAAAGACCAACAGCAGCAACATTAAGTGAAATTTGGCTTTAATTCTGATCATGTACTTAAGCGACTCTCCAACTCCATACCTCAATCCTATGAATGACTAGTCCTTTTTTGGAAGGACAAACTTTTTTTACTTAAAAGTCCTAGATTGAAGGCTCCACTGAACAGAATGTGGATTGAGTCCCAGGACTACATGCCATCAACACTCTAATGGAAAAAAAAATATCAAGTAAGAGTCAAGTTTAAATATCAGTTTCCATCATGTTTCATTCATTACATTTCTACTGGCATCTAGGTGCTCAGAAATTAACTATACTGACACCACATATTACTAAAAATTTAGTTATACACATAAAAGTAAAAGGCTCTTTCCAACTTGCCCATAAAATTACTATGAACAAACAGAAGAGAAACAGTTGACCCTGAGGAAAGTAACAGGCAGCTCTTAATTTATTGTAGATGAAGGTTCATTCTTTTACCTGAAAGGAAAACATTCCTAACTATCAAGGGACCAATTCAGGAACGAGGCACGCTCTGTTAATTGCAATTTTTCATCAGCTTTTCTCCACTGGCAGCAAATTTGCCTCTTCTGGGGGTTTGATGTGGAGTATGTGTAGCGTCCTTGAACTCGCAAATGCTTCTCCCTGCTCCCCCAGCCCCGTACGTGCGATGACCTGAGCAGCAAGTGGAATAAACCACGCAGGATTTTCTTCACGTGATGCTGGGAAAAGAGGAGGCAAAAACCGACCCTGTTTGTCACACCCAGCCAAGGGTGAAAAGACAGGGGAGGATTCTGCCAGAGGGGCCGTGCGGGGCCAGGCCGTGCACCCCGGGAGCTCCACCCAGCCAGTTTCTCTCCCCTTTGCCAGGTACCGAGAAGACAACGCCGCCTCGTGCTGCTGCGTCGCCCGTGCCCCCTCAGAGCAGGGCTGCCCTGGCAGAGCCAGGGGAGCCCCACCTCACATCCACCCTCGGGACCGGGACCGGGAGAAACCCTCCACGCAGAGAGGCACGTGGCGTGGATTTAATCCCCAAGGGAAGAGGCCGGGCACCCCGCTGGCAGAAGGACCACTCACCGCCCTGCTGCTCGGAGCTCCTTGCTGGGGCAGCCCTGCCTGCACCTGGCTGCTCTTCAGCTGCGCCGGGAGCGCGGTCCGGCTGACAGATGCTCCAGCAAATAGACACTCCAGCTAATTGCAGCTCCTGCTCATCACAGCTGCAGGTCATTTTGGCTCTGGCCAATGCACGCTCCAGGCAGTGGACACCCCGTCTCGTTCCAGCTCCTGCTTGCTACAGTTCTGGCTAATTGAAGCTTCAGCTCTCCGCTGAAGCTCCAGCTGATTTCAGCTCCTTCTCCTTACAAGCTCCAGCTATTTGCAACAGTCTGGGCTTTTGACAAGGTCATAAATCAATGGCTGTCAAAACTTGAGTATTAGGATTAAACATCATAGTTGTACATTGTATAAATACTAATTAGTCTTATTAATTAGTTAATAACTATTCTAAGCAGCGTACAAAGAGCTGGACTTGAAGAGGGTGTGTGGGGTCTGAAAAGTGCCTTTCCCCCCAGAGACCATCTCAGACGTCGAGTTCGGCCTGGTGCATGCCAGCCTCCCAAACTTCGGGGTCCGACGCAACCAGACCCCCAAAACAACCAGAACCCTGTGCGAGGGTTCACGCACTCTGCCCACCCCCTGCTTTCCCCCACAGCCCCCAATGCTCTCCCACCCCCCTCTGCCTCTCACCCACCTGCACAAACAGTCAAACTGGCTTCTGCTTTTGGCCCGCAAACCAGCTGACTTAGTGCCTATTTCTGAGCCCAAAAACCCAGCTGCTGAGCCTGTTCTCAAGTCCCAAAAATGCAGGACTTTTGGCCTCTGTTTCTGCACCCAAAGCAACACGGCTGAATCTGTTTCTGAGCCCCAAAACCGGCCACATGAGCCTGTTTTCAAGCCCCAGGAACAGAAAACTTGGTCTCCATTTCTGGCCCCCAAAACAGCTGACCCTGTCTGCTTTCTGACCCCCTCTGCAGTCCCCATGTGCGATGCTGAGGGGTGGGGGAGTGTAGCCATCCCACAGCCCTGCACCCCCAGGGCCCCACATGCAGTCTTGGGGACTGCTTGGGAACTGCAGAGGGCCCAGCCCCACGTCTCAGGGCATCACTGTATTATTGCCGTTTTAGGCTTTATTTCTCCGGCATCATCAGCACCACACCCCAAAACTGCCGCCAAGGGACCGCCGTGGGGAGCCGTGCACAGCCACCCCCGCTCCAAGCTGAGCACAGCCCAGCCCCCCTCTAAGAAGCCCCAGCCACTGGGGCCCTTCCCCACCCATGCGGGCACCGGGACCTGGAGGAGCCCCCCGGGCTGCTGCTGCCCGACCCGCGCCAAGAGCGGCAGAGGCTGCCTGGCCCCAGCGAGGAGCAGCTGGGGATGAAATGAGGCTGCCCCTGCTCCCCCGGCTGGACACGGGCTCAGCCCCAAAACCCCCCAACAACCTCGGGGCAGCGTTCGTCCCAGGGCTGCTTCCGCTCCTGCCAGCGCCAGGAGGGCAGAGCCCGGACCCGGCCACGGAGGATCCGGCCAGGGGATCCCACATCCAAGACCCAATGTGCCCACGGCCCCCTACATGCCCACAACCCCCTAACTCCCCTTAGGGAGAAGGCCGAGGAGCAGAGAAGGAAAGAAAGGTCAAAATAAAAGGTCAGAGAGGTAGAGAAATCAAGAACTATAGGGACAAGGAGCCCTGCAGAGAGATGGAGCAAGAAAATGTCGGGTCAGTGAACAGGACAGAGGGATAGAGAGATGGGGGGGGCAGGGGGAGAAGAAGAAAGGAGGGACAAGGACGATGACAGGGTGTAGGACACACAGAGAGAGAAAAAGGACAGGGAACAGGACAAAGGGATTGAGAAATAAAGAGAGGGTCAGATCTGTACAAAGAGACCAAGAAGGAAAAATAAAAAAAAAAACAGTAATGGGCCAGAGGACAGAGATGGAGGAAGAGAAAAAAGGGCCAGGGACCAGGACAGAGGAAAAGAGACAGGGAAAAGGGAGAGCCAGCTGAACAGGGAGGTGTAGCAAGAAACGACAGGAGAGGCAGCGGGACAGAGAAATAAAGACAGAAAAAACGGGGACAGGAAGCAGGACAGAGGGACAGTGAGAGGAAACAAGGGGCAGGGACCAGGACAGAGGTGGAGAAAGAAGCATTGGGGCAGAAGGATCAAAAGAGAAAAAAAGAAAGGCAAGAAGGATGGGGGGTAGAGAAGGGAAAAAGAAGAACAAGGAGCAACACCGCAGATTGTCAGAGAAAGGCGGGGACAGGGAGCAGGACAAGGTGATACAGAGAGAGAAGAAAGGGACAGGCAAAAATAAGAGACAGGCAGCAGGGCAGAGATAGAGGGGAAAAAGCTGAGGGTGGGCAGCAGGGCAGAGAGATGCAGAAGGAAAAAACAGCACTGGGCTGCGGGACAGAGATGGAGTAAGAAAAAACAGTGACAGGGAGCAGGACACAGTGACAGAGAACCAAAAAACCAAAGAGGAAACAGGACAGAGAAATGGGAGGAAAGGCAAGGAGAAGGACAGAGAAATGAGGCAGGGGGGATAAGGAGCAGAACAGAGATGGAGCAAGAAAGGAAAAAAGGACAGGCAGCAGAACAAAGGGAAAGAGAAACAAGGACAGGAGCAGGACAAAGGGACAGAAGAGGAAAACAATAGTGATGGGCTGCAGGACAGAGATGGAGGAATTAAAAAATACACACAGGGAGTATGACAGAATGACAGAAAAAAGGGACAGAGAGCAGGACAGCATTGGAGCAAAAAAACCAACTGTGATGGGCAGTGGGAGAGAGAGATGGAGAAAGAAAAAGTACTGAGGAAGAGAGAAAGGAAAGAAGGGACAGCTAGCTGGACAGGGGGATACAGTTAGAACGGATGGGAGAGGAAAAGGGACAGAGAGAGAGAGAGACAGAAAATATAACGAGGAAGCAGGGCAGAGAGACAGCAAGAGGAAAAAAGGGACAGGGATCTGGACAGAAATGGAGAAAAAAGCAGTAGGGACAGAGGGAAAGAGACAGAAAAAGCAACAGGGAGCAGGGCAGAGAAAGAAAAATCAGGGCAGAGCAGGATGGAGATGGAGAAAAAAAACTGGGACAGTCAACAGGACAGAGAGGAATATGAATATGGGCAGGGAGCAGGACAAAGGGATATAGTGAGAAATGATGGGACAGAAAGCAAGACAGAGCAACAGACAAGAATAATAACGAGAGACAGAGAAAGACAGAGACCGTAAGAAGCACAGGGGGTTGGAGAAACCAAGAGAGGTATTAGGAGCCCTGCAGAGAGACAGAGGACAAAAAAAAAAGGGGGGGGGGCAGGGAGCAGCACGAAGGGTCAGAGAGAGTAAATAGATGAGCAGGAAGGAAGACAGGGACAGGGAGATAGAGAATAAAAGAAAACAAGGACAGTGAGCAAGACAAAGGGGGAGAGGGAGAGAGAGAGAGAGAGAGAGAAAAGTAACGAGGGAGACAGATAGGAAGGCAGGGACATGGAGCAGGACATACAGGCACAGAGAATAAAAGAACACCAGGGAAGAGGCCAGAGACATTGTGGGGAAAAAAGACACAGATGCAGATCAGGACAAAGAGATGGAAAAGGAAAAAACAGTGATGGGCTACAGGACAGAGAAAACAAAAAAAGAGGGAGAGGGAGCAGGACACAAGAACAGAGAGAAGAGGAGAGGTACAGGAGGTACAGGGAAGCAAAAAAAAAAAAAAATTACAACAGCATAGGAAAGAGAGGGGCAGAGAAGGGGCAGGGAGGGACCAGGACACACAAGAGGGGCGACAGGGCCCTGAGGGCCCAGGACTCACCCTCACTGCAGCTCTCGCTCTCGGCGCTGCCGGGAGAATTTGCCAGTTCGGACGCTTCTTTCTCCTTCTCTCCTCCCTTCCTCTCCTGTAACTCCAGTTGCTTGGCTGTCCTCCACCTAAGAGAATACGTGGGTGTCTGTCAGCTCTTAGGAGACGAAGCTTCCCAGATAGGTAGCCTCGCTTCTGCACTTACGCGGCCATACCGCGCTGTTGGTGATGCATACAGACCCTGCGGCGCGCATTGGTGGCCTGGCCTGCTGCGGGCTATGAAGAAGGATCCTTCCTCACCTGGAGAGGCGGGTGTTCTCTTGCTTGCAGCAGGAGGCAGCTGCCAGCCAGACGGCCTTCAATTTCTTCTTCTTTACCTTTCTCTGGCCTATCCAGCTTCAGCCACGGCAGCTCCTGTCCACAGCCAGGACGCACTCCGCCTGTCCCTTCTCGCCACCACGCTGCGAGGAGAGCAAGGCCGGGCAGAGACAACCCACGCAAGCCTGAGGCAGGTGCAGTCAACGGCATCCCCACGGGAGCAAGGGACAACTGCGTCCTCAGCGCGGCCTCTGGGAGAGGGAAAGAAGAAGCAGTGACCGTTACTACCTGGCCGGAGCCTCTCCTTCCGCAGGGGCTTCTGGAGACGCATCAAGGTCCGGCTTGCCGCCGTCATGACAGGGCTTGGGGGCAGCCCGGGGCTACAGGACAGGTTTCAGGGGAGGTGCTGGAGCTGGGGGCAGCTGCACGGAGCAAGCGGGGCCGGCGGAGGCTCAGGGGGAGCTCTGGCGAGTTGGGGAGCGCCGGCTCCTTCCCCTCTTCCCTTCTGTCAGCTCTCGGGTAACTCCCTGGGGCTGCCCTGGCGCGGCTCGCCTCCAGCGGACCAGGAGCCTGCGGCAGCGGGCGGTTTGCAGCTTCCCGTCCCGCCACCTCCAGGCGACCAGCGGGCAGGAGACGCCCCCGCACCCGCCAAAGGGGCTCGCTCGCCTCACCTGTGGCCTCGGCCCTCACCCGCCGCCGGCGGGACCCGCTCCCGGCGCGCCGCCATGCTGCGCCCGGGCACCGCGCATGCGCCGGCCGCCGACGGCGCGCCAGAGGGGCCAGAACTGGCGCGCGAACGCCGGGGTGCAGTACCGCACGTCAGCCACGAGGCGGCAGCAGCGGGAGCAGGGGCAGCGCTGTCGCGCACCCGTGCGGTGCGGGCGCTGCAGCACCGGGCTTCGGCCGCGAGGCCGCAGCAGCAGCCAGCACCCGGCAGCGGCGTTCCCTTATCAGGAGGCAGCAATGAGCGCGGCGGCATCACCCCGCAGGCACCGCAGGATCGCATTGCCGTTACCGGCGGACGGCAGCGTGGGGCGCCACCGCGCATGCGCGGCTCCCGAGCCGCGGTACCCACTTTTCGTCGCCGGGCGGCAGCAGGGAGGGCGGCAGCGCGCCATCGCGCATGCGCAGCGTGCGAGCGGCAGTGCTGACTTGCGGTCTCCGGGCGGCAGCATCACCTTAATTATCCTTTCATTAGTAGCATGAACGATGACTGCGATCTCAACCCAGTTTATGCCATCCAAAGACGGTAACTGCTTACTGAGGGTACAGGGCTTGCATTTCTCGGCCCTTCTCCCACTCGCAGCCCAGGCAGTAATATCTATTGCCTCCGTACCAAAGAGCATCCAAGTGGGTCGAGCATTTCGCCTTTGCCTGCGTTAGAGGTCTGGTGGTTGTTTCTGTCCGTGCCTCCCACCCCATTACCTCGGGAGGAGAAGCAGCCCAGGGAACCCAGGGAACAGGTTGTTTTTCCCCCAGAGTAAGCCCCAGGGACTGCTGTATTGGTCTGCATGTGGCATCAGGGTTGTGGGAGCAAGTCAACAGCTGCTGGCGACAGATTTTTAAAAAAATAAGGCAACAGAGATGACATCCCAAAGGCAGGCGAGAAGAGACCAAAAGCTGCTTTAGGGGAGAGGGGCAGCTACGTTTAGCAGGAAACAGCGTGTCTGAGCAGACCAGATGGCAGTGGCCGATCTGCAAATGAGCAATACAGTGGTGATCCTTGGGCCGTGGTGTGTTGTTTGCACCTTTCCTCACCTCCGTGCTCTCAGGAATCTGCTCCCCTAACCCTGCATGCACACGAGGCTTCCTCTGCAGGCCTTGTCTCTCAGACAAGAGACACTCCATGGTGTTACTTACCACCCTGCCCTCCAGCCTGCAAAGTAACTAGACACGAAGCAGGGAAAGCAAAGAGGCATGTCGGTATATTAGGTGTCCTTAGCAGATGGCCATAGAGCCCTGGAGGTTCCACCTTTGCTCTGTACCGCGCTTCCCTGCGTGGTTTGGCCCCGGGAGCTTTTGCCAGGCTTTGCCGAAGCCCACAAGGGGCCCTGCTGCCTTCCAGAGTGCACCGGGGTCCTTGCCTTGCACTGCATCAGTTTTGGGGTTCATTGGAGCTCCTGAGCTCGGCCAGGGCCCCTAAGGGAATTTTGGGGGATCCCACAAGGGGTTTTGGGGGAGCTGGGACCTCTAAGGGACTTTGGGGTGATCCAAGACCCCCAGGGGTGTTTTGGGGGTCCCCAAGGTCGTACAGTGCTTGGAAAGGCAGATAATACACACATGCCCCCCAGGTTGCTGAATCTGGCCCCCACCCTGCGCTGAGCAGCATCAGGTGTTTGCATGGGGAGGGGGTGTCAGTGGGACACCCATGGGTGCATCAGGGGGGCATGCCGCACCCCTGGGTGCTCAGCCCTACTGGGGGGTCTTGCAGCACCCCTGAGTACTGACGGGCCTTGCAGCACCCCTGAGTGTTTAGGGGGCCATGCAGCACCCCTGGGTGCTCAGCTCTGCCTGGGGGGTCTTGCAGCACCCCTGGGTGCTCAGGAGATCATGCAGTACTCCTGGGTGCTCAGCCCTGCCCGGGGGGCCCTACAGCACCCCTGGGTGCCAGGGAGAGCTCAGGGTGCCAGCATCCACCTCACCAAGGCTTGGGGTGGGTGCAGCGGGTGCTGCCGAATTCCCCAGGGCCCCCACGCCACCTCACCATCAATCATTCCATTCATGTGTCCGCCCGCGCCCATGGGTGCTGCCAGCAGGGATTGCTGAGTCAGCACATTGCTCAGCTGCTTGGGGGGGGACCCAGGTGTCTGGGCTCCCCCGGGGGTGCTGTGGGGGTCCCAGGGGTGCTTTGGGGGTCCAAGGGTACTATGGGAGTCCCTAGAGTGCTATGGGGGTCCCAGAGTTGTTATGGGTGTCCCAGGGGTGCTAGGGGGGTCTCAGGGTCGCTATGGGTGTCTAAGAGGTGCTTTGGGGGTCCTAAGGGTGCTGTGGGGATCCTGGGGGTGTGATGGGTGTCCCAAGGGTGTTATGGGGGGGTCTCAGGGGTGGTTTGGGGTCCTGGGGGTGCTATGGGGGTCCCAGAAGTGCTATCGGGGTCCTAAGGGTGCTATGGAGGTCCCAGGGGTGCTTTGAGGCTCCCATGGGGCGTTCTGGGGGTGTTTTGGGGGTCATAGGGGTGCTATGGGGTCACGAGGGTGCTACAGGGATCCCAAGGGTGTTATGGGGGCCCCAGGGGTGCTCTGAGGGTCCCACAGAGGGGGTCCCAGGGGTGTTTTGGGGGTCCTGGGGTGCTACAGAGGTCCCAAGGGTGTTATGAGGAGCCCTGGGGGTGCTATACCCCCCAGCCCAGCGGTGCCCCCCAAACCCTGCACTCCATCAGCCCAGTACCCATGTACCTGTGCACCCATGCACTCCTGCACCCAAGCACCCATGCTTCTGTGCAGCCTGGCACCCACGCACCTGTGCACCCGTGCACTCATGCATCTCTGCACCCATGCACTCCTGCACCCATGCACCTATGCTTCTGTGCACCCATGCAGCCATGCACCTATGCACCCTTGCACCCATGCAGCCATGCACCCATGCAGCCTGCAGATCACACAGGCAGGCACCGACACCCAGAGCAAGGGCAGACCAAGGGCAGGGGGGGAGGCACAGTTTGCAGGATGTGTCCCTGCCCCCTCCAGCTCCTCTCCCACCCGGCTCATCCCCGGCTGCCAAGCCAGGAGTCCATCACTGCGGCCACAGGCCTGGCCAGCCAAATCCAGCCTTGCGCCACCCTCCGTCCCACGGGATTTTGTGCTGAGTCTCCCAAATTCCCGGAATTCCCTGGGGGGGGTGGGGGGGGGGACCCAGGACAAGGGACCCCCTTGTCCCACTGGCATGTGGGTGGGTGCCAGCGAGAAGCTTGGGGTGTGATGCCAAAGCGGGGGGGTCTCCATCATGGAGCGGGTGACCTTTGCCGAGCTGGCGTGGGATGGAGAGCCTGGACGCCTGGGTTCTCTTTTAGGGGGGGCCCGGATGCCTGGGTCCCCCCATCCTGGTTGGGGGGGGAACAACTACTTCCTAGCAGAGCACCAGAGCAGGAAGGAGCCAGGAGGTGAGAGGGGTCTCGGCGGATCCCAGCGGAGAGGTTTTGGGGTGCAGGGTGGGAAAAGGGGGGGCCCCCACCCTAGGGCTGCCTGCACTCTGCCTGCAGGTGTGGGGCAGGGGAGGAGGTGGAGGGCTATGTTAGGAGAGTTGGGGGGCTGCAGGGGAGAGTTGAGGGGCTGCAATGGAAACGTTGGGGGTCTGCAATGGGAAGTTGGGGGCTGCAATGGAGGGAGGTGGGGGGCTGCAATGCAGGGGTTGGGGGCTGCAACAGGGGGTTGGGGGTCTGTGCCCCCCATTTGCAGGAGCCTGAGGCGCCGGAGCACCCCCAGCCCCTGCCACCGCCTGTGTCCCCCCCGGGACCTCAGTGACACCCCTCGGAGGAGGGGACCCCTCCCATCCCCCCCATGGAGGTGAGGGCTGCGGTGGGTGGTGGGACACGGCATGGGGCAGGGGGGAAGGGCCAGATCCCACCCCCACCCCCCCTCTTCCCCATAGGAGGACACGGAGCTGGTGGAGCTGGAGACAGCACCTGAGGCCTGGGTGACGGGCATCACCGTGGCCCGTGACCGCCACGGCCTCTACATTGCCAAGGCGCCGAAATCCCTGCGCATCCACCAAGGTCAGGGGTCTCCGAAACCCACCGGGATTGGGGGGGGGGGGGGGGGGGGGGAGGCGTGGCACTCAGGGTGACAGCCCCTATGGCCCTTATAGGTGACCGACTCCTCAGCGCCAGGGTTTTCTTTGAGGGGGCCCCCCTGGAGGACGTCACGCAGGTGCTGGAGAGCGCCAGGTCCTGCAAAGTCTCGCTCTGCCTCCGGCGTCAGGTGCCCGGCACCCGCATCCCCCCTGGCAGCACCGGCGGCGAGGGACACCAGGGGAAGGTGGCCAGGCTGGTAGGTCCCTGTGGATGCAGGACTGGGATGTGGGATGCTTGGGGGGGGTCCCTATGGATGCAGGACAGGGATGTGGGATGCTTGGGGGGGGTCCCTATGGATGCAGGACTGGGAATGCAGGTTGCTCAGGGGGTCCCTATGGATGCAAGACAGGGATGCGGGATGCTCAGGGGGTCCCTATGGACGCAGGAGCAAGATGCGGGATACTCAGGGGGATCCCTATGGATGCAGGACCAGGAATCCAGGGTGCTTGGGGGGGTCCCTATGGATGCAGGACAGGGATGCGGGATGCTCAGGGGGTCCCTATGGATGCAGGAGCAAGATGCGGGATACTCAGGGGGATCCCTATGGATGCAGGACCAGGAATCCAGGGTGCTTGGGGGGGTCCCTATGGATGCAGGACAGGGATGTGGGATGCTCGGGGGGTCCCTATGGATGCAAGACAGGGATGTGGGATGCTTGGGGGGCCCTGTGGATGCAGGAGCAAGATGCGGGATACTCAGGGGGATCCCTATGGATGCAGGACCAGGAATCCAGAGTGCTTGGGGGGGTCCCTATGGATGCAGGACAGGGATGTGGGATGCTCAAGGGGGCCCTATGGATGCAGCACCGGGGATGCCAGATGCTCAGGGTCCGTATGGGTGCATGCCTGGGTGTGGTGGGTGCCAGGTCCCATCTTCCCACCCCTCACCCAGACTATCCCGATCCTGACGCCCTTCAAGAAGCCGCCGCCGGCACCCAGTGTGGTGCGCGCGGCACCCGCCGGCGCTGTGGCCGTGGAGTTTGCCCTTCCCAAGCTCCCCAAGCTGGTGAAGAGCCGGAGTGCTGCCAAACCGGCACCAACTGCCACACCCACTGCAGTGCCACCAGCAGCAGAGCCCAAGAGGCCACGTGCGACGCCAACCCGGTTAACGGTGAAGGAAGCGGCGGCTGGCAAAACACCAGTGATGGAGGAGCCACCAGTGAAAGCAAAGGTGTCTGGCATTGCTACCGAGGTGCCAGCAGGTACCGGCACCCGGTTACCGGCTGTGGAGGTGGCAGCACCCAAAGTCACCGTGGGGCTGAGCCTCACCGGAGCAGCACCACTGGCTGCCCCTCAAGCCAAGGAGCTGGCATTACGGCTGCCGCAGTTGGAGGTCGCTGTGCCAGCACTGCCACTGCCGGCGGTGATGCCGGAGCCCGGCACAACCATAAATCAACCCCAAATCAAGCTGGGGGAGGGAGACAGCCCCGGCAGCAGCCGTAAGGATGGGGGGAGCCCAGTGCCAAAAACCAAGCTGCCGAATTTCAGCACAGCCCTGGTAGAGGATGAGGAGGGAGACGCCGGCACGCGGGGGGGGTTTGCCAGCATCCGTGTCCCCTCTATCGCCATCGCCATCCCCAGCACCGCCGTGGAGCTGGTCCCCGAGCTCGGTGTGCCCAAACCAGAGCCAGCCGTTGCCGGTGGGCAACCACGGTTGGACATGAAGCTGCCGGCACGGCAGTCAGAGTCACCGCTGGCAGCACCAGCTCGGTTGACCTTCCCGGCGACGGTGGTGCCGTCCATTGATATCGCCGTGCCGCATGTTGGTGTGGGTTTGGCATTGCCAGCAGGTGCCAGCACCACAGCAGTGCCGGATGAGGGGGATGCTGCAGTGATACCGGACATGGCGGCCAGGTTTGCCAAAGGGCTCCGAAAGCTTAGCCTGGAGCTGGAGCCCACTGCACCACTGCCAGCAGTGGAAATCACCACCCCGGCACACCTCCCCAGGGATGTGCTGGCCACAGGCGCCAAACCCAAACCCACCAAATTCACCCTGCCACGGTTTGGGTTGTCCCTCGCCAAGCTCAAAATGGGCGGCGATGGCAACAGGTATCCCCCGGCATCTCGCGGCACAGCCACGCCAGCACTGCCCGGCATCGCCGTTGCCGGTCCCACAGTGGCCTTAGACCTGGCTTTAGGGACAGTTGGTCCCACCAGTTCCGGGGTCAAGCTGAAAGTCCCCAAATTATCCCTGGCACCTTTCGGTGTCAAGGATGGGGACAAGGGTGCTGGCAGTGAGGAGGGTCCTGAGGATGCCAGTGCAGCGATGAAGCTGCCACGGTTGGGAATTGGGGGGCTGGGAGAGGACAATGGGAGGATGGTGGAACCAGGGTCCCCCAAGACCCGCCGGCTTCAGGTACCGCAGGTGGGTATTGCCCTGCCAGCAACGGGCAGCCAGCGTGTGCCATCGTTGCCTAAACTCCCTGCCGGGCCAGAGCTGGGTGGGGTGGTGAAGTTGCCGAAATTCGGGGGATCCAGCCCTGATATCTGCACGGGGGTGGATCCCAAAATGATGAGACGGGGGGGAAGTGCCGAGAGCTTGAGCATTGGCATAGCAGGAAGGAAGATGCCTGAGTCTCCTGGCATGATCCGGTTGAAGCTGAAAACCAGGGGGGCGATGGGTGATGGGGGGGTACAACCATTGACACCCCGGTTCACCGTCCCCGCCGTGGGTTTCACCATGCCCGTCAAACAACCGGAGGATCCAATAAACCAGAAGATAGCAAAACCCACCGGCATGCCAGCACTGAAGGTGCCAGTGTTGGAGCTGGCACCGCCAGGGATGGATGGAATGGAGGAGAACATCAGGAAGGATACGGCACTGGGACGCCGGTCTAGGGTCAAATTGCCAAAATTTGGCACAGGTTTTGCTGGGAGTGGGTCGGAAGGCGAGGAGAAGATGAGGATGGGTGGCATGAAGAAGGCAGCGTTGGTGTTGGTGAAGCCGAAAGAGAAAGGAGAAGACAATCACGGGGTGGACCGCCATCCCCATGTCAATGGGGAAGCGGAGGGCAAGGCCCGTCGACGGCGGTGGGTGCCCAGGGTGGGTTTCTCCCCCACAGGGTCCCCACTGGAGCCCCCTATCACCCAACCCAAGGGGGGGAAGATGCGGTTACCCAACATTGAGCTCTCCCCTGGGGACCCTGAATTCAACCAGCGGCCGGTGATGATGGAGGTCACCCCACGCTTCAATTTGGGGGGGGTTGGGGGTGAGGGGACCCCTAAATTTCAGCTGCCCAAGCTGGCGCTGAGCCCCCAACCCTGTGGTGAGCGGTGAAACACCCCCCCCCCAAGCATGGGGGTCTTCAGGGACCCCCCGAAATGGTGATGGGGTGGTGGAGCATCACTTGCTCCCCCAGACCCTCTTTAACCCTCTTACCCCCCAAAAAATTCCTAATCCAGCTTTTTTGGGGGGAGTGTTTGAAGCTTTTTTGCCCATTTTCCAGGTGTTAATATTAACTGGGGAGGGGGGGATGGTGGCATTGCCCTCCCCTGGCCCCTTGCTCTCGGCTTGGCCGGAATAAATGCTAACCCCAAAAAAAGCCCTGAGCATGTCTATGGAGTCTGGGGATGGGTTTTGGGGAGCGGGGATGGGTTTTGGGGACCAAGGATGGGTCTAGGGGGATGGGGATGGGTTTTAGGGGGGTGGGGATGGGTTTTCTGGGGGCTAGGGATGGGTTTCAGGGGGCTGGGGATGGGTTTTGGGAGGCTGAGATGGGTTATATTGGGCTGGGGATGGGTTTCGGGGGGCGGGGGATGGGTTTCAGAGGATCAGGGCCGGGTTTTGGGGGGACCAGGGCTGGGTTTTGGGGGACGAAGGCTGGTTCTTCCACCCAGGCTGCAGTCCCTTGCGCAGGGGAGTGGTTGGTCCTGGAGACATCAGCAACAGAAGGTGCCGTCATGGCGATGCCAGAACCAGCAGTGCTGTTGGGTGCCAGGTTGAGGCAGTTGGGTGTCCCAAGCCCCTGTTGGGTGCTGAGTGGGGGGCCCCAAGCCCCTGGCAAGGAGCCGACCCACCATGGGGACACTGGTGGTGGGTGCCGAGCACTACAACGTGGTGGCCACAGTGGGGAAGGGGACCTTTGGGGAGGTGACCCAGGGCTGGCGGAGGAGCACAGGGGAGATGGTGGCCATCAAGATCCTGAAGAACGAAGGCCACCATGGCCAGGTGGCGAAGAATGAACTGAGGCTGCTGCAGGCCTTGCGTGAGGTGGACACAGAGGAGTCGCATGTCGTCCGCTTCCTCGAGTCCTTCAGCGATGGTGCCTGTACCTACCTGGTCTTCGAGCTGCTGGAGCAAAACCTCTTTGACTTCCAAAAGCAGAACAACTTCTTGCCGTTGCCTGTCCGACATATCCGTACCATCACGGCGCAGGTGTTGGTGGCGTTGGTTAAGCTGAAGGAGCTCTCCATCATCCACGCCGACCTCAAGCCAGAGAACATCATGCTAGTGGATCACGCACGCTATCCTTTCCGTGTGAAGCTCATCGACTTCGGCTCAGCCAGCATCTTCACCGAGGTCCGCCACGTCAAGGAACCCTACATCCAATCCCGCTTCTACCGGGCGCCAGAGATCTTGTTGGGGTTGCCCTTCTGTGAGAAGGTGGACATCTGGTCTTTGGGTTGCGTGGTGGCTGAGCTTCACTTGGGCTGGCCGCTCTACCCCGGCATCAATGAGTATGACCAGGTCCGCTACATCTGCTCCACGTTGGGGCTACCACGGGGAGAATTGCTCTGCGCTGCCCGGAAGACATGGTCCTTCTTCCGACGGGTGCCACATCCCACCGGTTCCTGGCAGCTCAAACCACCAGACAAGGAGATGGCAAAGCCAATGGAGAGGAGGAAGTATGTCTTCTCCTCACTGGACCAGTTGGCAGCAGTGAACATCCGCCCGGTGTCTTATCCTGGCCATGAGGCGCTGGCGGAGCGTTGTGACCTGCACGGGATGGTGGAGCTGGTCAAAAGGATGCTCACCTGGGATTCGCATGAAAGGATCACGCCCAGTGCCGCCCTCAAGCATCCCTTCATCTCCTTGCAGCAGGTGAAGTCCAGCTTTGAGGCCACTCGGTACTACCAGCTCTGCCAAGAGGCCTTGAGGGCATCCTGTAAGGATGCCAGCATAGTTGAGATCTTCCCTGGCATGGAGGAAGGTGCCTGCATCCCCACTGGCTGGTGCAGCATCCAGAAGGCCATTGCCCAGATGGATGGGCTCAGCCTGGCTGAGCTGGCTGGGGACACTGGTGACAAGAGCCAGCAGGACGTCTGCCAAGCCCCCATCCCCACCCACTACGGCACTCGGCACCGCCAGCATCACCGGCGTCCCAAGACAGAACCTGCTGCCAGTAACTTGATCATGCTGGGGTCCCCTGGCGGACGGGAGCAGCATGGCCACCGCGATGGTGGCACGGTCTTTGGTGGCATCATGGAGCAGAACCTGCCTGGAAGACCGTACACCTCACCCCACGCCAAGGTATGGCCACAGGGTGAGGGGCTCGCATGGGGACCAGGGGCTCCTGGGCACAGGGGCTCCTGGGCATGGAGGGTCCTGGACATGGGGGCTCTGGGACACTCGGTGCTTGGGGTCCCTTGGGTGCTTTCTGTCCCCCAGGTGCTTCGGGTCCCTGGATGCTCCATGTCCCCTGGCACCCCACATCACGGGTGCTTGGGGTCTCTGGATGCTTGGGGTCCCTGGTGCCCCACGTCATGGGTGCTTGGGGTCCCTGGGTGCCCCAGGTCCCCACCAAGAGGTGGGGACCCCACCCATGGGTGCTGCTTACCCCCTCCCCATGCTTCTCCCTGCCCCACAGAGAGCTCCGGTGACGCGGCGCGACCCCAAGCCCCCACATCCCATCCCCATCCCTGGGGATGGGCTCCAGGGGCTGGGCTGGGACCCCCCCGCCGTACCCAGGACACTCCTCCTGGCACAGAGCCGGCAACACCTGCAGCACCGCTGAGCCACCGCAGCGACCCTGGCAAACACCCTGGCAGCTGAGAGCTCACCAAAGACCTTCCTCTTCCTCACCTTCGGTCACCCCGACCGGCAAAACCCATAGCTCCATGCCGGTAGAGGAGAACGTAGCCAGGGATGCACTGGGATGTGCTGTGCCGGATGCTACCAGCACTGGTTCTTGCAATGATCCCCCAATAAATGGTTTGCCGATGGCCAAGCATTTCATCTGACTCTTTGCCGGGATGGGTTTGGCACCACTGAGACCCGAGGGGCGTCCCGGCTTCCCTCTCGGTGCTGGCACGGCATTCGGCAAAGGCCTGGTGCTCTCCATCACCGCAGCACGGAGGACCCCCCACCTCAACAACAGCAATGCAAAGTCCAGAAAAACTCATTTTTTCTGTTTTTTTTTCCCCAAATTGGAGCAGGGCGGCTGGATTCGGCACAGCCAGAACCCGTGGTTCACCAGTGATCCATTGCCTGGTGCCTAACGGGAGCCACAGAGGCTTTCCCACCGCTCGGCATCGCCAATGTCGGCACTGTACTGGGAGCTCCAATCCCGCTCAAAAACTGCCTGCAGCTGCTCCTGGATGGTGCTGGTGCCGGCACCAGTGCTGGTGGTGGTGCCAGCAGTGGTTCGGCTCACTGTCTGGTTCACCACCAGCGCAGATCCCGCCGTCCGCACAAAGTAGTCACCAGACCAGTTGGATGTCCCTGCAAGGAGATTTAGGGGAGGGACCCCAAACCCCCCCCCAAGCCACCGTCACCAGCAGCTGGCGGCGACTCGCATGGCAGCACCGCCACTCATGCCGCACTCACCGATATACGCCGCCTTCTCTGTCACCATGTACTTGTTGTGGTTCACCCGAGCGTAGGGGATCTGGGCTTGCGCCACACTTGCCGGCACCATGAAAAGCCGCTGCAGGGAGCAAGGAGACCGTCACCCACTGAAACATCACCCACCAGCACGCCACAGCTGTACCACGATACCCACCACCTCCACGCTGTAGCGGGTCCGATTATCGGCAACGGCGGCGAGGGATTTGAGGAAGGGGAACATGGTCACTTGGCTGTGCCGCCAACAACCCACCAACAACCGAACCGTGACCCGGCGTTCGAAGATGGCTTTCCGCAGCCGGTTATCGATCGCCGGCCAAAATCTGGGGAAGGAAAGCAGTTAGGTATCACCGGTGCTGGGAAGCCAGGGTCAGCATAGGACCATACGAACCTTTGGGGGTGGGAGAACTCGGTAGTGGGTAGGTAGCTCATCACCGCAATGTCCACAAAGTCCTCGGCGGCATCGATGACATTGAGGAGGGCGCCGAGATCCTGGGTCCGACCAGTGGCACAGAGAGCCGGTGGGGAGCTCTGCTGGAATCGGCGGAGATGGATCAAGCACCAGCACGGCCGATCCTCAGTGCTGGGAAAATCAGCCACGGTGGATTGGAGACGTACCGAGAAGTAGACGGCAGCATCGGTGTCATTGAGCTTCAACTCCAATGGGGTCTCCATGTTGAAGGTGGTGGAATAATTTGTCGGCCACGGTACGGGGATGGAAGCACCAGGAACACCGAGAGCCCAATAAGCTTCAAAAATTTTGCCTAAATCTTTGGCCAAGCAGCTGCAGTTGTAGACGGCAGCACCGAGTTCCTTCACCTGCAGCGAGTGGCACGGTGGCACTGTCACATCACCAGACGGTGCCATCATCCCTCTCCAATGCCCTAAGTCCCATCTTATGGCACTGAGCATCCCTTGATGGGGATGGGGACAGTGATGGGGATGGTAATGGGGGATTGGTTTTCGCATAGCCCTGGCACCATTCGGCACAGGTTCAGCACCATCCGGTGGTATGATGGTCCTGCCGTGCTGCTCACCTGAGTCAAAGACCTCCAGTCCATGTTGGCGCTCCCAACATAGAGGTGAGTGTCATCAACGAGCCAAAACTTGGTGTGCAGCACGCCGCCAGTGAGCCGCGGCATATCGACGGTGCGCACCGTGGCACCTGGACGACGACAAGTTGGGTGTCTCCCATTCAAAATTCCCCCAAAACCCTAATTTTGGCTTTTTTCCATCACTCACCACTCCGCTCCAGTGCTTGGAGATCATTCAGGGGCGATTTTGCCGACGGGCGGCTGACAGCGATCCGGACGGTGATGCCGCGCTGGGATAATTGGAGGAGCTCCTCCAGGATTTGTTCACCCTGAATCAGCATGTGGTTTGAGGCCAAAAAAAGCAGAAATTATTAGAAATGATGGGAAGGTGAGAAAATGGCAGCCAGCGCCAGGTTCAAGTGCCAGAATTGGAGCTGTGCTGCACGTGCCGGATGCCAGTGGTGCAGACCTGGGCAGCGGAAGGTTCATGTGTCCGTGTGTCCTCATTGGTCATGGTCCAGTAGAAGGAGGCGATGTCCAGGCTGCGGGTGACAGTCCCCAAGAGGTTCATCCACGTGGAGAATGTGGACGGATTCGGCACGGAACCTTCATCGAATGTCATTCCCTCGGGGATGCTCTCCACCAGGACGATACTATGATGGCAATTCAGCGGCACTGGCACCAGTGAGATTGTAGTGCCAGAACACCAAGGGTCTCGGGGGAACATCACCCCCCATAAGCTCATCTTACCGGCACGCGTCACTGCAGGATCCAGCATCGCCACCAGCATTGCTGCCGGCATCACCGTGGAGGGCTGAGCTCAGCCGGAGATTGAAGAAGAGGAGGAAGATGAGGATGAAGAGGGCGAGGAGGACAGCGGAGAGCAACGTGCTGTGGGAGCACTGGGATGGATAATATTCCGAAATTAAGGAACAAATTAATCTATGGGGTTTAAAGCCACCCATAACACCAGTGGGATCCAGCAAGGGATGGCACCGGATCCAGCCGGCACCAAAGTCAGCCCCTATAGACCAGGGGGGTTACCTTTGGTGGGAAGCAGGTGGGCTGCGCCCCACGGTCCTCCAGTGGGTCCAGCTGTGATGGGGGGCAGAGAATTAGGGTGGGGGGGCACCCCAAACCAGGGTGGGGGCTGGTTTGGGGGTAAAAGCCACCCCAAAATGCCTGGGATCACCAGGGAAAAGTGCCCCCCCTCATATTGTCGCAGGTCCCCATGGGGTGCAGGGTCTGGGTACAGGGTGCCCCAGTTTGGGGTTGTGCAGTGCCGGGCAGGGGGCTATGGGGCACCCCACTTTGGGGCTGTAGGGTGCTGGGATGGGGGCTATGGGGTGCCCCAGTTTGGGGTTGTAGGGTGCTGGGATGGGGTCTATGGGGCACCCCACTTTGGGTCTGTAGGGCGCTGGGGCAGAGCAGGGGCCTATGGGGCACCCCAATTTGGGATTTTAGGGTGCCAGGATGGGGCGGGGAGCTATAGGGTACCCTAGTTTGGAGTTGTAGGGTGCCAGGATGGGGCAGGGAGCTCTGTGACCCCCCAGTTTGGGGTTTCGGGGTGCCACCAGCACCATACCTGCTTGTAGGAGCCGTCGGGCTTCATCCTGGCGTGACGCTGGAACAGAACAAACCGGATTTCTCCCAACACACCCGAGCAGGCAAGACCCCCCTCGGGTGTGGCACAGCCAGGATTTTTGGGGTACGGATAAGGGGAGAGACCCACAAAAACCCGGGTGGGGCAGCGGCCTTCCCAGCTGACTCACGGGATCGGGGTGCTCACGTGCCTCGACCCATTTGGGGCAGGGAGGGGAAGTGCCTGGTCCTCCCCCCCTCCCCGTCATTGACGCTGGAACAGAACAAACTGGATTTCTCCCGACACGCCCGAGCAGGCGAGACCCCCCTCGGGTGTGGCACAGCCAGGATTTTTGGGGTATGGATAAGGGGAGAAACCCACAAAAACGCGGGTGGGGCAGAGGCCTTCCCAGCTGACTCACGGGATCGGGGTGCTCACGTGCCTCGACCCATTTGGGGCGGGGAGAGGAAGTGCCTGGTCCTCCGCCCCCTCCCCGTCATTGGGGCTGATCCCTCCTGGGAATTTTGGGGTGAAGACACCCCCCACCCATCTGGGACCCCTCCCCTGTGCCTCGGGAACCCCACAAAAAAGGGGTGCTCAGCCCCAGGGATCAGTCCCCCCAAACCCTGCCCTGTTTTGGGGGAGGGGGGTAGGGTTGGGGGGGTTTAGCATCTGGGGGGGTGGTTAAGCTCACTCTGGTGTCACCTCCCTGGCTCAGTTGAATTTGGGGGGGTCAGGGCTGTGTTTCGGGGTTAAGATGATGTTTAGGGATGGGTTTAGGCCCAGGGTCAGGGTGATGTTTAAGGGTTGTTTAGGGCCAGGGACTTATTTAGGACAGAGTTTAGGGCCAGGGACATATTTAGGGCCGGGTTTAGGGCCGAGCCCCCGCTCAAGGCCGCGGCTCCTGGGGATGCCCGGTGCCTCCCACTCCACTCCGTACCGGAGACGCCGGCGTCCGCGGGGGCGGCTGTTCCCGAAGCTGCCCGTGAGGGGGCGCCCTCGGTCCTCCAGCGCTCTATGGTCGCCCCTCCCTTTTCCCCCGTCCCGCGCCGCCGCTGTCTACAGGGGCCCCCGCCCCGGCGCGCGCGACTGGCGGCGCGCTGGGCCGGCCGGCGAGGTCACTTCCGGCGCTCCGTGACTCCTGTTTCCGGTGGGTGCCGGCCCGGCGGCGGCGGGATGGGGCGCGGCGGGAGCGGAGAGGTGAGGGGGACCAGGGAGGGTGTGTGGGGCAGGAGGGAAGCGGGGGGGAGGGAGGGTGTGTGGGGCAGGAGGAGGGGGCAGGAAGAGTGTGTGGGGCAGGAGGGTGTATGGGGCAGAAGGAGAGCAGGGAGGGTGTGTGGGGCAGGAAGAGGGGGCGGGGAGGGGCAGGGAGGGTGTGTGGGGCAGGAGGAGAGGCGGGGCAGGGAGGGTGTGTGGGGCAGGAGGGTGTATGGGGCAGGAGGAGAGCAGGGAGGGTGTGTGGGGCAGGAAGAGGGGGGAGGAGGAGAGCAGGGAGGGTGTGTGGGGCAGGAGGGAAAAGGAGGGGGTATGGGGCAAGAGGAGGGGGCAGGAAGGGTGTGTGGGGCAGGAGGAGGGGGCAGGGGGGCAGCAGCAGCCCCGTGCCTGCCCGCTGGCCGTCAGAGGGGCCACATGGCCGCTCTCTCACCCGGCAGACTGCTCGTGGTGCTGCCGCCTAGCCCCGCACCTGCGTCCTCCGGCTCCTCCACCATGGTGTCTGTCACGATGGGTAAGGGACGTTTCCCTCCCTGTGAGTGCGCCCCACTGCCTCCCCCCCCCCCCCCCAAGTTGCCCTAAATTGCTCTAAAACCCCTCAAATAGCGTGTTTTCATCCGGGAGACCATCCCCACCCCCCTCCCCCCTGCCATCGCAGGACCCGTTTTCCTCTCGATCCCGTTAATCACACGACAACAGCTGCGAACGCCCGGAATGAGCCTCTTGGCCGGCGCCTGCTGAAACCCAGGCAGCCGCCCCACCCCTTTTTCCGTATCTACTTAATTTTTCCTTTTCCACGGCTTTTTTTCAGCAACATCCGAATGGATTCAGTTTTTCAAGGAAGCTGGGATCCCCCCGGGCCCTGCCGTCAACTACGCCGTCATGTTTGTGGATAACAGGTGAGGTCAGCAATGAGGCAGCGCCTTTTCATCGCATCACAGGGGGAAAATAGCACCAAAAGATCCCCCTGGTGAGGGGGAAGGAAGGAATTAACTGATTATCCCACTCCTTAATTAGTTAAGTTAGTTATTCATCTGCACTGAGCTGCTTTTTCATTATCAGTGCTGTTTTTATAAGGGTGGTGGTGTCTGAACCCAGGTTGGGGATATCATGGTGGATCTCGCTCAAGACTTAATTAATCAGAGCTCATAATGAGGGGAGACCTCATTAAGATGGGTCTTTCCTGACCTCAGGATCCAGAAGAACATGTTGATGGATTTGAACAAGGAGATCATGAACGAGCTGGGCATCACAGTGGTCGGAGACATCATCGCCATCCTCAAACACGCCAAAATTGTGTACAGGCAGGTACGGTAAAGCCTCGGTGGCTCATTTAGTAGCAAAGTTTTGCCTCGAGGCTCCTTGTTCGCCTCCAAAGAGCCCAATGGAAAACCTTCCTCCGTGTTTTTTTCCTTCAGGAGATGTGCAAGGCAGCCACTGAATCACTCTGCCCTAGTTCCCCCAATGTTCAAGCTGAGCTGCGCCGCAACGCCAACAGTGGTGAGCATGGGCGGGAGGTTTCTGGGAGATTAAATCCCCTTGCCTGATTAACGAGGTGAATTAATTATCTTGAAAATGAAGGGCTCAAACAATGGCTGCCTTCCCCACGATCCTGGGGAAGGACCGTTCTTTAATTTAGCCAACAAGATGGATGCTTGTCACACTTGCCAAATCCCCTCAGGGTTTAAAACCTCCCTCACCGCGCTGTCCTCCCCTTCCAGCCGCCAGCCGGATGATCGCCAACAGCTTGAGCAGAGACTCGCCTCCCACCACCCCCCTCCGACAACGGCCCCATGCCTCCAAAATCTCTGTCACCGTCTCCAACAAGCTGGCCGCTGCGAAGGCAGGTAGGGAGGGCAATGGATCCCAGCGGAAACAAGGCCAAGAGTTGCTTTTTCCTTCTTATTTCCCATTAAATGCCCCCCCAGTCGAATTTGAACAGCTGCTTTGGATCCAGCTACGTGTTTTTTGAGCTAATCAGACAACATACTTGTCTCTGAAATGGAGAGACATGGATTTGAGGGGTGGACCCCTTGGTGGGTAAGGAATCGGCCAGATGGTCACACTCCGGCTTGATGTCTGGGTGGAGACTGGTGACGAGCAGAGTCCCTCAGGGGTCTGTACTGGGACCAGTATGATTTAACATCTTTGCTGGGGACATGGACAGTGGGATCGAGTGCACCTGCAGCCAGTTTGGGGGTGACCCCAAGCTGAGGCGGGGGGGTTGATGCTCCAGAGGGAAGGGATCCATCCAGAGGACCCATGACAGGCTGGAGAGGTGGGAGCCCATGCCAACCTCGTGAAGTTCAACAAGGGCAAGTGTGAGGTCCCACATGAGCGGGTCCACGACAGGGCCACGACAGTGATCGGGGGGGGCTGGAGCACCTCCCGTATGAGGACAGGCTGAGAGAGTTGGGGTGACTCAGCCTGGAGAGGGGAAGACCCCAGGGAGACCTTAAAGCAGCCTTGCAGTGCTTGCAGGGGGCTGCAGGAAGGGAAGGGGCTCTTTATCAGGGGGTGTAGAGACAGGACAAGGGAGAATGGTGTTAAACTGGAAGAGAGGAGATTTTCCATCGGAAATTCCTGACTGTGAGGGTGGTGGGACACGGGAACAGGCTGCCCAGAGAAGCTGTGGACACCCCAGCCCTGGGAGTGTTCAAGGCCAGGTTGGATGGGGCTGAGAGCAACCTGGTTTAGTGGGACATGTCCCTGCCCACAGCAGGGGGTGGATGGTCTTTAAGGTCCCTTCCAGCCCAAACCATTCTGTCACTCTATGATTTTGTAGTTGGGAGTAGCTAGAGATGGGGGGGGGGGGTGTTTGCAGAGCCCCAGCGCTGCGGGAGATCTGTTGATGCTGAAGCAGCCGGTCTCAGAGCTCACTTGAGCCTGGGATTGTGCCCAAGCGCTCATAAAACCCTTCCACCCCCTAAGTCTTGTGCAACGAGAGCTCTCAATTTGCTCTTCCTTTGTCCTGCCAGGTTTATGCGACAGGGCAGACGAAAATCCAACGATCCCAGTAAAACGCCGCCGGGTGACGGCGGAAATGGAAGGGAAGTACATCATCAACATGCCCAAGGGCACTACGCCGAGGACAAAGAAAATCCTGGAGCAGCAAGCGGCCAAAGGTACCAGCAAGGGGTTTTGATCTTCGTTTTCTCTTCCAGAAGCCCAGTTTAGTCCCAATTTAGCCCATCATTACAAATCCCATGAGGATTTTCGTATCCAGAGAGTTATTGGGTAGAAGTTGTGTTATTCCAAGGATATATGAACTCACCACGAGCTGTAAAGGTTCCACTCACGTCTATTTAAGCGCTAGGAAGAAGGGGTCGGGTGGCCATTCGCACGCTTTTATCAAGTGGATTTTATTTTGCTGGGAGCCCTCAGCACTGACCTGGCATAGCTTCATTTTCTGGGGAAACCTCAAAAAAAACACATTTTCTTGAAAACGGCAGGTCTGCAGAGGATGTCTGTCTTCGACCGGCTGGGAGCCGAGGCAAAAGCGGACACAACCACGGGAGGGAAGGTGAGAGGACACAGGTTTTGGGCTGCAGCTCCATTTAGCCATCACTCTCGGCGGCTGTGCCAAACCCCACCGAGATCCTGACATGAGGATCCTCTCCCCAAAGATTATTTTGGGATTTGCAGCTGCCCACTCGCTACAGAGGGGCTGAAGGAACCTTGAAATAACTGGAAAATGATGGAGAAACACTGGGGAAAAGCAGGATGGAGCCACCAAAGGCAAGCGGATCCCCAGTCCCTGGGCGATCACTGTATGCGCTTCTATTTTGACTCCTTTAATGGGAGATACAGAAGTTTTTTCTCTCCTCTGGAGGCAAAAATCTCTTTATTTGGGGATATAGGAGATTTTTTCTCTCTTCTGGAGGCAAAAACCTCAGCATGGAAGTCTTGGGGTGTAAAACAAGTTGCAGACTCAGCCCCTCAAGAAAAATAAGAGGGAATATGATTTTATGGGTGATTTATAGACCTGTTTTGTAGCCTAATCGTTAATTTAATTGCTGCAGGCAGTGTTCTGCATCATTATATCCCAAAATGCTTTGCAGGTGAGGTCAGTGTTCATCTTGCCTCTGTCAGTGGCAGAATTCGGGGGGGGAGGGGTGGGTAAATCAAGCACCCGAAATGGAGGTGCAGGTGCTGACAGATTCCCCCCCCCCCCCCCCCCCATCTCCCAGCCCACAGGAGTCTTCAGCAGACTGGGTGACGCCTTGGGGACCGATGGGGACAAAGCCACTGAGAGCGACGACGACTGTTCTGTCCTCCAGTATGCCGGTGTCCTAAAAAAACTCGCCAAACCTCCCCGTAAGGAAAGCGCTGAACCGGGAGGGACCATCAAGGCGAAAGCCACCAGTTCAGAAGCCAGACCGGTCACCGTCACCACTGCCACACAGCGGCTCGGTCACAGGAATGCCGCCGGTATCCGTATGACGGCAAAACCACAACCGGCAGCATCCAAAATCGGTATCATCAGTATTGCCGCGGTGCCAGTTGAAGCCCAGGACGGCGACATCACCAGCACGAAGGATAAAAGCGAACCCGAATTTCGGGTGACGATCAAAAGGACCTGGGGGTGCGGGAAGGTGAGCAGCACCAGTGAGACCCCTGGTGCTCAGATGGACAGCGCCGGCACTGTTAGTGTCTTTAAACGGCTGGGGAAGAAAACGGATTGATCCCGTGGCACTTCTTCCCACACCAGATGGGTCATCCCGACAGTTTTCCGCTTGTCCCGTCCCCTCCTGATGATCACTTGCTGTCCCCCGTCCCATTTATTAACTGTCAGGAACCAGCAGAGTCTCATCCTGCCTTCCTCCTCGCTAATCCCACGGGGAGATGCTTAATCCCACGGGGAGATGCTTAATCCCACAGGGAAACACTAATCCCACAGGAAAACAGCAGAGGGAAGAGGGGAAAAGCCCTTCCCACCGGATTTCCTGCCTGCAGGGCATTCCTGCCTGCCCCTGCCTGCAAAGCCAGCAGGTGCAAGGCCAAATCGTTGCTCTCCATCTGCCAGCACCAACACCTCCCTTCCCCCCCTCCTTTTTTCCCTCCTCTGCAGGTTCTTTCCTGTATTTAGGAATTTGGACCTGGAGAACTCCATACAGAGGGGGGGGGTTTCCCTATTTTTTCTGGTTTCTGCAGGTTGTTTTTGGCAAAACCTTCCTCTGCAGTTGGGGTTTTTTTTTTGTATTTAGGAATTTGAACCAAAATGATTCCGTAAATAATCATTATGGAGCGGCAGCTTGCTGCGAGGTTTCTTAATCTTTAAGGATTTCAGAGGAGCCTCCAAAAAACAACCCCAAAAGCTTCAAAAACTCCTTGGGGGCTCAAAAAATCCCCAAAATGCCTTAATTTAAGTGACACCTTCAATCCACCGCTCACAGTTTTAGGCTCAAACTCATCCCACAGCAAAACCTAAAATGGCTGCCGTGGGGTTTTACCGAAATTATTTATTTCTCCCCAAATTTCTTTCCCTCCAAATTTATTTCTGATGGTGTCACCAGGGCTGTCTTCACCCCTTGCCTGTCCGGCGTTGCTGCAAACCCTGAAAAGACATTTTTTCTCCCCAAAATAAAGACAGCAGGGGCAGAGGCAGCTGCACGGTGAGTGAGGGCAGTAACGGTGGGTCTTTTTAATCAGAAAAACCACTAATTTCTTTATTTTACCCTATTTTGGGAGGTTTTCTTTGCGCTTTGGGCATTGTTTGGTGTGTGAAAATGAGTGGGTTTTCCCAATTTTTGGCTTTCTACGTGGCCCGTCAGCCCGCGGGGGAGCTTTTTGCAATAAAGTGTGGAAACTGCTCTCTTTGGCATCAATTGTGCCCCCTAATCTGTAGCCAGGACCCCCCAAAACTACGTCAGGGTGCTGAGACTGGAGCAGCTCAGTGCACCTGTGGGTAGGTGGTGGACCCCGGGGGGGGGGGGGGGTGCTCACGCCTTGTGAGCATCAAGCAAGCATCGTCCCCTTGCTCCTGGGCCGCGCGTAGTGGTCGGAGTGCGAATTTACGCAAATATATTTAAATATATGCAAATGAGAGCGGGAGGTGCTTTGCCCCCCTGCAGGCGGCTTGGGCGCCGCGGGGCGAGAGGCGCATGCGCGCTGGGAGGCGGTGCGCTCCCGCCCTTCTCCCACCCCTCCGCGCAGGCGCATTGTTCCCACGCCGCATGCGCAGTCGGAGGCGGCGGCGCGGCGCCTGCGCAGTGCGGCCCCGGGGAGGTGAGCAGGGTCCTTCCCTCTCCGTCCCCCCCTCGCCCCCCCCCACCAACCTCCTCCCCGTCCGTCTCCGCTTCCTGCGTGCGTGGGCCCGGAGCGGGCGGGGTTTCCGGGAGCGCGGGCGCCGTCGGGGCTGATAAGGCGGAACGGAGGGGAGCGCCACCGCTACCGGGATGAGCGACGGCAGCCGGCCGGGCCTGCGGCGTCCATGACAGGTGAGGAGCTGGCCCTGTTTCCCCCCCCTTCTCCCCCGCGCCGCGCAATGGGCTCGCCCGCCCCCCGCTGGCGCCGCGCGGAACGCACCACCCGCGCCCCTCCGCCAGGGGTGCGCGGCGCCGCCCCCCCTCGCGCCACCGAATGGACCCGCCCGTGTCCTGAGGGGCGCCGCGGGGACCGCACCACCCGCGGGGGGGGGAAGAGCGCCCCCCCTCCTGAGGCCCCGCGATGCGCCCGCCCGCTGTGCGGCGAGGGGATAATGCGGGGAGCGAACCACACGCGGGGGGGGGACGACACGACTGTAGTGAGGGGCTGAGCTGGGCTGAGGGAGCCTTACGGGCGGGGGGCTCTGTCCTAAGGGTGACTGGATTGGGGCAGTCTGTGCAGGCTAGGGGGCCTGAAATGGGGGGGCCATGGCAGGCTTGCGGGCCTTTCCCAGGGGCCTGAGATGGGGGCCTCTGGCAGGCTTGGGGGAGGCATAGGCAGGCTTGTGGGGGGGCTTATCCAGGGGGATGACATGGGAGGCCTGTCCTAGGGCCCTGGCAGGCTTGGAGGGGCAGGGCTAGCAGTCTTTTGGGGGAGCCTGTCCCAAGGGGCTGAGATAGGGGGCTCAGGCAGGCTTGGGGTGGGGCTATCCTAGGGGTCTGATGTGAGGGGCCCTGGCAGGCTTGGGGGCGGCTATACTAGGGCACTGGCAGGCTTGGAGGGCCCTGTCCCAGGGGGCTGAGGTGGAGGGGCTTAGGGGGCTTCTTGTGGGCATCTGGGGTTTGAGGGTTGTCTCTTGCCTGGGGGGGGGGGGGCTCTGCCGTGGGAGAACAGGATTTGGGGGCTTTCTGCAGACTAGGGCATCTCTGCTGGCCTGGGGGGCTGTGCTGGGACCCCTCCCCAGGGAGGAGCAGCAGCACTGGGGGACCCATTCCCCTCCCCAGCCACTCCCTGAGCAAGCCTGGCTGAGGGCTCTGCCCCCACGTAAGTAACAACCGTAGCCCCTCGCTCGCCTCCACAGCAGGGGAGGTACCCACTACCCCTGCCCCTCCAGATGAGCGGGCTCGGGCTGCACCATCCCCGTGGCTTTCAGCACCGACACCTTGCAAACCTCCTCTGAAAGCTCCTCGCCACTCGTCCCCAGGACAGGATGCGCACCGCCGCACTTCGAGATGCAAATCTTTTACGGCACCGCCTCGCAGACAGTTTAAAGTCTCTTGAATGCGCCTGAAATGGGGATTTTTTAGTGTTTTTTTTAATCACCACTTTTCGGTGCATGCCTGGAAACCGCTCTCACGGCATCTCTGGGGTTGTCGGGATCCCTCGGTAGCGGATACAATCCCCATCCATCGTCGGAAGTAACCATAACGATCAGGGCTCAGAGAATGTGTCTAACAAATGCTGCTTGTTCCTGCTCTTCATTAGCTGTCAGGATCATATTAAAAATCCTCCAGTGCCTGCAAGGACAAGGAGGGGACCATGACGGGGTTTGACGCTTCAAGCTGATGGCGATTCCTGAATTGTGATTTTCCCACTGTTGTAATTATCCTTAAACATGCCCAAAAAGCAACGATTTGGGTGTTTTTTTTTTTTAAACCAATACCATTTTTTTTCATATTGCTGTTGAAGGACAACTCAGTGTCAGCTCGGAGAAGTCTGCAGGCTCTGGGTTCAAGAGCCTCATCGTTCTGTGCTTTGCACAAAAAATATAATCAAAGGTCAGGTACAACCAATTGAAGGCTTTTAATTGCAGCCAGGATAATTATTGCGGCATAGAAACAAGCCCTGGATGCAAACAAGTGATGCCTAGACCTCACTGAAAATATCTTTGCTCCGCTGCTGGGTTCAAAGGCTCGTTGCATCCTGACCGTGTTTTACCTGCCTTCGATACCGTGGATGCACTGGATCCTCTCTGCTGTGCCGAAGCTCCAAAATCCTGCAGCCATCCCTGTCGAATTGCTCGTTTAGGGGCTGTTTTTCATAATTTGGGGGATTTTTTTATTAAAGCCTCTTGTCATCTCGTTTGCATCCGTGGTCTGGATCCCTCGTGAGACACTTGCAGCAGGCTCAGCCTCTCTGGGCCAGCTCCAAAAGTAATTAGAGCCCTTTTCTGCAGCAAGCTTTTTATTTCCTTTTTAATTAACATCAACAAGCTCTTTGTTGGAGCCTGTCCGGGAGCAGACCCATCCGGAGACTGACCCTTCAGCAGCTGGAGAAACGTTAGCTCTGTGCGCTGCCAGATCCTGCCTGTATTTGTTCTGCCCAAATTGCCTGGCTGCCTGCCCCGCATCCTTGCCCACTGCTGGGCGAGCAGAGGAGCCTCGAGGGCGAGTGGAGTCCCCAGAATTCTCCTTCCTATCTGGGATCACAGGAGCATCCCAGGATGCTCACGGGGCGGGGTGGGTCCCATCAGGAAGGCATGGGCAGATTTACAGGAGTGAGAAGGGAAATTATTTCCCTCCTGCCCGCCATGCTTCCCTTCGGAAACCCCCTCATCCCTGCAGCAGAGGGAGCTTTAAAGGTGAGATTGGAGGTTTTAAAACTAGGCTGGAGGTTTGGGAGTTAGGCAGGCGCTGGGATTGATCCAGAGGGATTGGAGGGGAGTGGGAGCTCTCATTGGGATAACACCGTGTGCGGGGAATTTGTCTTGGGCTGCTCTGGCTCTTGCCTTGCTTTGGATGCAGCCGGAAAACCCCAAACCCTTGCACCCAGCTGTAAGTTTATGGGGTTGGGTTTTATTTTACCCTGATTAAAGCCAGGGGATGGCAGGGGCGGTGAGCCCAAGGTGACTTTGGGGAAACCCAAAGTGGGGACAGTCCCCTCCAGCCACCCCCGGGACATGGCACATCCCCTTGTCCCGCCACCTCCCATCGCCTAGCGCAGCAGGATTTCGGAGCCTGGGGAGTTAATCCTGTCAGGTGACTCCGATTTATTTTTCTCTAGCTGTTTGTTTTGCAAGGGACCGTGCCCCCCTCGAGCTTGTCCAACCCTCCCAAAGCTTTTTAATCCGTTGTCACGCAGCGGCCAGGTAAAGGGACAACGCTGACAAACCTGCTTCATCCCAGCATCTCTAGGCACACTGATTCTAAATTTTGGGGTTTGGGGTTTTTTTTGGGAAACCAGTGCAGCGGAGGATTTTTTAATCAGTGCATGGGGGTGGCTTCGTGCTGAAACTGGCTGCCTACCCTCGAGGGAGGGGAAAGAAAAGCGTCAGGAGCTGTGCTGGCTTTCTTTGAGCATCTCTCTCTTCTCCCCGCAGGTCATCTCTGCTCTCGCCGCTCCTCCTGCAGCCGCCACCGCCACTGGCGTTAGCGGCTTCCCCAGTCCTGTGGCAGAGAGGGGGTTAGAGCCCACGGCACCACCATGAACGAAGTGTCAGTCGTGAAGGAGGGCTGGCTGCACAAGAGAGGTGAGGGAGGCGAGCTGGGGAGCCGGCTCAGCGGCGGTGGCATCCCTCCAAGGCTGGGTCACCACAGGCAATCCGGCGCTGCAGCTGCTGCCGGGAAGGGAGAGCTCCGGTTTCCAGTTACTGGTGATTTTAACCTTTCCCCAGCACAAATGCAGGGGGGTCTCCACTTCCCCTCGCCCCAAAACAGGGCGCGAGGCACAGTGGCACAGTAGGGCATCCCAAAACCCACTAGCACCTTCCCCCTTTGGCTTTCTCCTGCTCCTGCCTCAGCTCAGCAGCTCTCCCAGCAATCAGCAACACCACTTCACCGGCATTCGGTCTGTGCCACAAACAAATCCTCCGGCAGCATCATTTTTAATTGCTTGCTGCCTTGGGAAGCCAGAGGACGATCCTAACATCTCCCCACAGACCTTCTAACCCAGTTTGCCAAGCCACCTGCCGCAGTGGCCCTGCAGCGAGACCCCCAGCCAGCCCTTTTATTTTTAGCTGTACATGGGGAACGTTGCAGCATTGTAGCAGCTGTGCACGTAGGGTTTTATTTTTAGACCCATTGAAGGTGGCTCTTATTTTTCCTTCCCTTGCTGAGGGTGGTTTGCAAAGGGAGCAGGCTGAAAGCCATCCATCTCCAGACGCCTTGCTCCCACCGGCAGCCCAGCTGGATCCCTGTATCCAGCAGGTTCATGGATTCCTCCTTCTTCTGGGCAAAAATAGCTGGAGAGAGGAAAGCCAGGCCCTCCTTCCGATGCTATTTCTTTATCTGGAGCTGCTGAGGCTGCTTCGGGTCAATTTCGGAGCTGCCGGGGGGGGAAGCATGAAGCTTTTTTTGCGCTGTGTTCCCTCAGAGCGAGCATGTTTCAGGTTAACCCACTGCTCACACCTCTACTAAATTACAGCAGCCAGCTGCTTTTTTGCAGGAGGTTCTCTGAAGCAGCTCATAGAAGCAGCCTGAAGAAAAACATCTGCTTAATTTTCCATCTACAAGGGGTCCTTTTACCGCTTAATTTTCCGTCTCGGCAATGGGACCCCCCACTACAAGGGGTCCTTCCCCAAAAACCCCTGCGCCACCCCCTGCACCCCCCTGTCTCTTGCAGGGGAATACATCAAAACGTGGCGTCCCCGGTATTTCCTGCTGAAAAGTGACGGCTCCTTCATTGGCTACAAGGAACGGCCAGAGACGTCGGACCACAGCTTGCCGCCTCTGAATAACTTCTCAGTAGCGGGTATGTCGGCACAGGTGGCTTCGGAGCTGTCCACGGTTACAAGCTGGCGTCGCGCAGGGTGTCTTCATCCCTGATGCCATTAGGGAAGGTTTTGGGATGAGGGAGGATATTTGATTCCAAACCATCCTCTTCCCTATTTTAAATTATTTTTGAACCTTCGCAGAGTGCCAGCTGATGAAAACTGAGCGGCCTCGGCCCAACACCTTCGTCATCCGATGCTTGCAGTGGACGACGGTCATCGAGAGGACCTTCCATGTGGACTCTCCCGAAGAGCGGTAGGCACGCGGGATGGCCCCTTCCTTTGGGAATCTGGGATAAATAGCACATTACGTTGATCTTAACTGGAGGAGAGCCCCGAAATCTCTCAGCTGTGACTCCCCATCTGCCCGCAAAGGCTGGAAGGCCAGGCGCAGCCCCCCCCTCGGTGATCCTCACCACCTCCCTGTGCTGCCAATCCCCTTTTTCTCCGTAGCGAGGAGTGGATGCGAGCCATCCAGACAGTAGCAAACAGCCTGAAGAACCAGGAACCAGAGGCAGACACAATGGATTATAAGTGCGGATCTCCTAATGACAGCACTGGCGCCGAGGAGATGGAGGTGGCCGTCAGCAAAACCCGCGCCAAGGCTGTAAGTCACCCCTGGCATGGCACCATCTCTTGCTGCAAGCGGGATTGCGGCAGATTGGGACCACTGAGTGATGAGGGAGGTTTATCCCATAAACCTCATCCCCGTGGTGTCTGCTGTCACCGGGATAATTGCGAGTGAAATAGCTCGGAAAACCCTTTTCCATCCCGCATCCCGCTTGCCCATGCCACAAACTCTCACCTCCATCTCCCCATTTCTCCCCAGACCATGAACGATTTTGATTACCTGAAGCTCCTGGGAAAGGGCACTTTCGGCAAAGTCATCTTGGTGCGGGAAAAAGCCACTGGCCGCTATTATGCCATGAAAATCCTGCGGAAAGAGGTCATCATTGCGAAAGTACGTGCTGAGCCCCAGCAGAGGGGGAAGAGTCAGGAGCTGGCAGGGGTTAGGGGATCATAGAATCACAGAATAGTTTGGGTTGGAAGGGGCCTTTAAAGGTTGTCTAGTCCAAGCCCTGAATGTTGGAATGGCTTTCAAAATGCGCCTCTGAAGCTGCCGAGGGATGGCTGGCTCCTGCTGTGCTCTAAATGCTGGGGGATTCCAGGAATTATCCTTATTTCAAAACTCTGGGCGTGTGTTGTAATGCGCCGTTGGGCGACGCTGTGGGATCCACTCGCTCACCTCTCTCGGGGGATGTGGTGCGGCCATGTCCTCCTCCGGACAAGCCGGCTGGTGAACCCTTTGCCCTGCGGGGACGAAAACAGGGCAGAGGTTGGCACTTGGAGATCCCATCCCTGGTTTTTTTGGTTTTTTTTTTTTTTCTGGGAATAGTTGGCAGCAGTGAAAAATCTCTGATTTTCCAGAAACAATGGGGGATAAATGGCACTTAATTTCTTCTCCCTTTGCAGGATGAGGTGGCGCACACTGTTACAGAGAGCCGGGTGCTGCAGAACACCAGGCACCCCTTCCTCACTGTAAGTATGGCTGGTGGCAGCGGGGGAGCAAAGGGGCAGCATGCTGGGGTGCCCAGCATGCCCCAAAAAAACCCTTCCCTTCCCCTCATTGCCTCCTCTGGAAGCACAGGGCCCCACAGCTTCTCCAAGACCTTTTTTCCCCTCTTGCAGGCACTGAAATACGCCTTTCAGACGAACGACCGGCTGTGCTTCGTCATGGAGTATGCCAACGGCGGAGAGGTGGGAGCTTAAGATCCGATGCTCCCCCTGGGGCTTGGAAGGATCTTGTCTGCATGTTAAATCACTGCTTCCAGCTCGTTAGTGGACAATTTATTCCACAGTCTCCCCTCAGCACCTGTTTTGGGAGGTAGAGCGCGCAGCTCTCCTCTCGACCAAGCTTTCCTGGCTCTTTGCTTGCCTTCCTTGTGCTCGATATCACAGCGAGGCCGTTGTGTGCATGAAGAAACCATCCAGGGGAGGAAGCAGGAGCCCCGGGGCCCTCCTCCTCATCGCTTGGGGAGCTGTGGACATCACAGCACTTCCAGCCATCACTGGCTCCATTACCTTCCACTCTGCGCTCGCATCCAGCTTTGTTTCTCCACCCCAACGCTTTCCTTGCGAGGGAGAGTGCAGCCGATGGCACAGCCCCTCTCGCAGACAGCACACAGCAGCGTTTTCCCCCCAGCTCCCACCAGCAAAGTGGAGGGGGTGCTGTCAATGTTCTGACCGCTCAAGGCGAGGAGCTTAGGACGCATATGACCGCATTAGCTGCATGCTGAGAGCGATTAAGCCGGGTTTCACTGTTTGTTGTTTTTTTGGTTGGTTTGGGTTTGTTGGGTTTTTTGGGTTTTTTTTTTTTTAAAGCACTTGTTGATCATCTATTCTCTCTTTTTTTCCTTTTTTTTTTTTTTTTCCCCCCTCCTTTCCCTCAAGCTGTTTTTCCACCTCTCAAGAGAACGCGTCTTCACGGAGGACCGAGCCCGTTTCTACGGTGCGGAAATAGTCTCTGCACTGGAGTACCTGCATTCCCGGGACGTGGTGTACAGGGACATTAAGGTACCAGCCCGGCGGCAGCAGTGTCCATAAGCAGTGCCTTCATCCCATCTTGGCGCCGGCACAATATTAATCTTCCTGAGCTGGTGTTTGGGGGTATGGAGTCGCTCCCAGCTCCCCTAAAAATCACCCTGAGGGGCTTTGAAGGGTTTCAGCTGGCAGAGCGTTGCGCTCACTTGACACGAGCCGCCTTTCTCTGCTCCTGCTCACTGTGGGTGGTGAAGAGCCCCTCTCTGCCTGGGGCTGGGGATATTTTTGCGCATGTTGTTGCAGGAGGGAGGGCGGGAGCTCAGCTTCAGCAGAGAGCTTGAGCCTGCCCTGCAGGGAGGTGTCACCCTTGTCCCCAGCACGTGGTGATGGATCGAGACCCCAACCATCTGACGGAGCCTTTTGGGGAGCAGCGTCCCGCTCCTGTGCTCCCGACTCTGCTCAGCTCCAGACCTTTTCTCCCACCTGTCTGCTTTTTTTTTTCAGCTGGAAAACCTCATGCTGGACAAAGACGGCCACATCAAAATCACTGACTTCGGGCTCTGCAAGGAAGGCATCACAGATGGAGCCACCATGAAGACCTTCTGCGGCACTCCCGAGTACCTGGCTCCAGAGGTACATTTCTGCATTACTGCATTTCTGCAGCCAGGCTTTCCTCAAAATTCTTGTGCCAAAGAGGTTTTTCTGTGGAGGTTATTCCCAAAGTCCAAGATGGCAGAAGTTCAGCGGGGGCTTTTCCAAACGCTTGGGTTGCAGGAGTGGTTGTATCTAGAATGGGTTTCTCTTCTCCCTCCTTGTGTTGCCGTCTGGTTCTTCGGCCTCATTGGCACCATACTCTCCATCTACCCCGCGCAGGTCCTGGAGGACAATGATTATGGCCGTGCCGTGGACTGGTGGGGCCTGGGGGTCGTCATGTACGAGATGATGTGCGGCCGTCTCCCCTTCTACAACCAGGACCACGAACGCCTCTTCGAGCTGATCCTCATGGAGGAGATCCGCTTCCCTCGTACCCTCAGCCCCGAGGCCAAATCCTTGCTGGCTGGGCTGCTCAAGAAGGATCCCAAACAGAGGTGAGGGTCCACTGGGGATGGACGGGAGGACCATGGCACTGCCGGCGGTTCTAGACGCACCTCTCTGCCCGCAGGCTTGGTGGAGGTCCCAATGATGCCAAGGAGGTGATGGAGCATCGCTTCTTCGCCCCCATCAACTGGCAGGACGTAGTTCAGAAGAAGGTAGGAAGGGAAGGGAGCACTTTGAGGGGGTGAAGGGGCAGGTGGGTGCTTGGCATGCTGCCAGAGAGCAAATTTCTCCTGGTGTCCATCAGCTGGTCCCGCCATTCAAGCCCCAAGTGACATCTGAGATTGACACACGGTATTTTGATGACGAGTTCACCGCCCAATCCATCACCATCACCCCACCAGATCGCTGTGAGTGCCAACGTCACCCAGAAATGGGGACTGTCTTTGTCACCTATACCCCTTCTCGTGCAACCTCATTTTCCTGTCACCATTGTGGTAGCGGGTGTCACTTGAGGGGCTGGTGGCATTGCTGTCACACCTCTATAAAAGCTTGGGCTCCCTCTTGCTCCCCTGGAGAGGTCTTGAGCAGCTTTGGTGGCTTCTCCGCCAAAGGAGGGAGCAGGAAAGCTTGTGATCACACCAGGGAGGCTTTGCCAGCATCTCCCTTGCCCTCAAACCCTTTCCCGTCCCTGGCTTTGCAGATGACAACATGGGCTCCCTGGAGAGTGACCAGCGGACGCACTTCCCCCAGTTCTCCTACTCTGCCAGCATACGGGAGTAACCGGCAGCAGCGGGATTCAGCCTCCGAGGAGGAGGAGGACGGTTTGGGGGTTCACTCACAGCAGGGGGGATTTCTCTTCGTGCCTGGCAGAAGGGGAGTGGCACGCTGCGGCTCACCAGCATTGCGCCGCAGCACCTTTCGGAAGCCATACCCTTACCAAGTGCTCTTGCTCTGCGGCTCCCACCGGCACTGAGCCATGCCTCCTGCCCCTAGCCTAGGACTGCTTTGATTTTAATTATTATTATTTTTATTTTTTAAACTCCTAGAAGTGCTTGAAGCTTTTTAAAACCAACCCCCGCTTCCCCACAACCGTGGCCTTGACCCCCCCCCCCCCCCCGGAAGCTCGGTCAGCCCTCTGCCCAGTAAAGCCCACTGCTCCCAGTTGGGGATAAGCTGTTTTGACAGCAGAAGGGAGGGGGGGAAGGGGGGAAACTGGCCAGGATCCAATGCTGGCTGCCATTGGAGGGGGGACAACAGGGCAGGACCCGCCCCGAGACCATAAGGGGCACGTCTTAGCCCCTCAAGTCCTCCCAGCGCTGCTTTGAACTAAACCTGCAGTGACCGAAAACCAACTGTACCCCCCCCAATCGGCACCTCAGCAGAGGGGAGCGCCTTGACCCTGCGGCCAGCTGACACAGCCCTAAGGAAAATGTGATCCTAAAAGCAATAGTCTGGCTTCTCCCGTGCCTTAAAGCCAGGAGCCGTGGTGACATCAGGCTTGGTGACACCAGCCTCATCTTCGGTGTGTGGTGGCGTCGCTGGAATAAGCAGCAGTGTTGCAGAGGGACAGGGCTGTTGCCACCGCGCTGCCGGCTTGGCATCCTCAGCTGCCGGCTTTGGGCCTGGGTTTCTTCTGGCGTGCACCATTGCTGGCGATGGAGCCACACTCAATGGACGCTCTGCGAGTGCCTTTCGGTAGAGGCCACTGTCACCGGGGCTGTTGGCTCCAGACTCCGCCGGCATGGCACAGCACCATCTTCGCTGCAGCACCTGCACCCACAAGCCGGGCCAGTGACAAGCTGGACTTGCCGCCCGGCATCTCCTGGTGCAGCCGACACCAGGGCTGCGGTTTGGAAGTAGGAATTTGGCGCCTGGTGCCACTTCCCCCCAGGGAGGAACCGAGAAAAGTTGCTTTTTCTTACTTATAGTTGCCCAAATTCAGTTGAATTAACTTAAAAATACTGGAGCAGGGAGGGGGGATGAGACCCCTTGACAAGACAGCGGTGGGTGCAGTAGCCTGGCATCCCTGGCACGGCAGCAGCAGCCGGCCAGCAGCTCTCACCTGCCCTTGTATTTGTACGGTACAAGCAATAAAATGGGGGGGTTTTGTTCTTTTTTTCTTTTTTTGGAGGAATTGGGATCTTGGACTCTTTTGGGGTGGGGGAAAGAGAGGCTGAGGGGCCTGGCTGTCCCCCAGAGGGACCCAGACCCTGCTCTGGCTGATCCTTCATGGCCCCAATTGTGCTCCCCAGGGTCCCTAAGGACCACAGTAGCGTGCCCTGGGACCTCTTATGTGTCCCTGTATGTCCACATGCATCATGTGTCCCTGTCCCCAGGGGTGTCCCCGTGGCAGGTGACAGCACAGGACACAGCATTGGTCACCGAGCACTTTACTGGTGGCTTCCAGCACAGCCCAGGGCTGCCCAGAGTCCCCAGGGGGCTCAGGCTGGGGGGGACAGTGGGGACAGCAGGGCTCAGAGCTGCAGGAACTCAGCCACGAAGGTGACCAGGATCTTGCACAGGTCCTCCATGGTGGGGGGGTGCAGGTTGTCCTCCGTGTCCTCGAGGGTGTGCCACACACGTGGGAAGGGTGTGGGGATAAGGTGCAGCACAGGGACACCTGTGGGGACATGGCGTGGGGAACACATGAGGGAGGACGTGTACCTCTGGGACATCAGCCCACAGGACCCCAGCCGCCCACCCTGCTCCTTGCCCCGGCCACACAGCATGGGGACAGGGGGATGGTACATCCCAGGGGACAATGGGCCCCAGGGGATGGGTTAGGTGGGGACATCACCTCGCTGGAGGAAGGGGACGTGGTCGTCTTCGACGGGTCCCGGGGCCGGGCTGAGGCGGAAGAAGAGCTGGTCCTGGGGTGAGGCGTGGAGCAGCCCCAGCCGCCGCAGCCGCTGCTCTGCACCAGGGACACGGGTGGGCAGAACCATCTGTGACACCCGCAGCTTCCACCCTGTCCCCAGCCCCTCGTCCCCAGCCCATCCCCGTTTCCATCCCTGTCCCAGCCCTGTGTCCCACCTTGTCCCCCATCTGTGTCCCCATCCCCATGCTCCACTTGTGCCCTGTCCCCATCCGTGTCCCCACGTCCCAGCCCATCCCCAGCCCTGTCCCACATCCCAGCCCATCCCATCCCCAGCCCTGTCCCAACCCCATCCCCTTATCCCCATCCCCACCTCCACCCCTGTGTCCCCATCCCCATGTCCCACCGATGGCGACGAGGCGCAGGAACCAGTGGTGGGTGCGGGGGAAGTGGCTGTGGATGGCGGGGTGGCGGGCGCCCAGCAGGTCCAGCAGCACCAGCAGGCTCTGGGGACACCAGCATGGCCATGGGGACACCAGCACGGGCACAGGGACACCACAGTGCCACCACTCTCAGATGCTGTGGGAGTGTCCCAGCTGGGCCAACACCATGTCACCACACTTGGGTGCCATCAGATCAGTCTACCACCCTTGGCCCTCATCCTTGGGTGCCATGGGACCACCGCAGCTGGGTCACAGCGACCAGACCCCCCCCCACCCGCTGTGCCACCACCCTTGGGTGCCACCAGATCCCCCCCTACTGCCGCAGGGCTTGGTGCCACTCACCATAGCGGTGATCTGGGTGCCATGGGGCCCGTGGGGGGCGTTGGCCATACGTGCTGCCAGGTGCCGGGCGCCATAGAGGGAGTCAGTGACGCTCCAGTCCCCAAAGGCCTCCTCCCCGTCCAGGAACAGCAGCTGCAGCGTCACCTCCGCGCCCTGCCGGGACCCCGACATCCAGCAGCAGGGAAAGGACCCCAATGTCCAAGGGGGGACTCAGGCATCCAGGGGGGACCCAGGTGTCCCGGGGGGGGGGGGGGGGGGGCAGGTGGCCGGGGGGGGGGCCCGAGGTGGCCCGGGGAGGGGGTCAGGAGGGACCCAGGTGTCCTGGGGGGGCGGGGGTCCAGGCCCCAGGGCCGCCCATCACCCACCCTGTCCTTGGCGCGCCGCAGGGCCGGGTCGAGGGCAGCTGCCAGCTCCAGGAGGATGGCGCAGGGTACGGCCGAATCGGTGGCCCCCAAAAAGAGACGCTGGCTGGGACCGGGGGGCAAGACCTTGGTGTCGTAGTGACAGGCGAGGACCAGGCGGCGGGGTGCAGCAGGGGCCACGGTGGCCACCACATTGGTGAAGGTGACCAGTCCCCGGGGAGTCGCCGCTTCAAAGACATCGAGCTCCAGGTGCCAGGCAGCCCCCAGGGCGCCCAAGCACCCCATGATGTGCTGTGGGGACACAGACCCCAGTGAGGGGCACAGTGGCACCCTAGGGTAGGTGCAGTAGGATCCTGAGGGGGGGCGGGGGGATACAGGAGTCTTACCTGGCGGGCGGCGCGGCTCCCGGGCCCCCCCGGCACCCGTTCCCGCAGGAGGGGCCGCAGAAAGATGTCCCGCAGGCGGGTGGGATCCAGCTGCCCCAGCAGCGTCCGCAGAGCCGGCTCCAAGGGGGGACCAGGGAGGGGCTAGGGGGGCTCTGTCAGTGTCTAGGGGGGGAGGTTGGGGGTCCCCCAGGAGAGTTTGGGGGTCCCTGGAGGGGTCTGGGGGCCCTCATGATGGGGTCTGGGGGGCCCTAGGGAGCTGGGTACCCTGGGGGAGGGGGGGCCTGGGGGATGTTGGGGGGCCCTGAGAGGTCTGAGGTGCTCCGGGGGGGTCTCTGGAGGCCCTGGGCGATACTGGGGGTCCCTGCAGGGGTCTGAGGTGCCCATGGATACATTGGGCGGCCCCATGATGGAATCTGGGGGTTCTGGGGGGCTTGGAGGGAGCTGAGGGTCCTGGGGGATGTTGAGAGCTTCTTGGGGGGTATCTGGGGTGCCCATGGATGCATTGGGTGGCCCCATGATGGGGTCTAGGGGGCCCTGGGGGGTTGGAGGAGGCTGAGGGCTCGGGGGATGTTGGGGGGCCCTGGGAGGGGTCTGAGTGCCCCGGGATCCATTAGGTGCCTCCATCATGGGGATCTGCGGGACCCCAGGGGACTGGGGGGTCCTGAGAGGGGCTGAGGGCCCCGTGGGAGGTCGGGGTGTCCCCATGGGGTCTGGGGGCTCCCGAGGACGACGGGAACATGCTGGGCATCCCCTCCCCAGGACCTCCCTCCCAGATACCCACCGGGATCTCCCCTCCTCGGTCCCCCCCCCGCTCACCAGGCCAGTGCCTCGTTCCCTGCCGGGCCAGGCGACGTAGAGGAGCGCGGCGCCAGCCGTCAGCGCCAGGAGCGGCAGCATGGACCGGGGGCAGCGGCGGGACTGCGGGCAGAGCCCGAGGCCCGGCACTGGGACCGGGACCGGCACCGCCACTAGGCCGGGGCCGGGGCCGGGACCCGAACCCGCGGGCCGGGCCCGGCGGGCGCCACCGGCGCCCTTCCGCATGGCGCGGGGCGGGGCCTCTTCAGGAGGGGGCGTGCTCCCTGGGGGCGGTGCCATGGAGGGTAGCCGGGCGACGAGGACGCAGCTGATAGGGCGCGGGGCGGGGCTTGCGCGCTAGACCACGCCCTCGTCCCGAGAGGCGGGCTCCGCGTGAGAGCTGGGACACATGCGCAGTGGCCCCGGGCACAAGTTGGCGCATGCGCACAGGCAACGCTGCGGGCGGGGACTCGGCGGCGGGGGGGCCCCGCCACGGCCGTCCTGCTTGGGGCCGCCACCTCGGTGGGATGTCACCCCAGACGTGATGTCATTCTCAATGGTGATGTCACTCCCAACGTATGATGTCACCACAGATGTCACCCAGGGTGGGGGCATCACTCCAGGCAGGATGTCACCACGGACCAGGACATCACCCCAGAGATGTTACCCTGGATGGGGATGTCACCGCAAATGGGGGGGGGGGGGGGGCACCCTGCACCAGGGGGTCACCCCGGATGGGGATGTCACTCCCAAGAGGACATCACCTCCACGGAGATGTCACCACAGACAGGACATCACCCCAGAGGGGCTGACATCACTTTCCACGGGGCCATCACCCTCCACGGTGCCATTAGCCCAGATGGGGCTGTCACCCTCCATGGGGCCATCACCCCAGACGGGGATGTCACCCTCCAGAGGACCACTACCCACCATGGTGCCATCACCCCAGACAGGGCCATCACCCCAGACGGGGCCATCCACCACTCCCACCGCTGCCACCATCCCCTCTCTCCACCCCCTCCACTTTGTTCCTTTTTCGTTTTTTCCTTCAAGTTTTGGGGTTTGATGATTTTTTTTTTTTCCACCTTCTCCTCCGCCCTTTCCAGCAACCACCACAGACAACCTCCCCCCTCCATGTCCCCAAGATTCGCCACCACCGTCCCCGCCGGCGCTTGTCCCTTCACCTGCCGTCATCGCGCCGGGTGGCCGGGTGTACCCAGTTGTTATCGTGCAAGCCCACCCTGCAACCGGGCGCCTCCTTATCGGGTCTCCGGCAGCACATCCAGTAGGATCGGCCATAAGGCAGGTCGTGGTGGTAGGGCTTGGGATGCCACCGGCACAGGGACACGTCCCCCTTCTCGTAATGCTTCTTGCACTGCTTGCAGGGGTCATCACGGTAGAGTGGGTCGCGGTTCCAGCGGGAATCGGTGGCCTGCACCCCGAAGGTCTCAATGATGGACTTGAAGTAGTGACAGGAGCACTTGAGGGCGGCCAGCGCTTGGGTGGGCAGGTAGCTGAAGATCTTCACCATGACGTGCTCTGGCAGCAGGAGCATGTACTGCCGGGGCTCCAGCAGCCGCTGGATCTTGAAGCGGATCTCCAAAAAGTCATGGGAGACATGACGGTACAACCGGCAAAGCGAGGGGTCAGGGACAGTTGATGGCTCCTCACCAGCCTCCGTGTCCTCCGCCGCCGGCGTCTCCTCGGGGACAGGCAGGAGGAAGAGCTGCCCCGGTGGTGGGTCCTCCTGCACCGCTGCCGGCAGCCGCACCGTCTCCTCCTTCATCTTCTTGGCGCTGTCCTTGCCGAAGAAGACACATTGGTCCACCACCCCCGTCACCACCACGTCCACGTGGAAGCCAGACGTGCAATCCCGCGCCGACACCGATGACCCCTCACTGGTTCCTTCACCCATCTCGGGCTTGACAGTGGTCGCCGACCCCTCACTGCACCCCATGTCCACATCGGGGCCGTCCCCATCTCCCTTTGGACCAGCAGTGGCCAGGAGGAACTCCACGTTATTGGGCAGTGCGTCACGGGATGGGCTGATCAGCTGGTAGAGGTCACAGGTGATCTTGTCTTTAGCGCGACCGCCGGCATTACCGCCGCCGCTCGCCGTCCCACAGCTCATAAAGACACAATTGGGACGCCCGACAGCACCTGGCTCAGCCGCGGCGGCTCCAGCACGGGGCTCGCGGCCGCTGGAGATGCGGAAGGCGATGCGCACCTCACCGGGACCCGGCGTCGATGATGCTGCCGCTGCAGAACATTCAGAACCCGGGCGACACAACCCATTGGGTCGGGTGCTGCCGTGCTCCCGCTGCCGTGACTCGAAGTGGGCAACAGCTTCGGCCACCCGGCTGCAATCGGAGCCACTCGACGCTTTGGTTTCATCGCCAGCTGCCTCCACAAAGACAACTGGGGCAGCGGGAGCACTGCAGGGCCGGGGAAAGCTCTGCAATGCCAGCGCCGTCCTCTGCTCCACCAACGCTACCATCTCTGCCACCGACAGCAAGTCGGGGGCTTCACTGGCAGCGGCGGACGGTTCGCTGGGACGTGGGCAAGCCGAGTCCCTGCCACCGGTAGCCCATGCTGGGCTCGGCTTGCTCTTAGTGGGGTCATGGCAGCGCCGGCGCCGCTTGGCTTTGGAGCTATCGCTGCCCCAGTTGCCCTTTACCTTCATGGTGCTGGCACGGCCGCCACTGCTGCTGCTGCCAATGCCACCACCGCACTGGTGTGCTACAAAGAAAGCCACCTTCTCCTTGGTGTTGCCCGGTTTGATGACGTACCACGTGTCCAGCAGCACCCGACCTTCCTCTGCCGATGCTGGGGGAGCTGGGGCAGCATCGACAGGAGCTGGTGGTGTGTTTTCGGAGGGGGCCTGGGCTCCAGTGGGCTCTTCTGTGGGACGACAGGAGAAGGGTTTCTTGGTGGAGCCGGGGCCAGGGCATGGTTTGTTCTGGGAGTAAGTACCGAAGGGCCGTGGGCACCAGAGCTGCAGCTGGGGGAAGGCGTTGGGCTCCATCAGGGCAGCATGGCACTGCTGACGATGCCAATGTCACAGACGTTGCCGATGCTGCGGGCTGCCGGCACCCGTGCCCAGGCCTGCCAGGAGAGAAAGGGGTGTTAACGGGACTGGCGGGGATGGGGTGGGGACAGTATGGGGCTGGTGGAGCCAGCATGGGGCCGGTATCGGGCTTTTGGGGACACTGTGGGGCTGGCAGGGCAAGCATGGGGCTGGGGGGGTTAACAGGGCCATTACTGGGCTGTTCCCAGTACCGTTACTGGGTCATACTGGGGTCATTGGGGTGAGCACTGGGGCGGTGCCCGGGCTGTACCCCCCCCAGCTCCTCCCCCCTTGCACACTCACCCCCACACCCCGCCCCGTTTGCACACCCAGAAGCCCCGCCCACTCGCGCACCTGGCCCAGAAGACCCCGCCCTCAAGCCCCGAGGCCACGCCCCCTGATAACGCCCCGCCCCCTCACCGCTCCTCACCGGCTCCGGCCCGGCGCGGCCCGCAGGGGGGCGGGCCCGGACCTTAAAGAGGCCGCGGCGCGCGCCGAGGTGGGGGACCGCCCGCCCCGCGCAGCCCCGCCCTTTTAACGACCGGTGGCGGCAGCCGTTTGTTGACAGGCCCTGCGCGCGAGGCAACGGCCAATCAGGGAGACGCGTTCGGGCCATGCCCATATATGGACGGCGGCAGCGCGGTGGGCCGGGGGAGTGGCCAGCAGAGGGTCGTGGCCGGTGAGGGGGCGTGGTCGAGTGTCCCCGCCCTCCCCTGGGCCGCGGGGACGGGAGGGGCGCCGACACGGTCCCGCGTGGCCCCGGGGGGGTCCCGCCCGCCCCACACCTCCCCGGGGGGGTGCTGGGGGGGGGGGGGCAGAGCCGATGACCCTCGTGGGTGACGCGAGGCTGGGCCTGTTACCGCCCCAGGTGTGACACGGGGACACGCCTGCCCCCCCCGCGCGACACTGGGACACGCGTGTCCCCACGCGCGACACAGGGAGGTGCCCTCGGTCTCGCTCAAGACGAGGACAGCCTCGTCCTCGAGTGCAAAGCGAGGGCACGCCTGTCCCCAGTGTCCCACGGGCGCAGATCCGTCCCCCCCGACGTGTCACGGGTGGGACACGCCTGCCCCCGGTGTGCCGCAGGCACGGCCCCATCCCGTCTGGTGTGTAACGAGTGCGAGACGCCGGTCCCCGGTGTGACACGGGGACACCTCCGCACCTCGCCTTCCCCCGGGCCCCGGCCCAGCGGCCCCGCGGCCGTTACCGAGCACGGGACCCGGAGCTCCGCCACCGCCCCGCAGGGCCCCGCCACGCCCCGGGGCACCGCCCGCCCACGCCTACGCCCCCCCCGCGGCCCGGGCCCCGCCCGGTGCCGCCGCCCCTCCCCCGCTCACCGGGCAGGTGCCGGGCGCGGCCGCTCCGCCTCTCCGCGCCGCTTCCGGGGTGCCCCGCGCACGCGCTCACCCGCCGCTAGCCGCGCATGCGCCGCGAGGGGCCCGCTGGGAGGTGTAGTACCCCGTGGCGGCTCGGTGCCTCCGCGCGTGCGCTAAGGGGGGGCCTGGGACTTGTAGTCTGCTATCGTGCTGCTCGGTAATTCTGCGCATGCGCAACGAGTGTGCCGGGAGGTGTAGTCCACGCGTGAAGGGGCTCTAGGGGTGGTGGGGATCTGCCCTCCCGGCCCCCAGTCACGTCCCCCTCCCCAGTCTCACAGTGACACCATCCCATCACCCAGTGACACCCCAGTACTCTCCCCAGTGACCCCCACACACCCCTGGTCACCCACTGACACTCGCAATGATCCCCCCATGCCAGTCACCAGCCACACCCTCAGCCCTAGTCACCTGTGACAGTTCCAGTACTGCCCAGTGCCACCCACCCCAGCCACCAGTGCCCCCTAGTGACACCCCAAAGAGCCCCCCAGTGCCCCCCAGGTGATTTCACAGGAGCCACTCATGGGTGTCACATGTTTCTTTAGGGTACAAAGCTGGGGACACCTGGGTCCCCACAGCCCGGACGCCCCTGTGACACCCCCCTCAGCACCCCAAGGTGTCAAGGAACTCCCCCCCAAGACTCCCTGACTCCCCCCCCCCAGCACCCCAAGGCATTGGAGACCCCCATCATTGCCTCAAGGTGTTGGGGGACCCCCCCTCAGCATCCAAAGGCTTTTGGGACCCTCCCCCCAGCAACCCAAGGCCTTGGACCCCCCCCAGAACCCAAAGGTGCCGCCCCCCACCTCAGCAGCAGCTCTCGGCGATCGGGTGCCCCCCGGGATCGAGGGGTGCCGGGCCCTGCCCCCCCACGGCCACGTAGCGGCGGGTGCTACGGGGGTTGGGCCGGGGAGGTCCAGGGGGGCAAGGGGCACCCAGGCGGCACCGCTGCCACCCACGCCGCACCTCTGCCTGCACCTGTGGGCACCAGGACGTGTCGCGACATGTCACGCCACATTATGACATGCCCCCCCGCCCCGACATGTCACAACACACCCTGATGCACGCACCTCCTTGTTGACGAAGCAGTAGAGGACACTGACAACGAGGCCCTGGGGACGAGGGGATGAGGAGGGGCACCCCGAGGTGGGGGTGCACCCAGACATGTGGGTGCACGTGTCACACACACACGTATGTGCACTCCCCAGACCTGAGCACCCACCCCCTGAGCACCCACCTCCTGCACCCGCCTCCTTCAGCCCCCCATCGCAGCCCCCCATTGCAGCCCCCCATTGCACTCCCTCATTGCACCTCCCTATTTTAGCCCCCCATTGCACCCCCATTACACCCCCCAATCGCACTCCCCCGTTATACTCCCCCATGGCAGCCCCTCCCATTGCAGCAGCACCCACCCCATTGCAGTCCCCCCATCACACACCCCCCCTTTGCACTCCCCCGTTACACCCCCACCACATTGCAGTCCCTCCCTTTGCACACGCTCACTGTACCCCGCCCCCATGGCACCCCCATTGCACCCCCCCCATTGCAGCCCCCCGCATTGCAGAAGCACCCACCCCGTTGCAGCACCCACCCCAGTGACCCCCTCATGCTCCCCCGTTGTCCCCCCGCACCTGGGAGGAGGAGAGCAGCAGCTGCAGGCAGAGCCGCACCAGGCGCAGGGTGCCCCCCCCCTGCCCCTCCCCCACCAGGGCGAAGGCCACCTCGTGCACCCCCAGCAGCGGGATCAGCGTCAGCGTTGACCTGGCCAGCCTGTGGGGGGGCACACTCGGGGACACCCGGGGACACTCCCAGGGATGGGGACACCCCTGGGGACCCCCTCAGGGACAGGGACCCCCTCGGGGACACCCCTGGGGACCCGCTCAGGGAGGGATGGGGATGAGGACACCCACGGGGACACATTTGGTGGCATTACAGGGATGGGGACACACATGGGGACAGGCTTGGGGACACACTTGGGGATGTCACAAGAATGGGGACACGGTCGGGGACATGCTTGGGGACAGGGACATGCATGGGAACACACCCGGGGACATGACAGGGATGGGGACACACTCAGGGACACGCTTTGGGACATTGCAGCGATGGGGACACACGTGAGGACGTGCACAGAGCTGGGGTGGGCATGAGGACATTGCACAGACAGTGTGGGGACAATGGGGTGTGCGACCTGTGTTCCTGCGTCCTCACTGTCCCCACGCACACCCCAGTGTCCCCATGTCATTGGCATCCCCATGCCCATCTTCAGTGTCCCCATGTCCCCCCGCACACCCCAATGTCCCCATGTCCCCACCTGATCCTGGTGTCCCCACGGGACACCTGATGCGCCCGGACTTTGGCCACCAAGATGCGGACGATGCGCACGAACACCACGAAGTTCACCTGGGGACAGGGACACCAGCGGTGACACCCCCTGCAGTGGGGACACTGCCCCAGGACGGCCACCCCCCCCCTGCTGTGTCACCCACCGCCACAGCCATCAGGATGGGACAGCGGATGATCCACCATACTGCCGCCTTCTCGTTCCTCTCCCAGCACCTGCCAGGAAGGGGGGTTGGGGGGCTCAGCTGGGTGCCTGGGTCCCCTGTTGGGGACATCACAGTGTCCCTCAGGTGTGACAAAATGGGGAGGGGGGGGTGTCCAGCAGCCTCACCCCTCATTCTCGTAGAGGTACCTCACCACCACCCATGGTACCACGAAGAGCACAGGGGCTCCTGGAGGGATGGGGACAAGGTTGGGGAGAGGACGTGGGGACACAGGGGGACATGGGGGACATGGGGATAGGCTCACCCCAGCCGAGGAGGAGGAAGGCAGGCAGGCAGCGCTCGCCGGAGAAGGCCGCCAGCACCAGGAGCTTGTGGAGGAAGAGTCCCTCGGCCAGCAGCCACCCGTAGTTGGCCCCCACACAGTACTGGGTGAGAGCTTGGGCCAGCCGGCACCCTGCTACCGCCTGCCGCAGGGACACCCACCAGGACACCAGCGTCGGGGAGGCACCGGCATCATGGTGGCACCAGCATCGTGGTGGCACCAGCATCATGGTGGCACCAGCGTCATGGTGGGACCATCATCGTGGTGGCAGCAGCATCGTCGTGGACCAGCCCCCACCGTGGGTGCCCCCCTCCACGAGTACTCCCGGATGGGTGCCCCCTCCCTCATGGGTACCCCCCCACGGGTGTCCCCCCCATGGGTGCCCACCTGCTGGCTCAGCAGCTGCAGGGGGTGCCCGGGGCCAGGGCGCAGGTGGCGTTGCAGTAGTGCATCCCGTGTCAGGATGGCACCCGCCCGCAGCACGAAGGAGAGGAAGAGGTTGGCATGGATGAAGTTGCGGGTGCAACGCAGGCGCCTGCGGGGATGAGGGGCAGTGGGTGGCAGCACCCACGGGTGCCCCACTAGCACCCAGGGGTGCCCCCGCACGGGTACCTGAAGAGCAGGAGCAGCAGCAGTGCCAGGAGGAGGGCGACAAGGGAGAGAGAGTAGCCCACAGTGTAGAGGAGGCGGAACTGCTCCAGCAGCCAGGCCTGCCGCTGCAGGGACAGGGACAGGGGACACGGGGTCAGGGAGGTGGCACCGTGCTGGAAGGTGGCACAGAGCATGGCATGGTGTGGGGCAACAGGGCATGGCATGGGGCATGGTGCAGCATGGTGTGGTGCAGCACGGTACGGTGCGGTGTGACATGGCACAAGCACAGTGCAACAGGACGTGGCATGGTGCAACACAGCACAGCACAGTGCACGGCGCAGCACGGCATGGTGCAACACAGCATGACGTGGTGCAACACAGTACAGGACAGCACAACGCATCATGGTGTACGGCACAGCATGACACGGTGTCACACAGCACAGCACAGCGTGGTGCAAAGAGGCATGTCATAGTGCAGCACGGCACAGCACGCTGCAGCACAGTGCAACATGGCACAGCAAAATGCATGGCACACCACAGTGCAACATGGCACGGCACAGTGCAACACGGCACGGTACGGCGCAGCCCAGTGCATGTCACGGCACAGCACGACTTGGTGCAGCCCAGCAGCTCCCGGTGAAGTGCACGCTGCAGCACAGCCTGACGGCGCGTGGCATGACACAATGTGGGGTACGGCACGTGTCAGCCCAGCGCGGCGCAGCCCCCAGCACATGGTGGCCCAGCACAGCATGGGGCATGGCACGGCACAGCACAGGGCATGGCACAGGGCACAGCCCAGCACGGGGCATGGCATAGCGCAGCGTGGCACGAGGAACAGCACAGGGCACGGCACGGTGCACAACACAGCACAGTGTGGCAGTGCACAGTGCGGCACAGTGCGGCACGGGGCACAGCATGGCAGGATGCACGACATAGCATGGCATGGGGCACAGCATGGTGCATGGCACAGCATGGCACAGTGCACGGTGCAGCACAGTGTGGCACAGCACAGGGCACAGCATGGCACAGTGCAGCACGGCACAGCATGGCACAATGCACAGCAGAGCAGCACGGTGCACGGCACGGCACAGCATGGCATCGCAGTGTGATAGAGCCCAGCATGGCACCTCCCAGCATGGCATGGCATGGCACTCCGCGGCACAGCACCCCGCGGCACAGCATGGCACCTGTGCCCCCACCTGCAGCGGCTGCTCCTGCGCCAGGTCCTCGCACTGAGAATGGTCCTGCCAGGGCCGCCCCGTCTCATCCATCACCCACCGCCCATCGGGTCCACAGCGCCGAGCCACCACCCCGCCCTGCACTGAGCATCCCATCCCATCACTCCATGGCACCCAGGGGTACCCACGCGGCCCCCCACGGGGCGTGCCACCCCCCCCCCATTACCTCGGTGGTGCCAGGGCAGGTACCAGGGGCAGGGGACGGTGACAGTGCTGTTGGGGGCTGCGTCCCCCCAGCAGGCGTACATATCGAAGCTGCGGTTGCAGACAGGTCCTGGGGGAGGGGGGGGGGGGTGTCAGGGTATCCCTAGTGTCACCTGGTGTCCCCACCTCATCCCCACTCACCGGGTGCCGGGGGGTCGAGGTGCAGGCGCAGCTCGCAGGCATGCCGGTACTCACGCCAGGCAGCCAGCGTCGCCTGGGCTGAGCGCTCCTCCTGCAAGGGGACACCACAGGTCATCGTGGGGGGGCCACCGTGAGGACACCACCACCAAGGTCACCACACTAGGGCAACCACCATGGGGCCACCACCATGCGGCCACCACCATGGAGCTACCACCACTGGGGTCACCATCACCAGCATCACCACCATGGAGCTACCATCATGGAGACACCACTATGGGGACACCACCACTGGCGTCAACACATTGAGGCAACAACCATGGGGCCGCCACCATGGGGCCACTATGACTGGGGCCAACATCATGGGGCCACCACCACATGGACACCACCATGGGGCAACCATGATGGGGCAACCACCATGCAGCCACCACCATGGGGCCACCACAGGGCCACCACGACTGGGGACACCACCATGGGGTGACCAGGATAGGAACACCACCATGGGGACACCACCATGGGGACACCATGGTCCTGGGGGGGAGGTCCGGGAGGTGGCAGTTGGGGGGGGTCCTGGTGGGGTCAGGGTCCCGATCAGGCAATGGGAGGGTCCTAGGGGGGTCCCAGCAGTGGCAGTGGGGGGTTCCTGGGGGCAACCCCAGGGGTGACGTTGGGGGGATCCTGGAGGGCGGGGGTCTCACCTCTGCCCCACGCAGGACCCGGCTGAGCAGGGAGGGGGCCACTGCCCAGTGGCCCATGACGGCAACAGCAGCTCCTGGGGGGGGGAGGGTGTACTGGGGAGGCACCGGGAGGGATGGGGGTACCGGTGTCGTCCCCTCCCCGTTATCGGCACCGCCCCCCCCCCCCCCCTTTGACGCGGTCGTTACCAGGGAGCTGCAGGTGGTGCCCGGACGCCTGGGTCCCTCCAGGGAGGGGGACGGGACCGGGACACTCCCCGCACCGACACCCTCCTATCCGGCACCGACAGCCCCCCCCATAACCAACAACCCCCCCAGGTCCGCGGACACGCGTGGGGACCGCGGGCTGGGGCAGCCATCGTGGGGGGTGGCAGCGGCCGCCCCCCCGGTGATGCCGGTTCCTCCTGGTGCCACCTCGGTGTCCCTTGTCCCCTCCCCTACTGTCCGTTGTCCCTCTGCCCGGTGCCCCTTGTCCCCCCCTCGGTGTCCCCCGCTGCCTCTCAAAGTGCCCCCATGGCCCCTCCGCTTCACCCTGACACCCCCCTCGACCCCCCTGAGTGATGCCGGCGCCTCTCAGTGATCCCTCCGGTGGCCCTTGCCCCCTCCGGTGGCCCGGGTCCCCCCCCCAGTGGCCCGGGTCCCCCCCACGCATGTCTCCCGGCTGCCCCCCTGTCCCCTACGCTTCACCCCGACACCCCTGTGGGTCCCTCCGGTGCCCCCCGCCCTCCCTGGACCTCCCTGGTACCCCCCGGGAACCCCGGTACCGGCTCGGCGCGGGGCTCCTCCGCCCTCGGGGCACCGGCACCGGCTCCGGCGGCACCGCCCCCGGGAGGGGCGGTGGCACGGGGGGGACGGGGGGGGGGCACCTGAGTGGGGGCTCAGTCGGAGCAACGTGACCCGGTGGTAGCGTGGAGCCTGGCCCACGTCTCGGGTGGGGGGAGCCAGGAGGCTGCCCCACATGTCCTGGGGCTCCAGGATCACCCGGGGGGAGGCGTCCAGGGTCACCCAAGGGTGCACCAGCATCACCCACGGGTGCCCCAGTGTCACCCACGAGTGCTCCAGTGTCACACAAGGAGGTCCAATGTCACCCATGGGGACTTCAGGGTCACCCAGAGGGGTCCAGCATCACCCACAAGTATTCCAGTGTCACCCAGGGGGGCCCAGTGTCACCCAGGGGGGCCCAGTGTCACCCACGAGAGCTCCAGTATCACCCGAGGGGCTCCAGCATCAGCCATGGGTGCTCCAGCGTCACCCAGGGGGTTCCAGTGTCACCCGGGGAGGGGTCAGCATCACCCACAGATGCTCCAGTGTCACCCAGGGGGGCTTCAGTGTCACCCACGGCTGTTCCAGTGTCACCCAGGGGTTCCCAGCATCACCCAGGGGTGCTTCACAGTGACTTGGGGAGGTCCACGGTCACCTGGTAGGGCACCAGTGTCACCGATGGGTCCTCCAGTGTCTCCCACGGGAGCTCCAGCATCACCCACGTGTACTCCAATGTCACCCACGAGTGTCCCAAGGTCACCGGGAGTGCTCCAGCGCCACCCAGTCCAAGGGTCCAGTGGATCCAAGGTCACCCACAGGTGTGCAGCGTCACCCACGGGTGCCCCGACGTGCGAGGGTCCCTGTGCGTGGGGGGAGCCGGCCGCACGCTGCCAGCCGATCGGGGGGGGGGGGCGTCTCCCAGCGGCGGAAGGGGGCGGGGCCGAGGGCAGGACGACACGCCCCTCGCTCTCCCCGCCCCTCCCCGGGTCGCGCGGCGGTGAGGTCACGGCGCGCGCGGCGGAGGATGGTGGCGGGCGCGTTCCCGCTGGCCAAGCTGCTGACGCTGGGCGCGCGCCAGCTGAGCCGCCCCCTGGCGGCCCGCATCAAGGCCGGGGCGCGCGCCAGCCCCTTCTTCCGCGCCTACATCTGCCTCCCGCCCGCGCAGCGTGAGTGGGGGGGGATACTGGGGGGAGGGGACACCGGGGGGGGGGGAGGGGACACGGGGGAAGGACACGGGGCGGGGGGGGCACCGGAAGGGGGACACACACCGGGGCCGGTGCCCCGCCGCTCCCTGCCGGTCCCCCCCCGCAGTGTATCACTGGGTGGAGATGCGCGCCAAGATGCGTCTGATGGGTTTCCGCGGCGCCGCCGTCAAACCGCTGAACGAAGAAGCAGCGGCGGAACTGGGAGCGGAGCTGCTGGGGGAAGCGATCGTGTTCGGCGTGGGAGGGCTCTGCCTCTACCTGGAGTACGCCCGGCAGGCGGGGCAGGCGCGGCGGCGGGAGGACGAGCAGGCGGCGGCGCTGCGGGAGGTGGGGGAGCGGCTGGAGCGGCTGCGGGAGGAGCTGGACGCCATGGCGGCGCGCCTGCCCCCGGGACACGCCCCCGGCCACGCCCCCGCCGGCTCCGGTAACACCCCCGCCGGCTCCGGTAACACCCCCGCCGGCTCCAGTAACACCCCTGCCGGCTCTAGCCACGCCCCCGCGGCCGCCGCCGGCCACGCCCCCGGAGCCGAAGACAGTGGCTCAGGACACGCCCCCGCTGGGCCCGGCCATTAAAAGCGCCCTCGTGCTCTTTCCACCGGCGGTTTCCTTTAGGGGCGGGGCTTGGTAGAGGGGGCGGTGATTGGATACTGGGGGCGGGGCCCCAAGGGAGAGGTGGGGCTTGTCCACCATGGGTGGAGGTGGTGGTGGGCGGGCCCTGGCCTTTGGGTGAAGGGCCATGGGGCGAAGCTAACGGTGGTGGGTGGGGCCTGGGGTGGGCGGGCCTTCAGGTGGAGTGCCACAGGGGCGGAGCCAACGGTGGTGGGTGGGGTCTGGAATCGGGGCGGGCCTTCGGGTGGGGCCACTTGGGTGCAGGTCCTGGAGTGGGGGCAGGCTTTTATGTGGGCTGCAACTGGGGGCGGAGCTAATGATTGCGGGCGGGGCCTTGAGTGGGGGCAGGCCTTCGGTGGGATGCTGCTTGGAGGCGGGGCCTGGTGCCACTGCAGTGAGGATTGGAGCAGTGTTAAGGGTTGGGGGCGTGGTCTGAAGGGGCGGGGCCTACCCTTTTGGGATCGTGCTTGGGGCGGAGCCAAGGGTTGTGGGTGGGGCACACATGATGGGCGTGGCCAGGAGCATGAGGGAAGTTCACAGTCCAGGGGAAGCTGGAGGGTGGAGCCAAGAGTGGGGGCGGGGCCAGTTTTGTGGGCGGGGCCCTGACCCGGGAGGGGGGAGATTCAGGGCAGGGCTGCGATTGTTGGAGAGCTGCTGGGGGGGGGGGCTAGGATGAGTGGGTAGGGCTAGGCTGTGGGGGCGGGGCTTTGTGCCTGCAGGGCGGGTGACACGTTTCATTAAAGCAAAGTGAAGCCCCCCCTGTCCTTCTCATTGCTGGGGGGGGGGGAGAGGGGGCAGTGACCCCCCCACGGGTGGGTGATGGGGCCCCCCCAGGTGACATAGATGAGGACACAGGTGTCATGTACAAAACAACCGCATTTATTTGTGGCAGAGGAGGGGGATACCCCAACCTCCCCCCCCCCAAAAAAAACCCCAAAAAGTGGCATAAAAAAGGCCCCGGGGGGGGAGGGGGGAGCACCCCTCATTTGCTCCACCAAGTATAAAAAAAGGGGGTCCCCAAACTGGCAGTGAGGGGGGGCACAGTGTGTGTGGGGGTGGCTGCTTTGCCCCCCCGACCGGTAAGGCACAGCCTGGGGGGGTCCGGCCCAGAGCTCTCCCCCAGGGTGGTGGGGGGGTGAAATGGGGGGGGATGAAATGGGGGGGGTGAAATGGGGGGTGAAGTAGGGGAGACCCCCCCATCCAGGCCCATCTTGGGGGGGCTGGGTGGGGAAGTTACGGTGTGGTCCGCTTCCGCAGCTCCACCACGAACGCTGGGGAGGGATGCAGCATCACATGTGGGGGGTCCCCCAATTAGCCCCCCATTGCCCCCACCCCCTCAATGCCCTATTCCCGCTCTTGTCCTGTACCCCCCCTTGCCCCATGAGCTCTCCCTTGCCCCCCATGAGCCCCCCCAATACCCCATACCCCCCCCCCTTGCCCCATGAGCCCCCCCAATGCCCCATGGCTCTCCCACCTTCAATGATCTCCTCCTTCATCTTCTGCAGCTCCCTCCGCACCTCCTCAAGCAGCTCCTGGGGGGGGGGGGGCAAGGTGAGGGGATTTGTGGGGACCCTCCTACCCCCCACCCCCCCCAACCTTGGGTACCTGTTTGATTCGCTCCAGGTCGGGCTCGTCAGTGGGGCCAGGGGGATCGGCAGGGGCAGCTGGGACAGCTGACTTCATCCTAGGGGGGGCAGAAATAGATGGGGGACCCCCCCAGACCTCCCTAGGTGCCCCCCATCTTGTCTCTTGGGTACCCCAATCTACCTGCCCTCCCTGTCCCAGCAACTGCCCTGCAAATCCTGGTCTGGGGCTACTAGAGACCCCCCCCAGCACCCCAAGCCCCCCTCCATGGGCACCCCAAAGCCCCCCAACCCCCCCCTCCAGCCCCTGGACTCCCCCCAAAACCCACCTGGGCAGCGTGGAGCTGGCCTTCTCCCAGGGCTTCCGCACGGGCTCTGCGGGGAGAGGGCAGCGGGTGAGGGGGGGGGGGCGGCCCCCCAAACCCCTTCCCCTAAAGGTGCCTCCCAACACTCCCTCGCCTGCCGGACTACATTTCCCAGCGTGCCTGGCCACGGGGGCGGGCCGCGGGGCACGCTGGGAGCTGTAGTCCCCACACTCACCCGCGGGCTGCCCCGGGGTCCTAGTGCCCGGCTCCGCCTCGTCCTGCGGGGGCAGAGAGAGGGGTCGGGAGGGGACGTGGACACGCGGGGGGCGGACACGGGGGAGTTCCCCAGCATCTGACGACAAGAGGATTAACTGCCCTTGTGGTGGGGCAGGGGGAATGGGGAGGGCACACAGAGTATCCCCCCAATGGGGGAGGCCCCCCAAAAGTGGTATTGGGGGGGGGCACTCACGCTGGTGACGTCCTCATCCCTCTTTGGCACTGGCTTGTCACCCTGCAGGGTGGCTTTCCTCCTGGGGGGCAGAAGAGGTCAGCATGGGCACAGGGGTGCCCCCACCTGGGGGGGCAGCTGCTGGACAGAGTGGGGTACCTCCCCCATCATGCCTCCCCCTCACCGTCGGGCCAGCATGGCGCTCATCTCCTCCATCAGCCCCCCCCCGGCCCCCCCCCGGGCAACCTCGCCCTTGGGGGGTGCAGGGGGGGCCCCCGCACCCGGCGCCTCATCCTGCCAGGAGAAAGGGGGTGATGCAGAGTCCCTCCCAGGTTATTGCCCACCCCAATTGTGCCCCTCCCCTCACCTTGCCAACTTTCCTGAGTTTAGCCCCTGCAATGGCAGCGGCAAAGCCGGAGCCCCCCCCGGCCCCCCCCCCAGCAGCACCCGCCGCCACTGGCAAGGGGGGGGCCGGTGGGACCCCTGTGGCTGGCGGGGGGCCAGGAGGTGGGGGGGGGCCCGGGGGCGGAGGGGGGCCAGGGGGTGGCGGAGGGCCTCCAGTGGGCACGGCCTGGGCGCCTGGGGGAGGGAAAAGGGGTTTAGCGGGGAGTTCTGGGACAGGGGCCCCCATACCCAGTGTTGGGGGGGGGGGGTGTCAGCCGTGGACCTTCCATCACCCACCTGCAGCTGCCACACGGCGCTCGGGCTCCTCCATCGCCTGCCTGGGGGGGGGAAGGGTCAGCACCCATGGCCCCCCACAGCATGGGGGGCCCCCCACAGCATGGGAGGCTCCCCAGCACCCACAGTCCCTCATGGGCATGGGGACTCCCCCCAGCACCCACAGTGGCATTGGGGGACCCCAGCACCCCAACATCATGGTGCCACCCCCACAGCATCCCCAGTTTGGGGGTCCCTCACCTCTCCTGCTGCTCAGGCTCCTCCGGAGCCGAACCATCAGGGTCCGGCCAGGACAGTGAGGTGCCTGGATGTGGGGGAGACACAAGGCAAGGCCAGGGGGTCAGACGTCCCATGAGTGCCCCCAGTGCCCCCTCCCACCCAATACTCACCTTCCTCCAGCGCTCGCAGGGCCCGCAGGACAGCAGCGGCAAAGAGGGCAGCCTCACGGGGGGCCCCGAAGCTGAGCCCCCAGACCCGGCGGGCCTCCCGCCACTGGTGGAACTGGGGGGTGGCCTGGCTGTAGCGCAGCCCCCGCCCCAGCGGGCAGTTCAGCACCACCTGTGGGCACCCGCAGGTGTGGGGGGCAGCCCCGCACTTAGGGGTCGCCCATAGAGCCCCCCCATACCCATGGGTGACCCATAGGGCATCCCTATGCTTTGCATTGCCACAGCACCCATGGGTGCCCCGTGTTCACCCTATGCCCAGCATTGATGCATAGAGCCTCCTGCACCCATGGCTCCCCCACAGAGCCCCTTCATACCCATGGGTGCCCCATAGAGCCCTCCCATACCCATGGGTGCCCCATAGAGCCCTCCCCCCCATGCTTAGCATTGCCCCATAGCCCCTCCTGCACCCATGGGTGCCACATAGAGTATTCCCATGCCTAGCGTTGCCCCATAGTCTCTACAGCACCCATGGGTGCCCCATGCCCACCCTATGCCCAGTGTTGACCCATAGACCCTCCTGCACCCATGGGTGCCCCATGGACCCCGTCCCCCATACTCAGCATTGCTCTGTAGCTCCCCCTGCACCCACAGATGCCCCATAGCCCCTCCTGTACCCATGGGTGCCCCAGAGAGCCCCATCTTCAGCATTACCCCTTCACCCCCCGCACCCATGGGCGCCCCCCGAGCACCCTCACCTGCTGGTCGGGCTGCATCTTGCGCCCCACCAGGCGGAAGGCGTTGGCGCCGGGGTGGTGGTAGAGCTGGACGCAGCTGAGGGTCTGGGGACCCCCACCCGCCGCCACCCACTGCTTGTGGGTGTCATCGTAGAGCAGCACCGCCGCCCGGGCGCTGCACAGCACCGTCTCGCTGGGGGGGGCAATGCTGGGTAGGCACTCCCCGGTATGGGCACCCCCCAGTGGGCATCTCCCCACGGGGTAGGACCCTCTGGGTGCAGGACCCCCCAGCACAAGCACCCCCAGCTGTGGGACCCCCTAGGTCCTGGATCCCTCAGCATAGGCACCCCTATGGGTGGGACCCCCTGCCATGGGGGCCCCCCTGGGTGCCAGACGTCCCAGCATGGTCACCCTCTGGGTGTGGGGGCTGCTGGTGTGGGGATCTGGGGACCCCCAGGGTGCTGGACCACCCAGCTTGGGGACCCCTTGGGTGTGGGACCCTCCTTTACAGGGACCCCTCAGGTTTAGGACCCCCTGGGTGTGGGGAACCCCCTCCAGCCACAGGCACACGCCCCCCACATGGGTAAACCCTAGGGAGGAACCCCAGGGTTGGGGACCCCCATGCGTGGGGACCCCCTGGGGTGGGGGGACCCCCAGGACCAGGCATGGGGCACCCCCAGAACCAGCCGTGGGGCACCCGTGGCGCTGCCCCTCCCCTCCCCCAAGCACCCAACCCACAAGCGCACCCCAACACCTCCCTGCCCCCCCTTTTTCCTTCCTCTTCTCCACGGGGGACCCAGGCGTCCGGGACCTGCCCCTCCCCCACTTCCTTAGGGTGCGGAGAGGACCCAGGCGTCCGAGCGCTGCCCCTCCCCCAGCCCCGGGCAGGGACATCCGGGTGGGGGGGGCACGCGGGGGGGGGCTGTGTTTATGTAGGACCGACCTACCCCCCCCCCGGGGAAACTGAGGCAGGGAGGGGGCGGCAGCACCCGTGGGGAGGGGCACCCACGGGCCGGGTGTCCCCGCTGTCACCCCCCCCGGGGGTCCCACCCATCACCGGGGCGGCTCCCGGTGCTCCCAGTGCCAGTTCCCAATGCTTCCCAGTGCTCCCAGTGCCAGCTCCCAGGGCTCCCGGTGCCAGTTCCCAGTGCTCCCAGGGGGCTCCCAGTGCCACTTCCCAGTGCTCCCCGGGCGCTCCGGTACCAGTTGCCAGTGCTGCCCCGTGCCCCTCGTGCCAGTTCCTGGTGCTTCCCGGTGCTGTCCAGTGCCCCCAGTGCCACTTCCCGGTGCTTCCCGGTGCTGCCCAGTGCCCCCAGTGCCACTTCCCGGTGCTGCCCAGTGCCCCCAGTGCCACTTCCCGGTGCTGCCCAGTGCCCCCAGTGCCACTTCCCGGTGCTTCCCGGTGCTGCCCGGTGCCCCCAGTGCCCACTCCCGGTATTCCCGGTGGCCCCCGCCCCGGCCGCTCACCTCATGCTGGCAGCGGCGGCGACGCGCTGGGGCCGGGCCGGGCCCTTCCGGTGGTGGCGAGGGGGGAAGGACCGGCCGGTCCCGGCCCGAGGCCACGCCCCCCGCTAGGCCCCGCCCCTCCCGGTAACGGCGGGTGAATGGTCCCTCTTTCTTAAAACGGCAACGGCAACAGCTCCGGGTGAGCCCCATCTAGGAGGTGCGGGTGCCCAGTACCCCCAGTGCCTTCCAGCGCCCCCCCCCCAGTGTCCACCCGGTGTTTCCCGAGCTCTCCAGTTCCGGGGACTGGGGGCACTGGGAGGTACTGGAGGCTCTGGAAGGTATTAGGGGGCTCTGGGAGGGTACGGGGGGCGCTGGGAGGTACTGGGGGGCTCTAGAAGGGCAATGGGGGAGCTCTGAGGTGACACTGGGGGGCACTGGGAGGTCAGTAGGGGGCTTTGGGGAGTACTGGGGGGCTCTGGGAGGTACTGGGGGGCTCTCGGAGGGCATTGGGGGACTTTGACAGGTACTGGGCAGAACTGGGGCATACTGAGGGGGCCTCGAAGGTACTAGGAGGCTCTGGGAGGGCTCGTGGGGGTCCTGGGGACTCCGAGGGGTACTGGGGGGCTCCGGTGCCCGGTGCCAGATCCTAGTGCTCTGTTCCCGGCGCCAGTTCCCGGTGTCAGGGCCCGGCATGCAGTATCTGATGTCAGTACCTGGTGCCCAGTGTCGGTTCCCGGTGTCAGTGTCCGGCATCCAGTGCCGGTGCCCGGTGCCGGTGCCCGGTTCCTGGCTCTCCGGTGCGGCCCCGCCCCGAGCCCCGCCCGTCGCCGCCCCGCCCCGCCCCCGCCGCCGCCGCCGCCGCCGCCGCCCTTTGTCCGCCGCCGCGGGCCCCGCCATGGCGCCGCGGTGATGCGCGGTGGGGCCGGCCCAGGGGCAACGGGGCCGAGGACAACCGGGAGCCCCATGCGGGGGCGGCCGCCATGGGGCAGGTCCTGGGCTTCGCCCACTGCAGTACGCACCGGCACCGGGAACCGGGAGGGGCGGCAGCACCAGGAGGGGCCAGGGATGAGGGAACCGGGGATGGGAGCACTGGGGATGGGGGTAGTGGGGATGGGGGTACCGGGGACGGAGGGACCGAGCATGGGGAACCGCGAGGGTCCGGGGATGGAGGTATCCGGGGCAGCAGCACCGGGAGGGGCCGGGAATGGAGGCACCGGGGATGGAGGGACCGGGAGTGGCCAGGGATGAGGGTACTGGGGATGGGGGTACCGGGAGGGGCCGGGGATGGAAGCACCGGGGATGGGGGCACTGGGAGGGGCCGAGGATGATGAACCGGGATGGAGGGACCGGGGATGGGGCACTGGGAGGGGCCGGGGATGGAGGCACCGGAGATGGGGGCACTGGGGATGGGGTACCGGGAGTCATTGGGAATGAGGGAACCAGGATGGAGTCACAGGGGATGGGGGGACCAGGGACGGAGGGACCAGGAGTGGCTGGGGATAAGGGTACCGGGGATGGGGCACTGGGAGGGGCTGGGGCTGGGGATACCGGGGAGGAGGAACCGGGAGGGGCTGGAGATGGAGGCGCTGGGGTGGAGGCACCGGGAGTGGCCGCGGATGGCGGCACTGGGGATGAGGGAACAGATGGCATACCCGGGATGGGAGTACGAGGAGGGACCAAGGATGGGGACACCGGGGATAGGGGTACTGGGAGTGGCTGGAGATGGGGGTATCCGGGATGGGGTCCCAGGAGGGTCCAGGGGTGGAGGCACCGGGAGTACGGGGGACTGGGACACCAGGGCAGGGTGTGTTCAGGAGGGGTACCGAGGGGGGGGCATAGGGACTGAGAGGGTAGGACCAGGTTTGGGGGGGCACCATGCACTGGGGTACCCGAGTGCTGTGGAGAGGGGCAATAGGGACATGGGGAGAGGGGCTGGGACATGGGGGGGGACATGCCCCCCCCCCATCCTCTCTGTCCCTCCTCCAGAAGAGGCTCCATCCACGGCCTCCACCACGCCAGACTCCACGGAGGGTGAGCGGGGCCGACCCCCCCCATTTTGAGGTGCAACTTGGGTGGTGGCCACGGGGGTGCCCCAACCCTCCCCTTGATCCCCCCAAATCCCCTCCTCAAGGTGGCAACGAGGAGTCGGACTTCCCCGAGCTGCAGGCGGCACCGGAGCCCCCCGAGGAGGAAGAGGAGGATGAGGATGAAGACGGGGCGACGGCGGCGGGGAGGGGACCCCGGGAACCTCCTCGGGAACTCACCTTCTCCTACATCGCCTTTAGGGGGGGGGGTCCCCCCAACGAGCCGGGACCTCGCTGTCGCCGAGACTCCCGTCGGGGACGCCCCCTCCGCCTGAGCTCGGGGCCGCCCGGGGGGTCCCCCCGGGGGCCGGACCCCCGCTTGGCTGCCAGGCCCTCCCCCAAGCGCCCGGAGGAGCCCTCGGCCCCTCCCGAGGGGCAGCTGGAGGTCGGGGGGGCCCTGCCAGAGTTGGGAGGTCCTGAGACTGAGGAGACCCCACCAAGCCTGGGTATGGGGGGTCATGGGGGGGGCTCGGGGTGATAGAGGTCCCGGGGGGAGGCAGTTCGGGGTGATGGGAGTCTTTGGGAGGCAGCTCGGGGCCATGGGGGGGTCCAGGGGCACCCTGGGGGGCCTGGGGGTCATGGGGCATCCCCGAGGGGGCTCAGGGCTTCTCCACGGGGGGCTTGGGGATATGAAGAGTTCTGGAGCACCCCTGGGCAGGGGCTGGGGGCGATGGGGGGGCCGCGGGGTACTCAAGGAGGGGCTGGAGGCCATGGGAGGGGTCCCGAGGGGGTCTCAGGGCAATGGAGGGTCGCCGGGGGGGGTCAGGGCCATGGGGGTCCCAGGACACTGTTTTGGGCCCTCTTGCAGCCCCCTGACCCCTCCACTCCCCTTCCCTTCCCGCAGCAGCACTGCCCGCGGCCCCCCCCCCGCCCGCAGGGGGCGCCCCGCGCCCGCCCCCCCCCGCGCTCCCCCCAGACCCCCCCCCAGTCCCGGAGCCTCCCCCGGCGCCCCCCGACCAATCACTGAGCCCGCCGGGAGCCGAGGTCCTGGGTGAGCGGCCAATCAGGGCCTCGGGGCACTGCGGCGGGGGGAAGCTCACGGCGGGGGGAGGCGGGGGGGACCCAGGCGTCCGGTTGCAGGGTGGACCCAGGCGTCCGGGCGCGATTGGTGGCTAAAAATAGGGGTGACCCCCCCCAAGTTTCCCCACCCAGCAGCACCCGCGGGAGCCATGGAGGGCCAAGGTGGGTGCAGGGGGCACCCATGGGGGTGGGCACACCGCGGGGGTGAGGTGGGTGCTCCCCTTCCCCACACCTGGGGCTGTCACTCGGGGTGGGGACAGCTGGGTGCTGGGGGGGGCACTGGGGGGGGGGGGCATGAGGACTCTGAGAGCACCCAGGGGGCTCTGGAGAGGACACTGGGAGGCACTGGGAAGCACTGGTGGGGCTCTGGGAGCACTAGAGGGGCCCTGGGGGGCTCGAGGGGATACTGGAGGGGGCACTGGCAGAGGCACTGGGGAGCACTGGAGGGACACTGGGAGCACCGAGGGGGCTCGGGAGGGATACTGGGAGGCACTGGGGAGCACTGGAGGGACACTGGGAGCACTGAGGGGGCTCAGGAGGGATACTGGGAGGCACTGGGAGTTACTGGAGAGACACTGTGAGCACTATATGGGCCTTATGGGGCTCGAGGGGACACTGGGGGGCACTAAAGGAGGCACTGGGGAGCATTGAGGGGCACTGGGAGCACTTGAGGGGTCTGGAGAGGGGGCACTGGGTGGCACTGGGGGGCTCTGGAGGGGAAACTGGGAGCACTGGGTGGCACTGGGAGCCCTGGGCGCAGCGTCGTGTCCCTGCAGTCTGGGAGCTGCTGTACTGGCGGGCGCCGGGGTGGTCGGCGCTGGCACTGGTGGGGACACTGGGCACCCTGGGGTGCCTGGCACGGTTCAGCGCCATCAGCGTGGGCGCCTACGGGGCGCTGGCCGTGCTGGGCGTCACCCTGCCCCTACGCCTGCACCGCGCCGCCCTGCAGGCGCTGCGCCAGCACCCGCCTGAGCACCCCTGTCGGTGAGTGCCACACTGGGGACCCTCACGGGGCCATCACTGTCACCCTCCCAGTGCCACCCCCTGCCTGTCCCACTGCCTGTCACCATCCCCACGGCGTGGAGTGGCACTGCCGGCCCTGTGGCACAGGGTGCCCGTGCCGTCCCTGTCCCTGTGGGGTGGCCCTGCCATCCCTGTCCCCTCACCCTGGGTGGCCCTAATGTCCCTGTCCCCATGGCATGGGGTGGCCCTGTCCCCATGGCATGGAGTGTCCTTGCCATCCTTGTGCCCATGACATGGGTTGTCCCTGCCATCCCCATCCCTGTCCCCATAACACAAGATGTCCCTGCGGTCCCCATCCCCACCCCATGGCATGTCCCTACCATCCCCCCACCACGGGCTGTCCCTGCCATCCCTGTCCCCATCCCCACAGCTGTCCCTGTGGTCTCCGTCCTCACCCCACATCTGTCCCTATCCCATGCAGGGCGCAGACGGAGAGGGCTGTGGGGCTGAGCCCCGAGGAGCAGCAGCGCTGGGCCCGGTGCCTGGCCCGGCACCTCACCGCTGCCACCCGCACCCTCGCCCGCCTCTTCCTTGTCCACAGCCTCCCCGAGTCCCTCAAGGTGACCGTCACCCTGCACAGGGGGCAGGGGGGCATTGGGGGTATGTGGGACACTGGGGGTATGGGGGACATGAGGAACACGGGGGACATAGAGGATGCTGAGGACATGGGGGACACAGGAGGCACTGGGGATATGGGGGGCATTGGGGACATGGGGGACACCTGGGGCATGAGGTCATGGGAGGCACTGGGGGCATAGAGCCACCAGGGGCATGGGGGATGTGGGGGACACTGGGGGCATGGGGACACCAGGGCATGGGGGTACAGGGGACACTGAGGGACAGGGGGACATGGGGTGCCCCACAGGCACAAGGGCACGGGGGATACTGGGAACATGGGGCACAAGGATGCTGGTGGCACGGGGGACACCCAAGGCGGTGACAGTGAGGGTGACAGTGACACCGGGCTCTGGCCGCAGTTCGCCTTCTTGTTCTACCTGCTGACCTACGTGGGGGCTGTCTGCAATGGGCTGACGCTGCTGGGAGCAGGTATGGCACCGGGACGGGGATGGGGACGGCAAGGGAGGGGGACAGGGATGGCACGGGGAGGGGGATGGCACAAGGATGGGGACACGGGACGGGGACGGGGACAGCATGGGGACGGGGACAGCATGGGGATGGGACAGGGCATTCGCATGGGAGACAAGGGACGGAGGATGGGGACAGGGACATGGGATGGGACAGGGGATGGGGATGTGGTATGGGGACAGGGGCATGACATAGGGGACAGGATGGAGGACAGGGAATAGGGATGGGGCATGGGAACAGGGACATGGGATAGGGGATGGGATGGGGGACAGGGACATGGGAGATGGATGGGAGATAAGGGACACGGGACAGGGACACGGGATGGGGACAGGGACACGGGATAGGGGACAGGGGATGGGGGACAGGGATGGGGCATAGGAAAGAGCACAGGGGGTGGGGACAGGGGACAGCATGGGGCCTGGGGACAAGCACAGGGACACTAGCCGGCATGGGGATAGGGGACAGGGTGTGGATATGGCTGGGGGACAAGGGGACAGGTGTAGGGGACACAAATAGTGCCTGGGGACAGGGGGATGGCACAGGGATGGGGGACACCATGGGGACAGGGGACAGAGCATGGGGACAGCCTGGGGACAGGACTTTGAGGTGACGGCAGTATGGCACATGGACAGGGGACAGGAGGGGATGGGGGATGAGGGGGACAGGAAGGGGACCTGGTGTGATGCGGTACTCCCTGTCCAGGCGTCATCTGTGCGTTCACCTTCCCCGTGCTCTACCGGCACCACCAGGTACGGGGCCACGGGGGCTGGAGAGGGTTGGGGACATGGGGGTCTGGAGAGGGTCGAGGGGTACCCCTCTGCCCCCCCGCCATGTCCCCCGTTGTCCCCCACGTCCCCGATGTCCCCAGGCCCAGATCGACCAGTACGTCAGTCTGGTGAGGAACCACCTGAGTCACCTCCGAGCCAGGTGAGGGCACCCCCTACCCCCCAAAACTGCCCCGGGCACCCCAAAACCATCCCCTGTACCCCAAACTTGCCTCTGGGGACCCCAGACCCAGCCCAGGGGTGCCCCCGGAGGGTCTTGGGGTGCCCCCCAGGGGTTTTGGGGTGCCTTGCCCCCACAACTCCCCTCTGCCCCCAGGATCCAGGCCAAGCTCCCAAGTGCCAAAGTGAAGACGCAGTGACACCCTGTCCCCCCCGAGGTGACAGCTGGGGGGGAGTTGCCAGGGTCCCCCCACGTCCCTCCCACCCTGCATGGGGGGGGGTCACTCGGGGGAGGTGGGGGTCATGTCCCCCCCCACGTCCTCCCCCCCCCCCCCGCGTGGGGGGGGTCACACTTTAATAAAAATTCTTGTGACAGCCAGGCTTGATTGTGCAGGGGACGTGGGGAGCATGGGGGGGACTCAGGGACATGGGAGGAGACATGGGGGGACACAGAGTGACATGAGGGGACATGGGTCGGCACAAGGGACAGAGGGACATGGGGGGACACGGTTGGACATGGGGGGGGGCGTGGGGAGGCACGAGGGACACAGGGGGCCATGGGGACACGGGCCTATGGGGGGACACAGCAGGGCACAAGGGGCCGTGGGGGAACACGGGGGACACGAGAGAACACGAGTATTTTTAGTCCCCCAGCAGCTGGGTTGGGCTGCGCTGACTCAGCAGCCGGGGAATGGGGGAGCCCGGATGCCTGGGTCCCCCCCTGTGCCCCCCGGGACGCCCCGTGTCCCCCCGCGTCGCCTCCCGCCCCGCGAACCCCGCGGGAACGCTGCGGCGCAGACCCCGCCCCCCTGCCCGCCCTGACCCCGCCCCCTCCGCCCTCGCCCCGCCCCCCGTTGCCAAGGGCACGGCGGTTGCCGCGCGACGTAAACAAAGGACGCCGGACGTGGTGACGTCAGGGGCATGGAACGCCGTCGCCGGGGCGACACGCGCCGTGTTTACTCCGGCCGCGGCGGCGGCACGTGGGGACGGGACGGGACGGGACGGCGGGATGGGGACACTGGGACTGGGGATGGGATACCGGGGACCGGGGCCGAGACACCGGGGAGAGCCCGGCCGGGATACCGGGACCGGGACACTGGAGACCTGGACCCCAGGACCCCCGGGGCCGGGACCCCGAGGAGAGCCCGACCGGGGCCCAGACACCGGGATCGGGACACCGGGGCCCAGACACAGGAGACAGCCCGGCCAGGGCATTGGGACGGGGACACCGGGGCTGGGGACACCGAGGAGAGCCCGGTCGGGACCCCGGGGCTGCCGCCACCCGGCAGCAGGAGCACCGGGCTGGGACACCGGGACCGGGGGCACTCGAGACCAGAAGCACCGGGGCTGGACCCCCCAGGCTGGGGACAGCCGGGGCCGGGGACACCGGGGAGTACCGGGACCGGAGACACCTGGGGCCTGGGGGCAGCGGGGGAGGCGGGGACAACCAGGGCTGCGACCCCCCCCCGGCACCGCCTCCCGAGCTGGGGGCGGGGCATGAATGAATGAGCGGGGGGGTGTGAATGAATGACGGGGGGGTGAATGAATGAATGAGCGTGGGAACTGCCCCCCCGCCCCCTCGGTCGCCGTGGCCCCGCCGTGACTCAGCGCCGGTTCCCGCCGGTGACATCAGCCTCCGGTGTCAGCCCCGGCCCTGTAAAGGAACCGGGACCCACCAGGGGCTCTGGTTGCCGACACTCCCATACCGGGACCCCCCCTCCCTGTGCCCACCCCGGGGGTGCGAGGGATGGGGACGGTGGCCCCCACACCCCGGTACCAGGACCCCCCCCACGGTGTCCCACCACCCGGTACTGGAGACTCCCCAGTGCTCTGCAGCCCAGCCCCGGTGGCATCATGGGGGAGGTCCCATTGCCCCGGTACTGGGACCCCCCGGTGGTCTGCAGTCCGGTACCAGTAACACCTCGGAGAGGAAGTTCCCATTGCCCCGGTACCGGGACCCGATATACTGGTACCTCGCCGGTGCTCCACAGTCCGGTACTAGTAACACTCCGGGGCCAAGTTCCCAGTGCCCCGGTACTGGGAGCCCCCCCGGTGACTCACTGCCCAGTCCCGGTAACACCCCGGGGAGAAGTTCCCATTGCCCAGGTACCGGGGCCCTGCAGCCCGGTCCCCATCCTCCCCCTGCTACCGGGACCCCACCACCCCGAGACGGTTCTTTGGGCCGCGGCGCCACGTGATGGAGGGGGAACCCCGGGGCGGGGTTACCGGGAGGGGTCACCGGGTGTGGAGGGGTCACCGGGCAGCGAGAGGTTACCGGGGGGGGTCACCGGGGGAGTTACCGGGTGAGAAGAAGCACCGGGGGCGGGTTACCGGGAGGAAAAGGGGTGCTGAGGGCTCACCGAGGGGGGTCGCGGGGGGAGGGGGGGGACCCGGGGGGGGGGTGTTACCGGAGGCAGGAGGATCCCGGGGGGATTACCGGGGGGGTTACCGGGGTTGCGGGGCCGTCGCCCCGGACGGTTCAGGCCGTTTCTAGAACCGCGGCGCCCGTTTCTATTAATACGCGTTTCGGCGGCGGCGGCGGCGGCGGCGGCGAAGGGATTCCCTGTGACGTCATTGCTAGGATACCAAACAAACACTCCGAGACAAGCCCATATATGGCTAATTGCGTCACAGGAACTCCGGAGGGGCGGGGCGAGGGATCCCCCCCATTCCCCGCCCGCCGCAGAGCCTCTTAACGGCGGCGGCGGCTCCCGAAGCCGCAGAACGGCGGCAGCAACGGCGGCGACGGTGGCTGCGGGGTCGGGGGGGCCCTGGGGGTCCCGGAGCGGCGGCGGCAGCGGGCGTGACGTCAGCGCAGGGGGCGGGGCGCCGCCGTATAAAGCGGCGGCGCGGCGGTGAGCCGTTCATTCATAAAAAGCGGAGACTGGGGGAAGCGGCGGGAGCGTCACCGGGACTTTGCACCGGCGGAGCTGGGGAGCGGATGTACCGGGGCTCGTAGCGGCTGAACCGGGGAGCCTGGGAAGCGATTTACCGGAGCTTATAGCGGCCAACCGGGACTTTGCACCGGAGAACCGGAGCTTGGGAACGGATGTACGGGGGCTTATACCAGCGAACCGGAGCCTGGGAACGGATGCAGCGGGGTTTGTAGAGGCGCACCGGGACTTTGTACCGGAGAACTAGAGCCTGGGACGGATGCACCTGGGCTTATAGCGGTGCACCGGGGCTTTGTAGTGGTGAACCGGAGCCCGGGACGGATACACTGGGGCTTGCAGCGACGAACTGGAGCCTGGGACGGCTGCACCGGGACTCTGTACCGGCGAACCGCGGCTTGTAGAGGCGCACCGGAGCCTGGCACGGATGCACCGGGGCTTGTAGCGGCGCACCGGGACTTTGTAGCTGCGAACCAAAGCCTGGGACGGATAAACCGGGGCTCGTAGCAGCGCACCGGGACTTTGCACCGCCGAACCGGAGCCTGGGACGGGCACACCGGGACTTCCCGCGGGACGGTAGACCGGAGCGGGATCCTTGCACCGAGAGAATTCTCCCACCGCCAAAACCGTCACCCTAAACCGGCGAGGGGGAGAGAGGAGCCGGGGGTGCTCAGTAAACCGGGATGCCGATAGCCTGACCCGCAGCCTTGGCGTGGCGGGGCGGCCCCCGCGCCCCCGGGGCCATGTACCAAGGCTTCCCCGGTGACTACGACTCGGGTTCCCGCTGCAGCTCCTCGCCCTCGGCCGAGTCCCAGTACCTCTCCTCGGTCGACTCCTTCGGGAGCCCCGCGGCGGCGGCGGCCGCGCAGGTGAGCTCCGCGCTGGGCCGCCAGGGGGAGGCGGGCGAGTGGCGCCGAGGGGGCGGGGTCGTGCGTAAACGCGTGACGCGTTGGAACCCTCCGTGATGACGCGGCGCACGTACGGTGCGCGCGGGTTTATTTTGGAACGCGGCGGCCGCCCCCTGTTGCTAAGGGGGGGGGGGGCGGGAGACGTGCGTGGGGGACACGCCCCCTCATCGCATGGCCACACCCACCGCGCTGATTGGCCACGCCCCCTGCCGGGGCGCTGCTGCGGCTTGGGGGAGCGTGGTTGTGGATCCCCCGACGCGTGATCTGAGGGGGCTCGTTGCATCCCTTCCCCCGGGTCCCGGTGCAGCCGAGCGGGGCAATACATATCCCCCCCTCCCTGTGCAACCCGCCCCCCACCCGGTCTCGGTGCAACCGGGAAGGGGGGGGGGGGTGTGTCTCAGTGCCCCCCCCCCTCCCCCCCCAAGTTCCATGTGGACTTTGGGTCCTGATGTGATTTGGGGGGAGTCCCTCAGTGCCCCCCCAAGGCCCTCAGGGTGCCCTGGCAGCGTGCGAGGGGGGGCACTGCCAGCTGCAAACAGCTGGAGGCAGAAGGGGCATCCTGGGGGGGGCACCCTGAGCTGGGTGCTGGGGCCTCTCGTGTGCTGGGGCTGGGCGAGTTTGCACGTTGGTGCACAAGTGCTGGAGCGCCTCGTGCAGCAGTGCCAGGGACAGGAGGGCCTCGTGCATCAGTGCTGGGGGCTCTTGCATGTTCGTGCTGAGGGTAGGGAGCCTTGCACGTGGGTGCCAGGGGCACGAGGGCGTCACTGGTGTCTGAAAGGACTTGCACATCTGTGTTGCGGATCTGAGGGCATTGCACGCTGGTGCCAGGGGCACGAGGGCCTCGTGCATCAGCGCCAGGGGGGGCTCTTCCACATTGGTGCCAGGGATGTGAGGGTCTCGTGCACCAGTGCTGGGGGGGGCTCTTGCATGTCAGTGCCAGGGGCACAAGGGTCTCGTGCACCAGTGCTGGGGGGGGGGGCTCTTGCATGTCAGTGCCAGGGGCACGAGGGCCTCGTGCAAGAGCTCCCCAGCACCAATGCACGTCTGTGCAGGAAGTATTTGTACCTCAGTGCCAGGGGCATGAGGGTGTCCTGCATCAGTGCCAGGGAACTTTTGCAGGTCAAGGGCAGGGATCATCGTACATCAGTGCTGGGGGGCTCTTGCACACTGGTGCCAGGGATGTGAGGGTCTGGTGCATCAGAGCTAGGAAGCTCTTGCATGTTGGTGCCAGAGGCACGAGGGCATCGTGTGTCTATGCTGGGGAGCTCTTGCACATTGGTGCCGGGGCAGGGAGCCTCCTGCGTTGGTGCTGGGGACCTCCTTCACCTCAGTGCCAGGAATGACTTGCATGTCGGTGCCAAGGGCATGAGGGCATTGCACGTTGGTGCTGGGGGCACGAAGCCCTTGTGCAGGGTGGGAGGGTGGCAGTGCTAGCCCACCCATGGGTGCTGCCAGGCAGGGTGTTACACACATTCCCCCCCTCACCTCCGCAGGAGTGCAGCGGCCTGGGGGACATGCCCGGCTCCTTCGTGCCCACGGTGACGGCCATCACCACCAGCCAGGACTTGCAGTGGCTGGTGCAGCCCACCCTCATCTCCTCAGTGGCCCAGTCGCAGCCCCCAGGGGCACCCATGGCGCACCCTCCCCCTGTTGATCCCTATGACCTCCCAGGACCCAGCTACTCTACACCAGGCATGGGTGCCTTTGCCGCGGGGCCGGCAGCACCGCCGGCACGTCCCACCCGCGCCCGTCCACGGCGCAGCCGCGAGGAGACGGTGAGTGGCATCCCTGTCCTGTGGGTGGGGGGGGGACCCAGAGGTGGTGGGGCCTTGGGGACATGAGTGGCAGCTGGATGATGGTCTTGTCCCTCCGGCAGCTGACACCGGAGGAGGAGGAGAAGCGCCGGGTGCGGCGGGAGAGGAACAAGTTGGCAGCGGCCAAGTGCCGTAACCGGCGCCGGGAGCTGACGGATCGGCTGCAGGCGGTGAGTGCCCAGGGACATGCTGGGGACGGTGGTGTCACTGCAGCAGGGAGTGTCTGAGGGGGACAGTGGTGGCTCCCTGGGATGGTGGAGGGATGGCTGTGTCCCCAGCGTCTGGGGACATCACAGGGGGATGAGTCAATGTCTATGGGGGCAAGTCCCCAGGAATGTCTGGGGACAGTGGTGTCCCCAGGCCATGGGGATATTGGAAGGGGATGATAGACTTGGGCTTGTTGGAAGGGGACAGGTCGATGCCCATGGGAGCAGATGGGGACAGTGGTGTCCCCAGGACCAAGGGACACTGGAAGGGGATGATGATGATGACAATGATGCTCTCAGAGCTGGGGACATCACAGGAGGACAGACTGATGCCTGTAGACCCTGATTCCAGGGAGCTGGGAGACACTAGATGGGGACAGTGGTGCCCTCAGAACTCGGGCACTCTGGAGGGGATGATGTCCCCAGGACCTAGCTGTGTTGGAGCAGACAGATGGATGCCTATAGGTGCACGTCCTGGGGAGCTGGGGATGTTAGATGGGGACAATGGTGTCCCCAGGACCAAGGGACACTGGAAGGGGACAATGATGTCCCTAGGAGCTGGGGACATCAGAGGGGGACAGGCCAGTTTGCCTACAGGTGCAGATCTTGGGGAGCTGGGGACATTGGAGGGAGGTGACAATATCCCCAGGATCTGGGGACCTTTGAGGGGGGACAATCTGGTGGGATGTTGGAGAGGGATGATATGTTCCAAGGACCAGGGACATCAGAGAAGGGGACCACTCCTGGCAGCTGGGAATGGCAGAGTGGGACAGGTCAATCTCCAGAGGGGACAGTGATGTCCCTAGCTCCTGGGGACATCAGAGGGTACAGACTGATGCCCAGGGATGTCTGAGGGGGACAATGCCATCTCGAGGAGCAGGGGACATGGGGGAAGGACACGCAGGTATGCTGGAGGAGGAGAATGTCATCCCTGGGATCAGGGGACATCAGAGAGGGACAGATTCCCAGGGGTGCTGGAGGGGAACAATGCTGTCCCCAGGAGCAAGGGACATCAGAGGGGAAGGTGGTACAGGGACACTGGAGGGGGGAAAATGCTGTTCCTGGGAGCAGGGGGACACCAGAGAGGGACAGATGGACACCCAGGGATGCTGGAGGGGGACAATGCCGTCCTCAGGAGCAAGGGATGTTAGAGAGGGACAGATGGAGACCTGGGGATGCTGGAGGGGGATGATGCTGTCCCCATGAGCAGGGGACATCAGAGGGGGACATATGGACACCCAGGGATGCTGGAGGGAGGAACAACCCCATCCTGGAGGCCATAGGAGGATGATGTCCCCAGGGTTGAAGGGAGGAGACAGTAGCGTCCTCCACAGCCCATCTCACTCCACCCCACTGCTGCCCCAGGAGACGGACCAGCTGGAGGAGGAGAAAGCCGAGCTGGAGTCGGAGATCGCTGAGCTGCAGAAGGAGAAGGAACGGCTGGAGTTCGTCCTGGTGGCCCATGCCCCTGCCTGCAAGCTCCCCTTCGAGGACATCGGCTCCTTGGGTGCCGGCCCCGCCGAGGTGAGCACCCTGGGCAAGGAAGAGCCGGCGGGGACCGTCGCCTTCCTACCCCCGGGTCCGTTCCAGCCGAGCGCCCAGGGCCCCTTCCCCAGCTGCTGCTTCGCACCCGGGGTCCCCTCGGGGCCACCTAACCCATCCTATACGTCTTCGTTTGTGTTCACCCACCCAGAGGGAGCCACCTGCGGAGCCTCGCATCAGCGGAGCAGCAGCAGCGACCAGTCCTCGGACTCCTTGAATTCTCCCTCGCTCCTCGCGTTGTGAACGGGGTTCCCCCCCAAAAACGGGCACCTCCTCCCTCCCCGGGTGGTGTTGTTTTTGTGGTTTTTGGCTTTTCCCCCCCTTTTTTTTTTTTTTTTTGGATCAGTTGGCCCAGGGGTTGGGGTGTTGGTGAGGTTGAAGGGCAGCTTTGGTGCCTGGATGTGGAGTGTCGGCAATGGGGCCGGCGTATTGGAGGTATCTGTAATGTGTCTCCATCTTTCCTGCGGCATTCTGGCCGCTTCAGAGGTGTCTGTCCCCAATCCCCATCATCTCATGGGGGTTCATGCAGCATCTCCATCCCTTTGGATATGTTCCTGCCCAATTTCCACCACCCGGGGAAGGTTCCTGTGGTGTCTCCATCACCTTAGAGGTGTCTGTCCCCAGTCCTCGTGGTCGCATGGGGCTTTACAGAGCATCTCCATCGCTTTGGAGATGTTCCAGCCTGACTTCCATCCACCCAGGAAAGTCCCTTTTGTCTCTATCATCTTCAAAGTCTGTGTCCGATCCACACCATCACATGGGGCTTTACGCAGCATCTCCATCCCTTTGGAGATGTTCCTGCCCAATTTCCACCACCCGGGGAAGGTTCCTGTGGTGTCTCCATCACCTTAAAGGTGTTTGTACCCAATCTTTGTGGTCCCATGGGGCTTTACGCAGCATCTTCATTGCTTTGGAGATGTTCCTGCCTGACTTCTGCCCCCTTTGTCTCTATCACCTTAGAGGTGTCTGTGCCCGATCCACACCATCCTATGGGGCTTTACGCAGCATCTCCATCCCTTTGGAGATGTCCCTGCCTGATTCCTACCACCCTGGGAGTGTCCCTGTGGTGTCTCCATCACCTTAGAGGTGTCTGTCCCCGATCCCCAACATCCCATGGGGATTCATGCAGCATCTCCTTCACTTTGGAGATGTCCATGCCTGATTCCTACCACCCTGGGAGTGTCCCTGTGGTGTCTCCATCACCTTAGAGGTGTCTGTCCCTGATCCCCATCATCCCATGGGGATTCATGCAGCATCTCCTTCACTTTGGAGATGTCCATGCCTGATCTCGATCACCCCAGGAAGGTCCCTGTGACATCTATGACACCTTAGAGGTCTCTGTGCCTGATCTCTGTCCTGGGGGGGGTCTCTGTGCCATCTCCATCACTTTGGAGATGCCTATGCTGTATCTCCCTCACCCTGGGAAGGTCCCTGTTTCATTTCTGTTACACTGGAGATGTCTCTGTCATCTCCATTATCCCAGGGGAGTCCATGTGGCATGTCCTTCACCCTAGAGGTGTTCATGCTGCATCTCCATCTCTCTTGGAGAGTCCTGTGGCACCTTCATCACCTTGAAGGTGCCTGTGCTGCATCTCCACCGTCCCATGGAGTACTTGCAGCATTTCCATCACCCTGGAGATGTCTGCTGTGTCCCCATTGCCCTGTGGGGGGGTGTCTCTGCAGCATCTCCATCACCCTGGAGGTGCCCCTGCCAAATCTCCATCACGCAGGGGGAGGGTCCATGTGGTGTCTCTATCCCCTCCCATGGTGTTCACCCTCTGTGTCCCCATCCCCCTTGGGGGTTCCAGCCCCACTGCTGTTGCTGGGCCTCCAGGTGAACTCTCCAGCACCCACAACATTGGGTGGACTCCCACGCTGCTTGTCCCCAACCCAACTGTGAACAGCTCTGCCCTGTCCACCCTCCCTGCACGGGTCCCGCCAGTGGCTCTGGCGTCCCCAACCCCGCGCCATCCCTCTCTTGTGACCAAGCTTCGCCAGCATTGACTCTGTCCTCTCTCTATATATTATATATATATATTTTTGTTGCGTGGGGCCATCAGCCTCCGGGAGATGTTTAATTTTTTATTATTATTAATATTATTATTATTGCCTGTGCTGTATTTGTGACTGTTCCAGGGCTGGCTTGGCCCCTGCGTCTGCGCCTGACCTATCCCAACGTGGCCAATAAAGCAGCTTCAGATCGGCCCTCTGTCTCTTCTTTCTTTCCAGAAGAGTGGCACCAGATGGGGACTCATGGCCACCAAGGGGTTCTTGTGGAGGACATGGGTTGGGGATCTTCTTGAGACATGAAGGCTGTGGGTTGAGGAGCTCTGCAGCTCATGGCATCCTTGGGGACATGGGCCAAAGGCCATGAGTCCTTGGGGACAAAGAGGGACATGGAGCACTGTGGTGATAGAGCCATGGAGGTGCTGGAGCCTGTGCTACTGGGAGCTTCTGGGGACATGGGTGGGGGGGTCCCTGAGGAGAGGGAGCTGTGGGGACCAGGGTTCCTGAGGACATGGAGCCTCTGGGTCAGAGATCACTGGGGACGTGGAGCCTGTGGGTCAGGGAGCTTCAGGGGGACGTGGGGCCAAGGAGCCCGTGGGTCCGCGATCCTTGGGCACAGGGAGTCTGTGTCTCCCCATTGGCCCACCCGCCTGCCAATCAACTGGAAAGATGGGCGGGCCTTGCCATTATAAAAGAATCACGGCTTCCCAAGCCACGCCCCCACAGCGCAAGCCACGCCCCCGGCGCCTGCAGTCCCGCGCGTGGCCGCCAGGGGGAGCCAGCAAGTGGGGGGGCGGGGGGGGTCCTTGCCCAATTCAGGGGGTGTTTACTCAGCCGGGGTGGGGTCTATGCCCAGTTTGGGGGGGGGGTCGTTTCCCAGTTTGGGAGTACACTGCTCAATTTGAGGGGAGACAATGCCAAATGCAGGGGGGTCCTTGCCCAGTTTGGGGGATCCTTGCCCAGTCTGAGGGAGTCCCTGCCCAGTCTAGGGGTCCCCTGCCCAGCTGAGTGCTGGGGGGGGTCCATGTTATCCATGTCAGATTGGGGGGGTCCCCCTGGCCCTCCCAGCCCTGCTGCCGGGGGGGGGTTTCCTTCCTTCCCCCGAGGCCTTGATGTCAGGCGCCTGGTGATTCACGCCGGGGCTGGCACACGGGACACGCCAGGACACGCCGGGACATGCTAGGCACACCCTGGGGTGGGTGTCATCCCCCCCCCCCCCGCTCCAGGGATGCACTTAGGGACTGTGGGGACAATGCGGGGTTCCTGTCCCCATGCGTCCCCGTGTGGTCCCATCCCTGTCCCCACATGCCCCTGCGTGGTCCCATTGTCTGTGCATGCTGACACCCTTGTCCCCATTTACCTGGGCATGGTCCCATCCCTGTCCCCATGTGTCCAGACACGGTCTCATCCCTGTTCCCATCTGTCCCTACATGGTCCCATCCCTGTCCCCATGTGTCCAGACACGGTCTCATCCCTGTTCCCATCTGTCCCTGCATCCAGACATGGTGACATCCTTCTCCCCGTGTGTCTGGGCATGGTTCCATCCCTGTCCCCATGTGCCTGGGCACGGTAACATCCCTATCCCCATGTTCCCATCCCCATGCCACCCTCCCCATGCCGTCCCATGCCCCATCCCTGCGCAGAGGCCACCCCTGTCCCCCCCAGGTCTCCCCGTCCCTTCCCGCTGCCCCCGCCTGACGCTGCCACTTCCGCCCCCGCTGTCCCCTTCCCACGGCACGGGAGACGGTGACCCTGGCCTTGCTCCCGCCGCGGCCGCGCCGGGGCCACTTATTTTTAGCCCTCGCTCCTTCCTGGCCGGATCCGGCACTCGCCTATTTTTGACGTGGGGGGGGGCCCGCACATGGTGGCCTCATCCCTGGCCCCCCAGTATGTGCTGAGACCCGATGAGCTTGTGACAGCAGTGGGTGATGATGCTCTGGGGGTGGCAGGTGGCAGGAGGGACACAGGGGTGGCCGTATCCTGTGTCCCCCCATTTTCCAGTGGGGGGGGGGGACAGGGTGTCCCATGAGGCGCCGGATCCGAGCACCGAGGCGGGGTGGGGCGGGATGGAGCGGGGCCAGGGTGGCTTCCCCCCCACCCCCCCCCCGGGCCTGACCCTACCCTTGGCCGAGCCATGCTCTCCCCAACCCCCTGCCTCCATCAAGCTCTGGACGGGTGTCCCCCCCATGCCGGGAAGGGCCATCATGTCCCCCTGTCCTCCCCCCGCGGTGGCTTCCCGGCGAGGCACCGGCGGCCCTTTCCTTCCTCCCCCCCCCGGAGTGGCCACCACGGGACAGGGCCTCGCACAGCCTCGCACGAGGAATCAGCTCCCGCATGGGGACGGCCCTGTGTCCTCTGTCCCTTCTGCATGGGGACAGCCCCGTGTCCCCCAGCCCCTGTGCACCAGGTGGCCCCAGGTCCCCCGTCCCCATGCACGCAGACCTGGAGCGAGAGCAAAGGATGAGGACGGGCTCCAGCGTTAATTTACAGCATTGACACCATTTATACACAGTCCCCGGGGGCTCCGAGCTGGGGCAGCGCAGCCCCCCTGGGCCTGAGGGGCTCTGAGCACAGCCAGGGCAATGCACCCGCTCCGGGGGAGGCAAGCACCCGGATCTGCAGTGCAGCATTGCATCCAGGTCTCGGGTGCAGCAATGCACCCACCTTTGGGGTGCAGTGATGCACCCAGCCCTGGGGGAGGCAAGCACCCAGATTCGGGGTGCAGCATTGCACCCAGCTCTAGGGTGTAGCGATGCACCCACCTCTGGGGGAGGCATGCGCCCAGCTCCGGGGTGCCTCGCTGCACCCACCCGCGGGTGCAGGCGCTCAGAGCCGCGCCTGGCTGGGGCGCTGGGGGTGCGGGCGGCGCAGGCGCAGGCGGGAGAGGCGCGCCAGGCGCGGCAGGTGGAAGGGCAGGCATCGCACCTCGCGGGCCACGGCCAGCTCGGAGAAGAAGGCGCGTTGGCGCGGCAGCCCCGGCTCGGCCTCGCTCTGCTCCAGGTCCTGCACCACCCCCAGGATCTCCTGCCGCGCCGCCTGGCCCCGCAGCCCCCGCACGTCCAGCACCGCTGCCACGTGCTTCCGCCTGCGGGATGGGGACGCTCAGGGGACAGGGACACCCGCTGCTGGGCACCCCGGTCCCCTGGGAGAGGCAAGCGTCCAGATTTGGGGCACAGCGTCACACCCAGCTCAGGGCAAGGTGTGCACCCACCTTTAGGGTGCAGCATTGCACCCAGCCCTGGGGTGCAGTGATGCACCTACGTTTGGGGAGAGGCATGCACCCAGGTTTGGAGTGGGGCATGCACCCAGATTTGGGGCGTAGCAATGCACCCAGCTTTGGTGAGTAGTGATGCACCCAGATTTGGGGTGCAACATTGCACCCACCTTTGGGGCGCAGCATTACACCCAGCTCTGGGGCAAATCCTGGTCCCAGGTTTAACTGGTATCAGTTGCAGCCAGGACTGGTTCTATTTAAAGCCCCTGAAGTGGCGGCGTCCTGCCGGGCCCGCGCGTGCCACCGGCCCCCCAGGGGACTCGGGGACGGGGAGGGGACTTGGCATGGGGCCGCAGCCGCTTCCCGGCGGGCAGCCAGGAGGGACCGGCAGTGGGGCGGGGGCTGCCGGGAAGGACGGACGCGGCGTCCTGTCACCCCGCTTTGGTCCCCGTGGGGACACCGTGTCCTGCCCCCATCCATACAGGGAGGTGGCATCTTGTCTGGCCATGCCACCCTGCTGCGGTGGCTACGGGGACATGTGCCACCCCACTCCTGTCCCTGTGGGGCCGTAGTGTCCCGCCTGGCCATGCCACCCCACTGCCACCCCCCTGGGGCCACAGCCGGGTGCCAGCACTCACCGGACATCAGGGAAGTCCCTCACCAGGACGCCCACCTCCATCTGCAGCGCTGCCGTGTCCTCCAGTACCAGCAGCTCCCTCAACCGTGGCACCACCGAATCCAGCCAGGGTGAGGCCGAATCCTGCCGGCACAGAGGACCTCAGCGCTGTCACCTCCACGCGAGGAGCACCCAAGGGTGCTGGGGAGGGGATGGGGTCTCACCAAGCGGCTGAAGAGCTCACGGAGCTGGCGGGCTTCATCCCCGAGGCGGGCAGCCACCCGGGCGCGCATCTTGGCTGAGGTGCAGACCAAGCGCACCTGCAGCAGTGGCCGCACGTACTCGATGAGCACCCGCCGGTGCACCTCGCTCACCAGCACCTGCAGCACAAGGGTCAGCAGAAGCCGCCAGTGATGGCGGTCACCCTGCAGTGTCAAACCTGGCACCCACCTGGTAGGGCTCGGGGCGCAGCGGGCGCAGCTTCTGAGTGAAGCTGGTGATGAGCATCACGATGGTGTCGAAGGCATCGGAGCTCGTCAGCCACTTGCGTTTCATCAGCTTGTTGAAGTAGGGCTGGGGGGGGGGCAGTTGGGGTGAGCAGCTGTCCCAGCACCCACGGGTGGCATCCCGGGTGGTGCCCGGGGGCTGGGAGGCCACCCGGAGCATTGGACCCATGGGCATCACCTGGCTCAGCACCCAACCGATGGGCACCATGAGCACTGCACCCATGGGCATCACCTGGCTCAGCACCCAACTGACGGGCACCCTACCCAGCACCCTGGTGCACCTCACTGGCTGTCCCCTCCCCAGGTTGTCCTGCACCGTGTGGGCACCTTGAGGTCCTCGAAGAGGCGCTGGGTGAGGACGTGGTTGCAGAGCCGCGTCACCTTGTCCAAGGCAGCGTGGGCCTGGCGCCGGGGCTCCTCGCTCTCCGGGTGCCCAAACTGTGCCAGGCGCTCAGCAAAGCTCCTGCCACAGGGAGGTCAGTGGGTGCTGCTGGGGACCCTGAGCACCCCAAGCACCTCAGGGACTCGAGGAGGGGGGTGCTCAGGGTGCCCTCACCTGAAGGGGGGACAGCAGTTGACCAGGGCGATGGCCCGGCCGGTGGCACCATCAGGTGGGGTGGCTTCGCCGGGGGCCTCCAGGAACCGCTCCACCTTCCGCTGGAAACTGAGGGCACCCACATGGGTCATCAGCACTGGCACCCCGGGGACCTGGCACCCAGGTGCCACGCTCATCCTGTGCCCCCCATGGCCATCCCAACTCTGTCCTGTGGCTCCCGTCCCCCCACGGTGCCCATGTCCCCCTCTTGTGCCCCCGTGTCCCCATACCCACCTGTGCAGGAAGGCCACCAGCACGCCCAGGAGGCTGTGTGCCATCTCCATGCCAAACTCGGGGGTGATCTGGGGGGCTCGGTCCATGTGCGCCCGCAGCAGCTGTGGGCATGGGCACCGCTGGGGGTGGGGGCACGGCCACCAGCCCGCTGTTCCCTGGGGACACGGCCACCACCGTGGCGTCCCCTGGGGTACCAACAACCCCACCATCCCCTTGGGGCACCTTGGCATCGTGGCATCCGTATGGTGTACCTGGGCACCTTAGCATCCCTATGGGGTGCCCCATATGGGGCCTATGGGGCTGCAAGTCACCCCGCAGAGCCCTGTGTCCCCAGGGGATGGGCCCAGAGGACAGAGCAGGGGGTCCCTCAGGTGCAGGTGCCCAGTGGGCGCCGTGCCCATACCCCGGTGACGCGGGTGGCCAGTCCCTCCTGCAGCTCCTGGCTGGAGGCCTCCTCTGCCCACGTGTCCTCGCTGAGCTGCAGCTCCTGCGCCACTGCCACCTCCACCTTCGCCTGGCACCGGGCACAGCGGGCATGGGAACAGCGGGCGTGAGGACAGCAGGCGTGGGAGCAGTGGGGTGCAGGGTCCCCTGCCAGCCCCCAACCCTGGGACCATCCCTGTGCCTGTCCCAGTGCCCATCCCAGTGCCATCCCAGTGCCACCCTGGTGCCCATCCCAGTGCCACCACAGCACCCACTGTGTGCCCATCCCAGTGCCACCCTGGTGTCCATCCCAGTGCCACCACAGCACCCACTGTGTGCCCATCCCAGTGCCACTCTGGTGCCCATGCCAGTGCCACCACAGTGCCCACTGTGTTCCCATCCCAGTGCCACCACGGTGCCCATCATGTGCCCGTCCCAGTGCCAGTCCCAGTGCCACCCTGGTGCCCATCATGCTCCCATCCCGGTTCCCATCCCAGTCCCCATCCCTTGCCCGTCCCAGTGCCCATCCTGGTGCCCATCCCGGTGCCCATCCCAGTGCCTGCCATGGCACCCATACCTTGACAGCGGTGATACAGGAGCTCTCGAGGCCGCGCTGGGTCTCGGGGGGCAGAAGGGGCCCCAGAGCCTGTGCCTGCAGCAGGGCCCCCACTTCAGGGTGCCCCAGCACCTCCCTGTAGGAACAGGGATCTCACAGCGCCTGCCCAGGGTGGCACTGGGGTACCCAGCACCCACCACCACCCAGGGGACAGCCCTAGGGGTGCCCAGTGTGCCAAGGGGTCCCATGGGTGGCACAGGGTGACCAGCATGCCAGGGACGCGGATGCTTTGGGGTCCCATGGGTGACAGCGGGTGCTGGGGGGGGGGGTCTCACCTGGGGTAGGTGTTGCTGTGCCAGTCGAGCAGCAGGTAGAGGTCAGGCACGGCGAGGGGTCTCTGTGCCAGCGCGCCCAGCTGCTGCGCCAGCGCCCGGTGGTACCCGCGGGCGTAGACCCCGAAGGCGCCATACTCAGGGGGGTAAGCGGGCGCCACATGGCACCGCACAGCCCCCAGATCACCCACCAACCGAGCTGCCAGCGCTGCCAACCGAGCACCCAACCCGGCGGCGGGTGCCACCTGTGCCAACCTCTCGCCCGCCGCCCGTCCCACCGCCTCCTGCCAGCGGCGCCGGAGGGCACGCGGGCGCCCCGGGGTGCCCGGCGGGTGCCGGCGATCGGCTGCCTCCTCCTGCTCCAGCACCCGGATCACTGAGCGCAAGGGGGGGTAGGGGCGCCCAGCGGGCACTGCTTCGCCCACCACCGCCCAGAGCTGCGCCAGCAGCGCCTCGTAGAGCAGTGCCACGTCCCGTGCCTGCCGCCCAGCCGCAGGGACAGGGGACGGGGACGGGGACGAGGCCACGCACTCCGCCTCCAGCGCGATGATCTGCTCGTCAGCCGCCACCAGCTCCCGCCGCTGGATCAGCTCCAGGATCTCCAGGACTGGGGGGGGGGGGGGAGACCCATGAGTGCTCTGACAGCACCCGAGGCCACCCATGGCCCATGGCACATGTCCCCATCTCACAATGTCCCACACCCCGTGGTCCCACGTCCCCAAGTCCCACAATCCCTATGCTAGTGTCCCTCCATGTCCCATGTCCTCCTGTGTCCCCATGTCCCCATGTCCCCATCCCCATGACCCCATGCCCGCAAGTCCCATGTCCCTATCCCCATGTCCCCATCCCCTTGTCCCCATGCCCACAAGTCCCATACCCCCATTCCCAGGTCCCACGTCCCCATCCCCACGTCTCATGTGCCCATGCTCACATGTCCCATGTCCCCATACTCACATGTTCCACATCCCCATTCCCATGTCCCCATGTAAGTCCCATGTCCCCCCCCCCCCGCTTCCCCACGCCCCCTGTCCCCTCTCACCCGAGAGCGGCTCCCTGGCCTTCCCGTGCCCCTCCTGCCGCTGTCCTCCGCTGTCCTGGTCCCCATCGGTCACCCCCTCACTCTCCACTGTTGGTGAGCGCTCGCCTGCGGACCCCCGCCGTCCCCGTGTCCCCAAGGCCAGCCGCAGCAGCGAGCTGCGCTTGGGGACCGGCCTCTCTGCCAGCGCCTCCATACTGGCCTTGCGCCGCCCTGGCAGCCGCCGCAACAGCCCGAAATCCTCGGACCGCCGCCGTGCCCGGCCACCATCCCCGTCCTCATCTTTGGGGAGGGGGCGGCGGGCACGTCCAAAGGGTGCCAGCCCCACCAGGCGTTCCAGGGTGGCCCGCCGGCGGTAGCGACTCTCAGGGTTGGCAGCGAAGGGGTCGCCATCCTCCTCCTCCTCCTTAGGTGTTTTCTTCAGCAGCGGCATGGCCTATGGGGTGGCACCGGGCACCCGGGCTGGCATCCAAAGGGCAGCTGGGACCTGGGGTGGCACTGTGACCCCCACTCGGGACCCAAGGTGGCACTTGGATCTTCACCCGGCAGCCGGGGTGGCACCAGGCATCTGCACCGGGCACCCGGTGTGCAAACCCCACGAGTGGGCAAATCACCCTCTGCAACCCCCCGTGAGCACCCACACCCCCACGAGCGTGCAACCCCCCCATGCACAGCCTGCAAGCTTGCACGACACTCTGTGCACACCCAGTGAGCATCTACATGCTCATGAGCGTGCAAACTCCTCCACGCACAGCCTGCAAGCTTGCACAACCCTCCACGCACACTGTGTGAGCGCCCACACCCTGTGAGCACGCACACCCCTCCATGCACCCCCTGTGAGCACCCACACCCTGCGAGGGTGCACACCCCTTTGCACCCCCTGTGAGCACCCACACCGCCACGAGTGTGCAAACCCCTCGGTGCACAACCCGCAAGCATGCAAACCACCGCATGCACACCCCTGTGCGCACCCACGCCCCGCCAGCGTGCCTACCCCTCCACACACCCCCCAGGAGTGTGCCCGCGCCGGTGGGCACCCCCAGCCCGGTGGGCGCCCGCAGACGGGCAGGGCCCTCGTGGCACACGTACCCCAGGCAGCGGACGCGGGTGGTGCCGCGGCGGTGACACCGGGCGCTGTGGCGGTGGCGGCCACGCCAGGCGGGCAGCGGCCGGGGGGTTTCCTGAGGAAGCGCCTCCCCGGTGCGGCCTCCCACGCCGGGGCAGGGTCAGCCCCGGTTCCGCTGGGTCACCGGGGACGGGAGGGGACAAGGGGGGGATGAGGGGGGACCCCACCTTGCACAGCCGTCACCCCCTGCGTGGCATGGGGACAGGGTACCAATGGCACGGGGGACCCCGATGGCACGGGGATGGGACCCTGTTGGCACAGGGGACAGTGGCATGGCACAGGGATGGGACCCCGGTGGCACAGGGGGACCTGGGCATGGGACAGGACAAGACCCCCCTGGCACAGCAGACACCACATAGCACAGGGATGGGACCCCACATAGCACAGGGGGACCCCACGTGGCACAAGGGGACCCAGCACAGCACGAGGACAGAACCTGAATGGCACAGGGGGACACAGGCATGGCAGAGGGATGGCACCCTGCATGGGACAGAAATGGGATTCACGTGGCACAGGGGACCCCACATGGCACGGGGGGACACTGGCATGGCACAGGGCAGGACCCCGACAGCACAGGGGGACCCCACGTGGCACAGGGACAAGATCCCAGCATGGCACAGGGGGACACTGACATGACATGGGGACAGGACCCCGATGCCACGGGGGGGGGCCATATGTCACAGGGACAGGACCCAGTGACACAGGGGAGCCCACACATCTTGGGGACAGGATCCAGTGGGGGAACACAGGGGGGCCCCACATGTCACAGGGACAGGACCCCGGCAGCACAGGGGGACACAGGCGTGGCATGGCGACAGGACCCAGTGACACAGGGGACCCCACGTGTCACGGGGACAGGACCCAGTAACACAGGGGAGCCCACACGTCTTGGGGACAGGATCCAGTGGGGGAACACAGTGGGCCCCACATGTCACAGGGACAGGACCTGGTGGCACAGGGGACCCCATATGTCACAGGGACAGGACCCGGTGGCACAGGGGGACCCCACGTGTCACGGGGACAGGACCCTGGTGGCACAGGAGACCCCACATGTCACAGGGACAGGACCCAGTAACACAGGGGAGCCCACATGTCACGGGGACAGGATCCAGTGGGGGAACACAGTGGGGCCCCACATGTCACAGGGACAGGATCCTGGTGGCACAGGAGACCCCACGTGTCACGGGACAGGACCCTGGCGGAACAGGGGGACACAGGCATGGCATGGCGACAGGACACAGTGACACAGGAGACCCCACGTGTCACGGCGACAGGACCCAGCAACACGGGGGACCCCACGTGTCACGGGGACAGGACCCCGGCGGCACAGGGGACCCAGTGAGACCTGGTGCCACCCCCCGGCCCCGGGTTGGCACACGGAGACCCCGGCCCAGCGCCGGCCCTGGCACCACGTGACGCCCTGTCACCTCTGCCCGCGCGTGTCCGCGTCCCTCCGTGTCCCCACCAGCCCACGTGACGCCGAGCCCCTCCACGTGACACCTCCGTCGGGCACTCAGGGGTTAACGCCCCCCCTGCGGCCGCCGCCGATTGGCCAGCACAGCAGCCAATCGAAAAGGTGCATCGACGCAGTCCCCACCCCTGCCGGGGGGCCGGCCGGGCTGTCTCCATGCCTCGGCGCAGCCAATGGGAAGGAGCCGCGGCCGCGCCCGACAGCTCGTGATTGGCCATTATGCTGGCGGGGGGCGGGACCGGCCCCGCCCTGACGCTCCTCTTAAAGGCAGAGGGAGGGGCAGTGCCCTCCCCGTGCCCCCGCCGCGCCCCACGCGTGTCCCCAGCCGGGGATCGGTCCCACAGACCCAGTTCCACACCCCCGGGCACCCCAGTGCCCCTGAACGCCCGGTACTCCCAAATACCCCTGCACCTCCAAATACCCTCTGCACCCCATGACAGCCGCCACCCTAAATGCCCCCTACACCCCCTGACTCCCCCACCCTAAATGACCCCGCCCCCTCAAATACCCCAATGCTCCCTGCACCCCCTGACTCCGCCACCCTGAATGCTCCCTGCGCCCCCAGATAGCCCCCATACCCGCGATCCCCGCCCCCCGCACGCCACCCCTCCTCAGGTGCGCGGCGCCTTTAAGGGGCGTGGCTATTATCGCCGCGAAGTCCCGCCCAGCCCAGCCCCGGTACCGCTTCCGGTTCCGGTTCCGGCCCGGCCCGGCCCATGGCCGCCCCCGCCGCCGCCCGCCCCTAGGGCTCCCCCGCCCGGGCCCGGCCCGGCCCGGCCCGGCCCCGGCTCCGGCTCCGCCTTCGCCTTCGTGCGCCCCGGCCTGGCCATGAGCCGCTGGTAGCGGCCGCGCCCGGTGCGCCCGGCCCGGCCCGGGCCTGCCCGAGCCCCGCCGGCCCCGAGCCTCCCCCCCTGGCCCCGAGCCCCGGCCCCGCGGGTCAAGATGTCTTCGCGTTCCGCCCTGGCGGCGGGGAACGAGCGGAACGCGGACACGGTGAGCGGAGGGGGCCGGGGGCAGCGGGGGGGGGGCGGGTTGTACCGGGGGAGGCCGCTTTGGTACCGGAGGGGCGCCGGGGGGAGAGGCTGGTACTGAGGGCAGCGGCGGAGGGGCGGGTTGTACCGGAGGGGCACCGAGGGGGGTCATTTTGTATCGTGAGTACCGGGAGAGGTCGATTTGTACCGGGGACAGCGGGGGGGCACTGGGAGGGGGGGTCTGTTTGTACCGGGGATAACGGGGGGGGGGCGCTCCGGGAGGGGCCTGGTTGTACCGGAGGTAGGGGTATCGGTGGTGTGGTGGACATGTGCTGGGTGGACACCAGGCAGGTGCTGGGGCAACCAGTAAGGGGGAACGGGGGTGTGGGGAGGTACTGGTGTGACTGGGGGACCCCGGGGACCCCACGGCCGTGGGGGGGATGGATGCTGGGGCCAGCGGAGCCCCCTGGTCGGCATCTGGGGGGGACCTAGGCATCTGGGGGGGACCCAGGCATCCGGGCCCCCGCGGGCGAGGCTGGGACGCGGCTCTGAAGCCGGTCAGGCCGGATCCATCCTCACCCCGCCAGCCGGGGCAGCGTCCCCCCCCCAGGGGCCTTTGGGTGCTGGTGGGGGGAGCACCCATGGGTGCTGGGGGGGAAAGGGCTCACCCTTGTGATGAGCTGGGAGGTCTCAGCTGTACCAGGCACTCCTGTGATGAGTTGGGGGGGGGTCTCAGCAACACTAATCCCTCTTGTGATGAGCTGGGCGGGGGGTCTCAGCAGTGCCAGCTACTCCTGTGATGAGCTGGGCGGGGGGTCTCAGCAGTGCCAGCTACTCCTGTGATGAGCTGGGCGGGGGGTCTCAGCAGTGCTAGCTACTCCTGTGATGAGCTGGGCGGGGGGTCTCAGCAGTGCCAGCTACTCCTGTGATGAGCTGGGCGGGGGGTCTTAGCAGTGCCAGCCACTCCTGTGATGAGCTGGAGGGGGGGCTCTTAGCAGCACTAGGCCCTCATGTCATGAGCTGGGGGGTCTCAGTGGCACTGGTCACTCCTGCCATGAGCTGAGGGGGTCTCAGCCCTGTCCTCCCACCCCAGCTCGCGGGCCTGGGGGGCAGCCGCTCGGAGAAGGGCTCGGCCTGGTCCAGCCGCTCGCTGGGCGCCCGCTGCCGCAACTCCATCGCCTCCTGCCCCGAGGAGCAGCCCCACATTGGCAACTACCGCCTGCTGCGCACCATCGGCAAGGGCAACTTCGCCAAGGTCAAGCTGGCCCGACACATCCTCACCGGCCGCGAGGTGGGGGCAGCGTGGGGGGGCCTGGGAGCAACGGGAGGGAGCTGGGGGGAGAAACGGGGGACACAGGGGGAGCTGAGGCGTCCTGGAGGGCGATGGGAGGGAGTTGGGGGGCCCCAGGAGGGAGATGGGAGTCCTGGGGGTAAGCAGAGGGAGTTGAGGGGCAGCTGGGGGGAGAACCTGGGGTCCCAGGATTAGCTGGGGGGTCCTGGGGGATGATGGGAGAGAGCTGGGAGGTCCCTGGGGGGGACCAAAGGGGAGTTGGGGGCAGCTGGGGGGGTCCTGGGGGGCAATTGGAAGGAACTGGGGGGGCAGCTGAGGGGAGTTGGGGGGTCCTGGGGGGCAGCTGAGGGGAGAAATTGGGGGGCCTGGGGGGAGCTGGGCACCCCTAGGGGAGCAACTGGGAGGACAATCATGATGCTGGGGGGAGATGGGTGCCTGGGGGGGGGGGTCTGGGGGTTACTGGCAGCGTTGCCTCCCCCGTGTTCCCCCCTCACCTCCCAGTTCTTTCCCAGGTGGCCATAAAAATCATCGACAAGACGCAGCTGAACCCCACCAGCCTTCAGAAGGTGGGGGACACCAGGGCAGGGAGGCAAGGGGAGGGGCACCCCCCTGGGCACGGTGGGTGGGGAGTCCCGGGCCCCCCACTAACAGCTTTGAATTCCCCCATGTAGCTCTTCCGGGAAGTTCGCATCATGAAGGGGCTTAACCACCCCAACATCGGTGAGTGGGCCCCTCCACTGGGGACAGGGGGCACCCGTGGGGCGTGGGGGGCCACCCATGGGTGTCCATGCTGAGACCACTCCCCCCTCCCCACAGTGAAACTCTTTGAGGTCATCGAGACGGAGAAGACGCTGTACCTGGTGATGGAGTACGCCAGCGCCGGTGAGATAACCCCCCAGGCTCCCTGACCCCCATCCATGGGTGCTGCACCCCCATGGGGGCCATGCCACACCTGGGTGTGCCCTGGGGTGCTGGGCTGGGGTTGGGGGGTGCACCCAGGGGCCTAGTGGGAGGCACGGCACCCACCTTGGGGCAGGGGGGGCAGTTTGGGCTGGGAGTGCCGTGCCTGGGGTGAGAAGGGGCGCAGGCACCCATTGGGGGTGCCGTGCCCGGGGTGGGGGGACGCGGGCACCCATGGGTGTCTCTGCAGGCGAAGTGTTCGACTACCTCGTGTCCCACGGGAGGATGAAGGAGAAGGAGGCGCGGGCCAAGTTCAGACAGGTGGGGAGCTGGGGACGTTGTGGGGGGGCTGGGGACATTGGGGGGGGAGCTGGGGACATCGTGGGGGGATGTGGCAGGGTGGGGGCATGGGGCTGGGGACATGGCAGGGGGACGTGGCACCATGGTGGTGAGGGGCTGGCATGGGGCGGGGGGACATGGCACTGTGGTGGCATGGGGCTGGGGACATTGCAGGGAGGAGTGGCTGTGGGGGAGGGCTGGCATGTGGCGGCCACACATGGCCAGGATTGATCCCCCCCCGGGGCCACCAGCTGCGGCATCGATCGGGGTGGGACGAGGCGGGGCACTGTGGGGGGACACACCCGTGGCAGTGGGGACAGCGGACACCAGTGGCACCCCGCTGATGCTCACCCCGTCCCCAGATCGTCTCGGCCGTGCACTACTGCCACCAGAAAAACATCGTCCACCGGGACCTCAAGGTGGGACCCGGCTGCCCTGCGGTGTCCCCTGCCGGGGGTGGCACCAGGCAGGGGGCCGTGGGGTGCCCTGCGGTGTCCCCTGCCAGGGTGGCACCGGGCAGGGGGCCGTGGGGTGCCCACAGCAGCGCTGTGCCCCCATACTGTGCCCTTCCCAGTGTCCCTGTGCCACATGGGGTGCCTGGTACAGTGCCCGTCCCAGCATCCCCGTCCCACCATTCCCGTGCCTGATGTGGTGCCCATCCCGGCACCCCCGTGCTGGACACGGTGCCCATCCCAGTGTCCTCATCCTGGCGTCCTTGTGCCAGATGCGGTGCCTTTCCTGCCATCCGCACACCTGACATGGTGCCTATCCCAGTGTCCCTGTCCTGGCATCCCTATGCCCGATGCGGTGCCTGTCCCGGTGGCCCTGTACCGGACACGGTGCCCATCTTGTTATCCCCGTGCCCATCCTGGTGCTTGCAGGCGGAGAACCTGCTGCTGGATGCCGACGCCAACATCAAGATCGCCGACTTCGGGTTCAGCAACGAGTTCACGCTGGGCTCCAAGCTGGACACCTTCTGTGGGTCCCCCCCCTACGCCGCCCCCGAGCTCTTCCAGGGCAAGAAGTACGATGGCCCCGAGGTCGACATCTGGAGCCTGGGCGTCATCCTCTACACCCTGGTCAGCGGCTCCCTGCCCTTCGACGGCCACAACCTCAAGGTGGGCGGCGGGGACGGTGTCTCCTCGTGTCACCGAGCCCTGTCCTGTCCCCTCCCTGACTGGGGACGGTGATTCTCCTGTCCCGGCCCTGTGCCCGGCGGGGAACAGTGCCCGTAACTCCAAACTGTGGGGCAGTGCCTGCCCCATCCCCATACCTGGCTGGGGCTGGTGCCCATCCCATCGCCATGCCCATGGCGGGGACAGTGCCCATCCCATGCCAGGGTGTGGGTGCCCCCACCCTGACCGGTGCCTGTCATCCCCCCCCCCAGGAGCTGCGGGAGCGGGTGCTGCGGGGCAAGTATCGGGTGCCCTTTTACATGTCGACCGACTGCGAGAACATCCTGCGCCGTTTCCTGGTCCTGAACCCGGCCAAGCGCTGCACCCTTGAGGTGAGAGGGGGTCCCGGCGAGGTTGCAGGGGGTCACAGGACTGGAGGGGAGAGCACAGGGCTTCGGGGGGGCACAGGGCTGGGGCTGGCGCAGCTGGGATGGTCACTGTCCCACCCCGATAGGGCACACACCCCCAGCCTCTCTGCTCCCCACCCTGTGGACTTCCCAGGCCAGCTCCCCCTTCCCGATGCTCTAAATTAGCCTAATTAGCTCCAGGGCTAAAGCTGTCAGTGCCTGTGGGTGGGTGGGCATGGGGCAGGATGCAGCCACCCTGGCTGGAGCTGCTGGCAGGGGCCAGGCACTCTGGGGTGGCATTGGGGGCGGTAAGCCAGCCGAGAGGCTGCCCTGTGCCTGCCGTGTGCTCCTGGCACCCCGGTGGCACCCATGTCACCCCACCGGTGCCCCACAGCAAATCATGAAGGACAAGTGGATCAACATCGGCTACGAGGGCGACGAGCTGAAGCCCTACAAGGAGCCTGAGGAGGACTTTGGGGACGCCAAGCGCATCGGTGAGGGCACGGTGCCACCCTGGCAGCCCGGAGTGGGGGTGTGCCGCACCCCAGGGACCAGCGGTGCCCCCTCACCATCCCTGCTCCCCGCAGAGGTGATGGTGGGCATGGGCTACACCCGGGAGGAGATCAAGGAGTCCCTGAGCAACCAGAAGTACAACGAGGTTACAGCCACCTACCTCCTGCTGGGCAGGAAGAACGAGGTGAGGTGACAGGCAGTGGCACTGCTGTCCCTGCCCCAGGATGCCTGGCAGGGCCGGTGACCGGCGCTGCTGGCCACAGGTGGAGGCAGGTGAGTCACGTACGGGCAGCAGCCTCTCCCTGGCCCGGGTGCGGGCACCCAGCGAGGCGGCCAACGGCACTGGCAAGGCATCCTCACATGGCAAGAGCCAGCGCGGTGCCACCACCTACCACCGGCAGCGGCGGCACAGTGACTTCTGTGAGTGTCCCATGTCCCCTGTCCTGTCCCTGGGGTGGGCACCATGTCCCATGCCCACCGGGTGCAGGGCAGGGTGGGCTCTGTGCCTGTGGGGTGCAGACTGGGGTGGGCACCCGGTCCCATGCCCACCGGGTGCAGGGCAGGGTGGGCTCCGTGCAGAGTGGGGTGAGCATTGTGCTTGTGGGGCACAGGGCAGGGTGGACACCTGGTCCCATACCTGTGGGGTGCAGGGCAGGGTGGGCACCCCCTCCCACATCCTATGGGGTGGCTGGTCCAGCCGTGTCCCACAGAACCTTCCCCACGGCACAGCGGGCAGGACCCTCGCCCCGTGCCGTGCCTGGTGGGGAGCAGGCAGGGCTGGCTGCCCCTGCCCGCGCCCTCCCTGACCCCCCTGCCCGCAGGCGGCCCCTCGCCAGTGCCCATGCACCCCAAGCGCAGCCCCACCAGTGCGGGCGACGCGGAGCTGAAGGAGGAGCGCATGCCTGCCCGCAAGGCCAGCTGCAGCGTGGTGGGCAGCGGGCGTGGGATGCCCCCCTCCAGCCCCATGGTCAGCAGCGCCAACAACCCTAACAAGTCTGAGATCCCCGACCGGCACAAGGACGGCGCCATCAACACGGTGGGCACAGGGCCAGCGGCATGGCTCGGGGCGGCGGGTGCTCCTGGGGCTGGGGGAGCAGGGTGGGGGGCACCTGTGGGGCTGAGAGATGGAGGTGCGGGCGCCTATGGAGGTGGGGAGCAGGCTGTGGGCACCCATGGGGCTGGGGGAGCAGGGCAGGGGGGCACCCCGATGCTGATGGCAGCGGGTGCCCGGTGCCTTGCAGAACAACCTCCCCTCGAGCGTGATGGCGCGCAGGAACACCTACGTCTGCACCGAGCGCCCGGGCGCTGACCGTCACTCGCTGCTGCAGAACGGCAAGGAGAACAGGTAGGGCGGCGGGCAACTCCCGGGGTCCCATCCCATCTCCCCCCCTCCCTAACGCCTTGCTCCTTCCCCTGCCCGCAGCTCCGTTGCCAGCCGGGTGCCCCCGGTGTCACCCTCCAGCCACAGCATCGCCGCCGCCTCCTCGGAGCGGGCCCGCCTGGCGCGGGGCACCACGGTCCGCAGCACCTTCCATGGCGGGCAAGTGCGAGATCGGCGAACAGGGGGGGGTCCCAATGGGCCCCCCGCCTCCCCGACGCTGGCACCCGAGGCCTCGCCGTTGCCCCAGAGCCGCTCGCGGGCCACCTCCAACCTCTTCAGCAAGCTGACCTCCAAGCTGACCCGCAGGTGAGGGGGCCGCGGGCGCCGTGCCCGCCCCGCCGGCGCTGCCCTCGCCTTCCTCACTCCCTCTTCTCTCTTCCAGGGTCACTCTTGACCCCTCTAAGCGGCAGAGCTCTAATAGGTGCGTCTCGGGCACCCCCACGCCTCCAGGAGCCAAAATCAGTAAGTGCCCGGTGTCACCGGCGCCCGTCGCGGTGCCACTGGTGCTTGTCCCAGTGCCGCCAGCGCTCACCCCGGTGCCTGTCCCAGTGCCACCGGTGTTTGTCCCGGTGCATGTCTCAGTGCTGCCGGTGTTCATCCCAGTGTCCACCCTGGTGCCTGTCTCAGTGCCACCAGTGTTTGTCCCAGTGCCTGTCCCAGATCCACTGGCACCT
>CM020245.1:357740-511034 GCA_009819775.1 Phoenicopterus ruber ruber
CCCCGCCAGGGACCCCCCGGGGAGAGGTGCTGCCGGGCCACCGCGCGCCCCAAGAGCCGGTCCTGGGGCCCTGGGGCACCGATCAGCACCCACAGCCCCCCCCCGGGCCCCCCAAACCCCCTCTAACCCTCTCTGCCTCCCCCCCAACTGCCCCCCCAACCCATGGATTCTCATTCACCCCCTGCCAAACATTCAGGGCTCCCCTTTCCCCCCCCAACCCCTAATTTGCCCCCCCCAAACCCCACAGGCCACCATTTGCCGCCACCAACCCTCATCTGCTCCCCCCCCCGACTGCCATTTGTCCCCCATTTGTCCCCCCAACACTCTGGGCTCTTATCTGCCCCCCCCTTATACCTCACCCACCCCCTACGGGACCTCCATTCCCCCCCTCCAAATACCCAGGGCCCCTATTTGCCCCCCGGGACCCTCATTTGCCCCCCCCCAAACCCCACGGGCCCCCCAAGTCCCCCCACTCACCCCCAGAGCCTCTGGCCTCCTCCAGCCGCCATGACTCGATGACGAGGGAGACGGTGCCCTGGGGGGGGTCCAGGGCAAAAATTGGGGGGATGTCATTCCTGGTCCCTTAGGGGTCCTGGGACCATGGGAGGGGGTCACACTTGGGCAGGGGGGGCTGTCCTCACCGGCCAGGGGAAGGTGAAGGGCAGGCGGAGGATGCGGGGGGCCCCTGGGGCAGGGGGGGGACCAGGGGGGCTGTGGGCAACCCCCAGGCTGCAGCCAACCCCCCCAGGCGGCCGCAGGCAGAGGCGAAAGACAAGGCGACAGGAGGGGGGGCCCCCACACGGCCCCCCCGGGCCCCCCCACGCTGACAGCACCCGCAGCTCCAGCACCCCAGCCGGCTGCACCTGTGGGTGGGCGTCAGTGACCCAAACCCCCTTGGGAACCCCCCCAGGACCCTCCAAACCCCAAGAGCCCCCCCTCAGCACCCCAAAATACCCCTCAGGGACCCCCCCCAGTACCCGAATATTCCCCAGAAGTCCCCCAAATACCCTCCAGCATCCCAAAATGGCCCCTCAGGACCCCCTCAGCATCCCAAACCCGCCCCAAGGACCCCCGCCAACTCCCCAGGAATACCCCAAACACCCCAGAGCCCCCCCCAGCACTACAAACAGCCCCCTGAGACCCCCACAATCCCCCTTTCCAATATCCCAAATATCCCTCCTGGAACTCCCCCCCGCCCAAGCCCTCCTGGGGACCACAAAGGGACACCCAAAGCACCCCAGAATCTCCCTGATCCCACAGGAGCCCTCCCCCCGGTTTGCCCCAGCCCCCTGAGACCCCTCGGGCCCCCCCCCAGCCCCCTCCCCGGGGTCAGGCTCACCGGCGGGGCGCAGAGGAGGGCGAGGAGGGCGGCCAGCAGCAGCGCAGCCATGGCTGGCACTGGGGGGCCAGATCCGGGCCGGGGGTCTCGTCTGGTCCCCGGGCTCAGCAGGGTCTGACCCGCCGCCCCCCCCGACCACTTTCTAAGGGTCCTGCCCCACCCCCTGCTCACAGGCCACGCCCCTGACCCGCCCTCTGCTCCCAGGCCACGCCCCCAAGAGGATGAAGCCCCCCCCCCCCCCCCCCCCCCATCCCAAAAGGGGGAATCTGGCCCGATAACCCCCCCCCCCCAAAAGGGCCCAGATCCGGCCCCATAAACCCTCCAAAAAAGGGCCCAGATCCAGCCCCATAAACCCCCCCAAAAAGGGCCCAGATCCAGCCCCATAAACCCCCCCAAAAAGGGCCCAAATCCGACGCGGCACCAGGGAGGGGGGGCCGCTCTGTGCCCCCCCCAAGCAGCACAGTGCACCCGCAGCTCCATGTCACCCTTTATTCACCCCCACCGGGGTCGAGCCCCCCCCCCCAAAACCCCCCAAGCCCCCCCAGAACCGGGGCCATCAGCGCCTCCGACCACACTGTCCAGGTCCGGGTGACACGTCACCCCCTGCTCCCGTGGCGCCAGCGAATGGGGGACGTGTCCCCCTCTGCCTCGCGCCGCTGACATCACGCCGACATCCCGCTGACATCACGGCACTGTCCCGCTGACATCACGCTGACGTCACTGCTGCTTGGAGCGTGGCCAGATGCGGCCGGCCAGGGCGCCCAGGAAGAGCCCCGTCGGCTTCTTGCCCTGCGCCAGCTCGGCAAGGCGCTGCTGCTCCTCCTGCGCCCCCGATTTGGGGCGAAAAACAGCCGTTATGGGCAATTAGGGGCTGCCACCCCGCCACGTGTGTCCCCCCGGCGCGTCCCCACCTCCTCCAGCTGCGACCGGCGTCGTTTAAAAGCCGCCAGCGGATCCTCCTCCAGCGCGTAATTCTCCAGCACCGTCCGGACGTCCTCCACCCCGCTGAGGGCGATGGCTGCGGGGACAGACGGGTCAGGGGGGGCTTGGGGGGGGTCGGGGACGAGGCGGGGACATCTGGGGATGCGTTTACCCACTTTTGAGGAAAGCGGTGAGGTCGTAGAGCGCGCGGTCGTCGGAGCTGCCGTCCCAGCGCGGCAGCGCCAGCCCGTTGTAGGGCTGCAGGCAAAAGGCTTCTCTCCGGCAATCCACCACCACCACCTTCGCCGGGTCTCTGTTGAGGCAGGAGATGTCCTGGGAGGGGACAGGGGGGGACAGAGAGGGGCTGGCGGAGGGTGGGGGGGGGTCACCGAAGTGCTGTCCCCCTCCCCTGCCCTCCCCGGCCCCCCCACCTTGACGTGGTGCCCGTCCATGTAGCGGGTGGCGTCGCGGAAGAGGCGGTAGGAGATGAAGCCGTGGGGGTCCACGCTGTCGATGAGGGGGAAGGCAGTCTGGGGGGGGAAACAGGGGGGGCTCAGAGGGTGGGGGGCACCCCTGGGTGGCCCTGTCACCCCCTGGCGTGGCCGCGTCGCCCTGTTTGTGCTCACCATGCCGGTTTCGGAGGTGAAGACGACGATCTCGTAGAGGGGCGCAAGCTGCTGGAGGAGGCTCTCGATGCCCGGGCGCTTCTTGAAGCGCCAGCCGGTGACGAGCTGGATTTGGGGGGACAGGGAGGTGTCACGGGAGGGGGTGGCAGCGGGGGGGAGGGCACGGGAAGGCACGGGGGACACTCACCGACCACTCGGGGTGCAGCAGGACGTCGGTGAGCTCGATGACGAGGGTGTAGGGGGGCTGGTAGTAGGGTTCACGCAGGGGGTCCGGCAGCAGCTTGGGGCTGGTGGGCTCGATGATCATCTGGGGGGGGTCAGGGGGAGGGATGGAGCCCCCCAAGCAGGGGGACGAGGCACCAGCATGGGGACAAGGGTCCCCAAAAGGGGACAGGGTCCCCGCACCAGCGCAGGGGCAAGGGCTGGAACGTGGGGACGAAGCACCCCAGCAAACGGGGACAAAGCCCCCCAAAGTGGGGACGGGAACCCTGCCTTGTGTCAAAGACCCCCCCGAGTGGGGACAAGGACCCCAGATCAGTGACAGGGGATCCCAAAACAGGGGCAAATGTCCCCCAGAATGGGGGCAGGGGACCCCAAAACAGGGATGTGACTCCCCAGCACTGGGACAAGGTCCCCCAAGAGGGGACGGGGATCCAAAATATCCCCCAAATGTCCCCAAAGTGAGGACGAAGCTCCCCAGGAGGGTGAAAAAGCTCCCGGGGATGGCCACCCCCGATCGGATGAAGCCCCTCCAAAATGGGGGCAACTCCCCCCCAAAACGGGTCCCCACACACCTGTCTGTAGTCCTTGAAGTACTTGTAGGTCCTGCGGAGCTGCTGGATGCCCACAGGGTCTGTGGAGCCAAGGCCAGCGTGTGTGAGGGTCACCCAGGGTCCCTGCTGTCCCCAAGAGGGGTGACAGTCTCCCCCCCGCCACCCCTCCACCAGGATAAAGACCAAAACGCACAAAAAAAGCCCCTTTTGGGTAACAACAGGGTGTTAAAAACGTCGTAAAAGCCTCCGGCCGTGACACCGGAGTGTCAAATGGCCCCAAGAACACGACGTGTCCCCTGCCCCGCGGTGGCTGTCACCCCCCTGGGGGTGTCTGGGGATGTCACTCACCGCCATCGAACTCATCGGGGATCTGCGGGGAGAAGAGGGAGGCGGAGGGTTAAGACGGGGACAGCAAGAAGGACTCGGTGACGCCGGAAGGGTCAGGGTGGCACTGGGGGGGTCGTGGTGGCCCCGGAGGGGCCGTGTCACGGAGGGGGAGGTGACAGGGACAATTTGCAGGTAGGTGACGTCGTTTCCATGCGGTTTCCTTCCGCCGACTGATGTCCTCGTCACCCCACTGATGTTTCTGTCACCCCACTGGTGTCATTGTCACCTGCTCAGCACTCCCCCCATCACCCCGTTTGATGTCCCCATGTGTCCCCCCCCAGACGCCGGAGACGGGCAGGGCAATTTGCACCTCTCCCTCCCCGGGAAGCCACGCCGCACATCAAAACCCCCCTCAACACCTCCCAAAGTCTCCAAAAAAGGGGGTTTGGGTGAGAAACTGGGGTGTGACAAGGACTGTCAGTCCCCTTGGGGACATGTCACTCCCCTTGGGGACACGGGGCCCTGATGCTCCACCCAATAGAAAGACCCCAAAATAAGGGAAAACACCAGCGAAAGGGGACAGACGGGGGCACATGGGGAAGGGAGAGAGAGGGGGAAGGTGCTAAGCCTCTGCAATGTCCCCAAAGAGCAGGGAGGGGACATCGATGCAGCCCCCCTGCCTAAAAAACAGGGGGAAACCGCCGCTGAGCGCCCCTCACCTTGGCACCGTGCTCGTCCACCGCGTTGCTGCCTGCGGGAGGGGGAGAGCAGAGGTGAGGCAGGGCCGCGGTGGCACCGGCAGCAGGGGGGACAGGCGGGGGACACCGGGGACTCACCGAAGATGTAGACGAGCGCCACGCCGGTGCCGGCGCCCAGCAGCCCTGCCACGCGCAGGGCCACCCGCCGGGCGGCCGCCATCCGCTCCCGCCGCCGCCGCTCTTCCTCCTCCTCCTCCTCCGGGCTGGGGGTGCGTCCCAGGGGTCCCTCTGCTGCCTGTGGGGTGGGGGGGACATGAGGGGGGATGACGGACAGTGAGCCCTGGGGACGGCTGAGGGGCCTGGGGACACCCGGGGAGCCCCTAGAACACCCAGGGACACTTGGGGACAGCTGGGGAGGTCCGAGGATGGCAAGGGACGTCCAGAGAGCCCCAGGGACAGTCAGAGACAGCCAAGAAGTCTCCTGGGACTTTGGGGACACTTGGGGAGCTCTGGGGATGGCTGAGGACATCCAGGGACACTCGGGGAGGCCCAGGGACCCTTGGGGAGACGCAGGGATGGCTGGGGACATCCAGAGAGCCCCAGAGACCCTTGGGGACACCCGTGGAGCCCTGGGGATGGCCAAGGATAACCAGAGACATCCAGGGAGCCCCACAGACACTTGGGGACACACAAGAGAGTCCTGAGGATGGCCGAAGATGACCGGGGACACGCAAGGAGCCCCAGGAACTCCTGGGGACAGCCGGGGAGCCCTGGGACCACCCAGGGACAGTCACAGACCCCCAGGGACCCCCGGGGAGGGCCGGGGACCCCCGAGGACACCTGGGGAAGGACAGGTCTGGCCATTAAGCCCTGGGCCGGGAAGGGCCAGAGAGGCCCGGGGACATGTGGGGACACCTGGGGACACCCGTGGAGACCCCGTGTCCCCTTCCCCCGCCCCGCGGGGCCCTCACCACCCCCTCAGACCCAGGCCCAGGCCCGGCCCTGCCCGCTGGGCTCAGCCCCATCGCGGCCCCACCTGGTGCCGCCGCAGCCGCTCCCGCAGCACCTCCTCGGTGCCAGCGGTGCCGCTGGCGGCCCGGCCCAGCGCGGCGCGGGCCCGGCGGGCCCCCAGGGCGGCGCGGGCCCCACAGGCCACCACCGCCCGCCCCGCCGCCGCCGCCATCTTCCCGCACCGCGCGCCCCACGGCGCAGGCGCGGCCGCCGCGGCCAATCCCCTTCCCGCGCCGCCAGCCAATGAGCAACGGCAAGGCGGGAGTAGAGGGAGGAGGCAAGACGCGAGGGGCGGGACGTGAGGGCCAACGACCAATGGCGGCGCAGCTGCTAGCCAATGGCGGCGGAGGGGAGGTGAGGCCGACGTCGGGAGAGCCAATGAGAGGAGGAGGCGGAAGCGGAGGCAGGGCGAAGGGGGCAGACCACGTGCGCGGCCGGCGCTGAGCCCGCTTCACCCCCCCGGCTCTATGGGGCGGCGGGGGGGGGCCGGTTCAACCCCCCCCCGCCCCGGCCCCACGGGGGTCCCAGTTCAACCCCCGCCCTGGGCCCCGCTTCATTCCTCTCCCAGCCCCACGCGGGGGCGGTTTAACCCCCCCTTTCCCCAGCCCCGTGGGGCACAGGGGCCCCAGTTCAACCCCCCCCCTCCCCGGCTCTCTGGGGCAGGGGGCCTCCCAGTTCCGTCCCCCCAGCCCCATACGCGCCCCCCCCCCCCCAAAAAAGCAGCACAGAAGAGGGGGTGCCACACCCACAGGCGTTTATTTGACACCTAAACCTTGCTACAACCAGCAGCGCAGAGAAGGGGAAAAAAGGGCGGGGGTAGAAAGAAAAGGGGGAGACACAAAGAAAATGGGGGGCAGCGGGGAGGGGGGGGCGTGGGGGGCCCCCCCTCAGGCCTCCAGCAGCTTGCCGAGGAAGCGGAGGTTGAGGATCTTGAGCTGCTCCTCCAAATCCATGCGGACGATCCCGTCCTCCCCGTCGATGCTGAGCAGGATCCCGGTGGCTTCGCGGTCCTCCCCCAGGATCACCTTTACCTGCGGGGGGGGCGTTAGTGTCGGGGGGGGGGGGGGGGGGGAGGGGGGCGGGAAGGGGCTCTTGGGGTGGGGGGGCGTCCCAGAGGGGCTTGGGAGGTCCCAGAGGGGCTGGTGCAGCACCTGAGGGGATCTAGAAGGTCCACAAGGGACCATGGGGTGGTGTGGGGGGAGTGTGGGGGGCCCCAGCATGGGGGGGGCCCAGGGGGGAGCACCTACCTTGTTGCTCTTGGTGGGGGTGACAGGCTCCAGGTGCTCGCTGGAGATGCTCACCACCTTCTCGCTGTCCTTCAGATACACGGAGCACATCCCGCCCTACAGCAACAGAATGGGGGGGTCAGCATCACCCTGTGTCCCCCCCTCCCACCCCGAAACCGCCCCTCAGACCCCCCCAGGGGTCTCACCGTGACGCTGCGGATGACGCCGGTCTGTCCCACGGCCTGACTGTCCAGGTAGGTGTCACGGACCTTCACCTGGATGTCGGTGGTCACCCAGTCGCTGGAGCTCTGCTCGATCCCCGATCCGGGGGTGTGGGGGTTGTACCCCCCCGGGGAGGGGGCCCCGGGGGTCATGGGGCTGTAGCCCACTGGGCTGGGGCTGGGGCTGGCCTGGGGAAGAGACGAAGCAGCGTTAGGGGGTGCAGGGGGGCTATGAAGGGGTTTAAGGGGAGTGTAGGGGGGATTGGGGGGGGGTATATGGGGGAGTTGGAGGTTGTACAGGGGCTATGAGAGGATTTAGGGGGCTGTAGGGGGAGAATGAGGGCATTTAGGGGGATTATATGGAGGGGTTGGGGGTTGTAGGGGGGCTATGAGGGGATTTAGTGGGCTGCAGGGGGAGAATGAGGGCATTTAGGGGGATTATATGGAGGGGTTGGGGTTGTAGGGGGGGCTATGACGGGATTTAGGGGGCTGTAGTGGGACAATGAGAGCATTTAGGGGGATTATATGGAGGGGCTGGGGGTTGTAGGGGGGCTATGAGGGGATTTAGGGGGCTGTAGGGGGGATTGAGGGGGGCTATATGTGGGAGCTGGAGGTTGTAGGGGGGCTATGAAGGGTTTTAGGGGGCTGTAGGGGGACTACGAGGGGATTTAAGGGGATTATATGGAGGGGTTGGGGGTTGTAGGGGGGCTATGAGGGGATTTAGGGCGCTGTAGGGGGACAATGAGAGCGTTTAGGGGGCTATATGGGGGAGTTCAGGGTGGCTAGGGGGAGGTTGGGGGGTGCAGGGTACCTGGTAGGCCATGGGTGACGGCGTGGGGTGGTAGCTGGCCGGCGAGTGGGTGTTCTGGTAGCCCACGGGGCTGGGGGCCACTTGGTGGTAGCTCTGGGGGCTGGGGCTGGGCTGGTAGGAGCCCTGTGGCGAGGGGACGGCGTAGGGCGAGAACTGGTCTGTGTTGTACCTGGGGGGGGGCAGAGGAGAGGTGACACCCCCAGGGCACAATTCAGGGGGCTCCAGGGACAGGCTTGGAGAATTTGGGGTCCTCCAGGGCCAACACTGCACCCTGGGGGCACAGTTTCCCCTCCAGGGCTGTGGTTTGGGGTCCCCCAGGAGCAGTTTCCCCCCTAGGGCTGTGATTTGGGGTCCCCCAGGAGCAGTTTCCCCTCCAGGGCTGTGGTTTGGGGTCCCCCAGGAGCAGTTTCCCCCCTAGGGCTGTGATTTGGGGTCCCCCAGGAGCAGTTTCCCCCTCCACGGCTGTGGTTTGGGGTCCCCCAGGAGCACAGTTACCCCCTAGGGCCATGGTTTGGGGGCCCCCAGGAGCAGTTTCCCCCCAGAGCCGTGGTTTGCGGTTCCCTAGGAGCAGTTTCCCCCCAGAGCCGCGTGTTCGGGGTCCCCCGGGGCCTGCTGTGGGGCAGAGGGAGCACTCACATGGCCGGCGTGCCGGGGGTCTGGGGGTTGTAGGGCTGGTTGACCTGGGGGGACGAGGGGTCGGGGTAGCCGGGGGTCTGCGGGTTGGGGGTGCCCCCATAGCCCTGCGGCGAGGGCGTGGGCTCATCATCGAAGCCGTACTCGAAGTCCTCGTCGGCCCTAAGGGGGACAGACAAGTGTCATCGTCACAGCGGGACCGTCCCGGTGGCTGGGGACCCCAAAACGGGGCCGTCCCGGCGAGGGGGACCCCCCGTACCCACCTGGAGGGCGTGTTGGGGTTGTTGGGGTCCCAGGCGCCGCTCTGGGCGGGCGTGCGGCTGCCGTCGTGCAGCGGCGTCTGCGAGCCGTAGTGTGGCGTGCGGCTGCCTGCGAGGGGCCCGCAGCGGCTCCGTCAGTCCCCCCCGCCCCCCCGAGACCCCCTTCTCTGTGTCCACGGCCCCACTTCAGCCCCGTCACCTCCAGAAGATCCCCCCAGGGTCCCCTCCCTGTCCCCCAAGGTCCCATCTCATGCTGGTCCATGCCCCTCCAAGCCAGCCCCGAGTCCCCTCTGTGCCCCGAGTCCCCCCAGTCCCTGTCCCCTCCATCCCCGTGTCCCCCCAGGCCCCTCCGTGTCCCCCAAGGTCCCATCTCATCCCGGTGCACCCCCCAGGCCACCCCAGGGTCCCCTCTGTGTCCCCAAGGTGCCCCTAATCCCTGTCCCCTCCATCCCCCCTTGTCCCCCCGTGCCACTCACCGTCATGCAGGGGGGTCTGTGAGCCATACATGGGGGTGCGGGAGCCGGAGCCGTACATGGGGGTCTGGGAGCCGTACATGGGGGTGCGCCCGTAGGCCGACGTCATCCCACCTGGGCGCCGTGAGCCCCTGTGGGGACACGCGGGTGTCAGGGGACGGGGACACAGTGCCGGGGGGGGACAGGGACCCCCTAAAAGAGCCCTGCTTGTGTCTGTGGGTGTCACCCGCTCCCAGGGAGGTTCCGGCCCAAGTGTCACCAACGTTGGGGACCACCCTGACCCGTCGGGGGGTCTCCGAGGGCCACCCTGGCCCCGGTGTCCCCGTCCCCCCCACTCACACGGTGGTCAGGCGCTGGCGGTCCACCGAGATGGTCTGGCAGGTGGAGTGCAGCTCCACGCGGGCCGTCGACTCCGTCGCGTCCTTCACCACCCCAATGTAGCCTGCAGGGCAGGATGGGGGCTCAGGGTGGGGGTCCGGGCGTCCCCAAAGTCCCCTCCCCTGCTTAGGGGGGACAAACGGGCACCCAGCACCCCGCTGGAAGGCACCCACCTTTGTAGGGTCCTTGGGAGATGCGCACTGTCTGCCCGATGAGGTCGTTATCCCGCCGCCCGCGGCCACGGCTCATGCCGCCGCCGCCAAAACCGCCGCGTTGGCCTGTGGGACAGAGACGAGGCTCGGGGGGGGGGTCCTTGGAGACACTTCCCTGGCCTCGGGGACACCCCCCAACACTCACCAGCCCCACTGGGGTGCATCGGGCTGCTGATACGGGGGCTCATGGGGGCGAAGCCGCCCACGGTGAAGTTGGTAACATCCCGCGGCTGCGAGAGGGAGAGAAAACGGTGCATAGAGGGGGGGGCAGCGGCAAGACCGGGGGGCTGCAGCCCCCTCTGGCAGTTCCTTGGGGTGTCCCCGGCGCGTCCCCACCTTGGAGCCGCCCGCCAGGACGAGGTGCCGGGTCTTGCAGACAAACATGCCGCCGTTCTCCACCAGCTTCTTGCAGTGCAGGAAGGCGAAGCCCCGGAAGAGGTGCCGGATCTCCCCCTCGCGGCCCTGCCCCGGTAAAATGGGGGGGGGTGTGTCAGCCCCGGTAAAAGAGGAGGGGCGAGCCCCAGAGGGGTGACCAGATCCTCCCCTCAGCAATACGAAGGACCCAGGGGGGTGCTGGGAGGGATCCGGTGTCCCCTTGGTGCTGGGAGGGGTGCAGGGGGGAGCTGGGAAGGACCCCAATACACCAGGGACGCCCCCACGGTGCCAGGAGGGACCCAGCTCACCCCAGGGATGGTCCCTGAAGCAGGGACAGACCCAGAGCAGCACCAGCAGGGACCCAGAGCATCCAAGATGCCAGGAGGGACCCCCAAGGCACCAGGAAGGACCCGTCACACCCCTGGGACCCCCCCTCAAACCCTGTGAGCCCCTACCGAGTGAGGCCCGTCTATGACTTTGACGATGTCCTTGACGTGGATGTTGTTCTGCTCCGAGTCGAGGGCGACGGCGAAGCGGTTGTCCTTCTTCCTGGTGACGGCCTGGTGCCGCACCGTCACCACCTTCCCGTACATGTTCAGCACCTGCGGGGACGGTGAGAGGCTGGGAGGGGGGCGGCCAAAAACGGGGACCCCCCTGGGGCAGGGGACACGGCTCCTGCATGGGGCCAAGCGCGGAAACCCCCCCCAGGGCAGGGGACATGGCTCCGGCGTGGGGATGAGTGTGGAAACCCCCCCCAGGCCAGGGGACACGGCTCCGGCACAGGGATGAGCGTGGAAACCTCGCCCCGGGCAGGGTGTCCCTGGGGAGCCGGGACTCACCTGGAAGGTCTCCCGTTCCAGACGGACAATGACGCCCACGGTTTGGGGGTCCAGCTGCACCAGCTCGCCCCACTCATGCTGCCCCCCCACATCCACGCCGGACGCCGTCTCCGAGCAGAGCTGCAGGTCCCGCGGCAGAACCTTGAGCTGGTGGCAAGAAGCGTGAGATGCAGCCATTTCCCCTCTTTTTCTCCCCAAAAACCAGCCCGTTTCGGGGCGGGCCGTGGCGCCGAGCGGGACTTTTCACCCCCCACGTACCTCGTGCATGGTGAGGTCGGAGAAGAGGATGACAAAGTTTTCCTCCACCCTCACGATCAGCCCCGTGTCGCCCTCGAAACGCCCCGCGATCACCTTGACGTGGTCGCCCATCTTGAAATACTTCCGCAGCTCCTGAGCCGGGAACTCCAGCATGTCCTGGAGGGGGGAAAGAGGACGCCGTGGGCACAGGGAGGAGGGGCTGGCAGGGTCCAGGGTGGCCACAGCGGCCCCAGGAGGCACCCGGCATTGCTCCCCAGGGATTCCCTGACCTTCAAGTCCTCGTGTTTGGGCATGATGGTGATCTTGTTGCCGTCAACGCTGAGGATTTTGCCCTGCAGGTTGATCAGCTCGCCCTCGCACACCTCCACGTTGTCGCCGGGCTGGAAGTTGTGCTCTCGTTCCTTCCCTGGGACGGTGGAGATGGTGAGGGGCCGGCGCCGTGGGGGGGGTGGCAGGGGGACGGTGGTGGCACCCGCTTACCCGTGCTCTCCGTCACCACCTCCAGGTCGATGCCTTCGGGCTGGTCCTCGAACTTCTCCAGCTCCGACAGGGTGGGCTTCACGCCCTCTGTTATCTGCCAAGAGCCGAGCCAGTGGCCAAAACGCCCCGTTCTGCCCCAAAACGCCCCCGAATTGGCGGCACCATCCCCACTGAGGAACCGCCGGCCTCCCAACACCCCTCAGTGTTAGAAAGGAGGTGGTTTGGGGGGAAAACCAGCAGGTTTTGGGTTCAAACCCCGGCGTGGCGGGGTGGCAGTGCTCACCACGGCCGACATGGCGAAGCTCTTGAAGAGGAATCCCTTGCGGCTATAGCGGTTGCCTTCGAAGATGAGAAAGTCCCCATCGGATGCCACGTCACCTCCCAAGGACCTGGGACAAAACCCAAATCACCCGCTCGGTGGGCAAGAGTCTCCCCCAGGGATGAAAGCCCTCCCTCAGCAAAGGCAGTTCCCCCGGGGGGGGCTTCTGGGGCTGCATCCGATATCCCCTGGTGCGGTGACGATCGCTTACCGGATCTTCTCAGCGTCGAAAAGCCGTTGCGGGGGTCGCTTGAACTTCTTCCTCTTGGCGAACCAGTCTTTCTGCGGGGCGGGGGGCAGCGGGGGGTGAGCGAAGGGCGGTGGTGCGACGGCGGTGCCAGCACCAGCGCGGCGTGGATCCGCTTACCAGGCTCATGCGGGCTTTGATCCGGTCAAAGTCGATGCGGGGGATCATCTTGAGGGAAATCTGGTTCTGGCTGGGCTCCACGTAATCCACCTGAGAGGCACCAACGTGGGGTGAGCCGGGTGTCTGTCCCCCCCCCCCCCCCGGCGTCCCCGTCCCCTCCCTTTCCCCCCTCACCTGGGCGATGTCGTCCTTGTAGATCCCCCTTTTGAGGCGCACCCAAGATTTGGGCTTGAGGTTGGTGACCTCCTTCACCACCTTGAGGACGTCGGTCATCTCCTTGATGGGGACCATCTGCTGGTTCCAGTAGCCCATGCGCAGGTTGCCCACCCCCTCGATCGCCTGCTTGACGTGCGTCTGCTTGTAGGCCTCCACGTAGATGTAACCCTTGACGTGCTCGGGGGCCACCACCGACTTGATCTGCAGGGGCTGGAGGACGAGGGGACGCGTTGGGGACACGTTGGGGACACCACGGTGCTGCCACCCCCCTCTCCGGCCGCAGCCCGGCTCCCCCGCGGCCTCACTGTGTCGGTGAACTGGTAAGCGATGAATTTCCGCATGAGGGCGATGGCTGTGGCGCGCTCCTCGCCGATCTGGGGACGAAAAGGACGTTTTAGGGGCGGGGATGCGGCTCCCTCCGCCGCACCGAGCCCCCCCTGTGCCCCCCACCCCAGCACCCACCTTGCACTTCACAGTCCAGAGATTGGGGTCCCTGCGCAGGGGTGAAGAGGGAAACGCCGTTATGGGCTGGCTCGTCCCAATTTGCTCCTGTTTCTCCCCAAAACCATGTGGGTTCCCCCCCACCCCCATCCTGTGAGACTCACTTGACTCCAGGCAGGAGCTGCTGCTGCGTAATGTCATCCGAGAGCTCATCGGAACCACCATAAACGCTGGAAACAGGGAAAATTATAAAAAAATAATGAAAAGGAGGGGTGTGGGGAGGGGGGGTGCCGATCCCCATCGTGCCGGGGATGAGGACGGGGACAGGGACTCACGTCTCTCCCACCGAGGACTTGGCGTATTTCTTCATGTAATACTCGCCCAGCTCCTCTTCGCGCTGGTCCCTGGGGAGAGAAAAGGGCGGGGGGAGGCATCAGCGCAGCCCCCACCGCTCTGACGGACGGACAGACACACGGACAGCGCTGCTGTCACCTCCAGAGGTTCTGCAGCCGCCGAGCGCCAGAGCGATCCTCATCCAGCACCACGTTATCGATGTTGGAAGCTGCGAGGAAGAGGAAGGTCAGGATCTCACCCTGCCGGGGATGGCACGGGGGGGGGGTGGGCTGGGCTTGCTCGGCCCCAGAGTGGGGGGACGGACCCCGAGGGGAAATGGGGGGGGCGGCAGGGTGATTCGGGCTTACCTTCGATCTCTTCTGCTCGGGAGGAAGGAGTGGCGGTGGAGGATGGAGCAAATAATAGCGGCAAAACCACCCGCGGGTGAGGGGGGAACAAAGGGGAAGGAATCAAAATTCAGCCGGCGGCACGGGGGAAAAGAGGGGGGGAAGGGGGGGGAATAAAAGCAAAAGAAAAACCCCAGGCGAGCGCGGATGAGATGTGCTGACGGACAGACACGGGGAGGGAGGGATGGACGGACAGCGGGAGGCGGGGGAGACACGCCATCCCTCCCGCCCCTCCTCAAGTGATGGGTTTTGGGGGGGGAAAAGGGCTGGGAAGGAGGGTAAGAGCTGGAGGGCGCCGGTTGGCCCCCAAAGAGCTGCACTTCCATCCTCTTCCTCGGGCCTCCAGGGTGGGGAAAGGACCCAGGGGGAGCCCCAAAGTCCCGGGGGGATGCTCCTCACCTTTCTCCAGGATGTCCTCAGCCCCGTCCTCCCACTGGTCCTCGTCCTCGTACTCGTCATCCACATCTAGGGAGCGTCAGGGTGGTGAGTGGGGCCGGGGGGGCGGCAGTGACCCCCCCAACGCCCCTGTGGCCCCCCCCAGCTCACCGGCCTCGTCCAGGATGAAGCCGCCGTGGCGCGGCTTTTTGGCCGGTCGGTCATCATCTTCCTCCTCTTCCTCCTCGTCGTACTCCTCCTCCTCTTCTTCCTCCTCCTCCTCAGCCTCCTCCTTCTCACTGCCGGCTGCGCTGGCACGCTCCTCCTCGGCCTGGGGGAGTTTCGGGAGGGGGGTTGTGTGTGGGGTGTGAGGGACGGCACCCACACGTGCCCCCTCTGGCTGCAGCCTTCAGCCTCACCTCGTTCTCCTCAGCCTCCTCGGCCTCACTGCTGCGCTCGCTCTCGTCCTCCGAGAAGTTGCTGTCGTCGCTGTCCGACATGGCGGCGCTGGGGGGCCTGGGGGGGAGGACAGGGGTGTCCCAGGGGGACGGGCAGAGGGGTCTGCGGGTGTCCCGTGGGGGTCTGGGGAAGTGGGGGTGTCCCGGGGGGACCTGAGGGAGCAGGCAGGGGGGTCTGGGGGTGCCGCGGAGGGCCCGAGGGGTGCGCAAGGGGGTCTGGGCCTGTGATGTGGGGGTGTCCCGGGGTGGGAGGGCGAACAGACCAGAATGACCCCCTCGGGGCAGCCCCACACCCGGGAACGGCCCTACCGGGACCCCCCACCAGGCGCCTGAGCCCCAGATCTGGCCCCGGGGGGGGGGGTCACGGGTGGCTCGGAGGGGTCCCATCCCCCGGAGAGGCCCCACCGCCGCCGCCGTCACCACCACCTTACCCCCGGAGGGGACGGCGGCTCGGCTCTGCTCCGCTCCAGGCCCCGGCCCCGCTCCGCTGTCAGCCTCGCCCCTCCCTCGGCTCTCGGCCTATCCCGGCTCGGCCCCGGCCCCGCTCCCCCCCGGTCCCTGTCCCGGTCCCGGTCCCGGTCCCGGCCCTGGTCCCGTCGCGCCGCCGCCGCCTCTCGCGAGAGCCACCCCCGGGTCACGTGAGAGGGTGGGCGGGCCCAGCCGCAGTCACGTGCCCTGATTAGCAGAGCGCGACGGCGGCGCGGAGGGGACAAAAGAGGCGGCGCGAAGGTAGCGACCGCTCTTCAAGGGAGGCGGCGGGAGGAGTGGCGTCACCCGGCCGGGCGGTGACGTCACTGTGCCGTCATGGCGCAGCGCTGTGCGAGTGGATGCCTCTTCCCACGGGAAGTGGCCCCCCGGACGCCTGAGTCCCGCGTGGGAGGGGGCAGGAACCCCCCACACCCAGGTCCTCCCCCTCCAGGGCCCCGCTGTGGGCACAGAAGAGTCAGTATCAGAGAAAAACAGTTTATTTACCAAAAAACAGGTGTTTTCCCCCCAAAACCGGAGGGGTCCAGCACCCCCGTGCCCCTCCCCAATTATGCCCCCCCCCCAGGGATCAGCACCCCAAAACCCACCACTGGGACCCCCATATCCACACTCAGCCCCCCACGCTGGGCACCAGGACCCCCCAAAGTCCCTGTATCTGCTCTCAGACGCCCACGGGAAGTTTGGGGGGGTCCGTGACCCCCATGGGGTCCCCCCCAAACACTCAGGGCCCCCCTGGGGGGGGCAGCTTGCCGGTGATCTTGTTGGCCCCCTCCAGCAGGGCGTTGTGGATGTCCTTGGCGCCGGCGATCTGGGCCTTGATGAGGGGCAGGTACTGGGTGTAGGGGAGGGTCTCGCCCGCCCCCCCCTCGCCTTTGGGGGCTGCCGGCACCAGGGCGGGGGCGTGCTTGGCGCTGTCGAAGCTCTGCGAGAGGCACTCGTGGGCCAGGCGCTGGGGGGAGACGGGGGGGTCACTGGGGGGGGCAGCAGAGGGGATGGGGGGGGGGGAGGCGGGGATAGGATGAGGGGGGAAGAAGGCGCTGGGGGTGTGACAGCACTAAAGGGATTGGGGTCTGGGGGGGCACCAATGTCACTGGAGATGTGGGGACCACACTGGGGGCGTCCCAGGGGGGCCGGGGACAGCGGGGGGGGTGTCACTCACAAGGCAGAGCTCCAGCTGGTCGCAGAGGGCGTAAAACTCCTCCAGGCTCTTGTCAAAGCGCTGCAGGGCCCCGTCGGCGCTCTTCCTGCGGGGGGGCCACCATCACCGGGGGGCACGGGGGCAGTGGGGGGGCACTGGGGAACACTGGGAAGGGGCTGGGGGGCTGCAGGCGGGAATGAGAGGCAGCGGGGGAGGAATGGGGGGTACTGGGATGGGGCTGGGGGGCACTGGGATGGCATTGGGGGTACTGAGGGCTACAGGGATGGCACTAGGGTGTCACTTGGGGATACTGGGGGGTACTGGGAGGGGGCTGGGGGACGGCCACTCACTGCCCGTTGTCGATGCTGGAGTTCTGCACCAGGTTCTGCGCCGCCACTTTCATCAGGGTCTGCGGGGGGGAAGGGGGTCAGGGGGGACATGGCCACCGCGGGGGGGGCACACGCAGCCCCCCCAGCTCCCACTGCGGCCCCGCGCCTGTCAGCCGGTGGTGGCGACTCGTTTACTGGGGAAGTCACTGCAGAACGGGGGGACATGACTCCCCCCCCCCGCCCATCAGTGGGGCAGGGACGCCCCCAGGACCCCCATGACCAGCACAGGGACCCCCCAACCCCCGGGGGGACCCAACCCGTCGCCGGCCCCGCCCCTTCGCAGCACCACGCCCCCCACGGCAGACCCCGCCCCTCGCGGCGGTAGGCCACGCCCCCTCCCGCCGACAAGCCCCGCCCCATGCCAGCGGGAGAACGCCCACAATGGCAGGCCCCGCCCAGCGCCTGCGGCAGGCCCCGCCCACCTGCAGGCTCTCCTTCAGCTGGGGGATAAGGAGGCGGAACCGCTGCACCGGGTCGAAGTCCTGCGCCTGCGCAGCCGCCACCTGCGCCGGCAGCGGCGGCCCCGGAGCCTGCCCCGGCCCCGGAGCCTGCCCCGGCCCCGGGCCCGGCCCAGGGGCGGCGGGCAGAGGCGGCGGCGGCGCGGGGGCGGCGGGCGGCCCCGGCCCCGGGCCCGGCCCGGTCGGTGGCGGCTGCGGGGGCGCCGCCATCTTCCCGGCGCGCGCCTGGCTTCCGCTCCCGGGCGGCCCCGCGCGCCGGGAAGTGACGTCAGGCCGCGGGGTCCTGGCGCCTCCCGGACGTAGCTGCCCCCCGCGGTGCCTGCGCAGGGCCCGGCCCCGGCCCCGCCATGGCTCCCACCATCCAGACGCAGGCGCAGCGGGAGGAGCCGGGCCACAGGTACGGCGGCGTCATGGGCGTGACGTCATGGCCAGCGCCGTGGCGTCACGGGGTGGGGGCGGGCCCGCGGGTCGCGGGGGGATCCGGACCGTGTGGGTCCCCTCGTGATGTCGCACGCACCGGGGGGGAGAACCTGGGTACCCTCCTGACGTCATAGCGCACGTGGGGGCTAGGGGGTCCGTGACAACTGGGTCCCCTCATGGCGTCATAACGCACGTGAGGGGCTTGAGTGTCCCAGACACCTGGGTGTCCTCCTGACGTCATAGTGGACGGAGGGGTCGGGGGGTTCGAGGTGCCTGGGTCCCTTCTTGACGTCACACACACTGGGGGGGGGGGGGCATAAGCCTGGGTGCCCTCCTGACGTCATAATGCAAGTGAGGGGCTGGTTCTGGACATTGGGTCCCCTCATGACGTCATAGCATATGTGAGGAGGGGTGGGGGTTCGCCCGGATGCCTGGGTTCTCTCATGACATCATAGCGCAAGAATGGGGTTCCCTCATGATGTCATAGCGCACACGGGGGGGCCGGGGGTCCCGGATGCCTGGGTCCCCCCACTCCCCTCCCCCTCCCCACAGGCCCGGCTCCCACCGGACGCTGCCCGAGAGGTGAGTGGGGGGTCGGACCCCGGGGGTCCCTTTCGGGGCTGGCCCGGTGCCGCCCCCCCCCGCACCGTGGGGGTCCCCCGTGTTCTGGGGTCCCCCCCTGACCCCCCCAGCCCCCCCAGGTCAGGCGTGGTCTGTCGGGTCAAGTACTGCAACAGCCTCCCCGACATCCCCTTCGACCCCAAGTTCATCACCTACCCCTTCGACCAGAACCGGTATGGGGCAGCCGGGGGCGTCTGCAGGGGGGGTCTCCAGGGGGTGACCCCCCCCAGCCCCCCCGTGCCCCAATTCGGGCCATAAAATGGGGGTGTGGGGGGGTCCCTCCAGGGTTTGTGCAGTGCAGGTGGGGCCGGGGGGAGGTCTGGGGGGGTCTTGGGGAGTTTCAGTGCGGGTTGGGGTCCTCTCTGGCTCCTGCAGCACAAAGGGGGGGGGGGTGGGGGAGCTGGGGTGTTTTTGGGGTTCATTCAGTGCTAGAGGAGGGGTTTTGGGGGGAGCTGGGGGGTTTTGAGCCCTCCTGGTTTGGGGGGGGTGTTGAGACGTTTTGGGGTGTTTGAAGGGGTTGGGGTTTTTGGGGGGGTGTTTTGGAGTGTTTGGGATTGGGGTGTTTGGGGGGGGTTGGGGTTTTTGGGGGGTGATTTGGGGAGTGTTTTGGGGTGCCTGGACGTGCTCCCCCCCAGGTTCGTGCAGTACAAGGCGACATCGCTGGAGAAGCAGCACAAGCACGACCTGCTGACGGAGCCTGACCTGGGCGTCACCATCGACCTCATCAACCCCGACACCTACCGCATCGACCCCAGCGGTGGGGGGCCGGGGGGACCCCCAGTTTAGGGGGGAGGGACCCCAGATTTGGGGGGAGTACACATGGGGAGGGGGGCATCCACCCCAGGGCTGGGGGACACCTTTGGGAGCTCCCTAAGGGGTTGAGCTGCCAGTAGGGGTTGGGGGGGGATTGGGGGGACCCCAACACTGGGGGGGACACCCCAAAATTGGGGGGAGACCCCAACACTGGAGGGGGGAAGCCAAATTTCTCCTCCCCCCCCTCCCAGTGCTCCTGGACCCGGCGGATGAGAAGCTGCTGGAGGAGGAGATCCAGGCGCCCACCAGCTCCAAGAGGTAACGGCATCCCCAGGGTGGGGGGGAACCCCCAAACTGGGCTGGGGGGGGCACACGGCACCCCCAAGCCCCTGGTGAGCCCCCCCTCATCACGCTGCCCCCCCCCTCAGGTCGCAGCAACACGCCAAGGTGGTGCCGTGGATGCGCAAGACCGAGTACATCTCCACCGAGTTCAACCGCTACGGCGTCTCCAACGAGAAACCCGAGGTCAAGTGAGTCTGGGGGGGCCCCGGGGGGCAGGGGGGGGCACAACCCCCGCCCTCCCTGACCCCCCCCCCCGTGTCCGTGTCCCCCCCACCCAGGATCGGCGTCTCGGTGAAGCAGCAGTTCACGGAGGAAGAGATCTACAAAGACCGCGACAGCCAGATTGCCGCCATCGAGAAGACCTTCGAGGATGCCCAGAAAGCGGTGCGGGGGGGGGGGGGGAGTGGGTTTTTTGGGGGGTCCCTCGGGATATTTGGGGCCCCCCCTGGGATTCTGGGGGGGACGCAGAGCCCTGATGCCCTCCTGTGCCCCCCCAGATCACGCAGCACTACAGCAAGCCCCGCGTCACCCCTGTCGAGGTCATGCCTGTCTTCCCTGACTTCAAGGTAGGGGGGATGCCGTGGGGACCCCCTCGGGGGGGGGGGGGGGGGCACGTTGGGGACCCTCCCAGTGAGGGGGGAAGGGGGGGACACCCCAAATGCCCCCCATCTCCCTGACACTGTCCTACAGGGGAAACTGAGGCATGGACCCTCCCTTGCAGGGGGAATCTGGGGGGTAGCGGGCAGTTTTGGGGGCAGAACGGTGGTTTCGAGGACTGGGGGGGGGGGTGTTGCACCCCTTTTGCCCCTCCCCCACTCCCTTTCCCCCCCCCCAGATGTGGATCAACCCGTGCGCCCAAGTCATCTTCGACTCGGACCCGGCGCCCAAGGACACGAGCGGCCCGGCTGCGCTGGAGATGATGTCCCAGGCCATGATCAGGTGCTGGGGGGACACCCCACATTTTGGGGGGGGGTCTCTGCCCCCCCAACCCCCCCGCATCCCCTTTAACCCCCTCCTGCCTGCAGGGGGATGATGGACGAGGAAGGGAACCAGTTCGTGGCTTATTTCTTGCCGGTGGAGGAGACGCTGCGCAAGCGGAAGCGGGACCAGGAGGAGGAGATGGATTACGCCCCCGAGGACGTGTACGGGGGGGTCCCGTATAGCTGGGGGGGGTTCCCCTACAGCCATGGGGGGTCCCATATAGCCGGGGGGGGTCCCATATAGCTTGAGGGGGGCCACAGGGAGCTGGTTGCGGGGGTTCCACAGCACCCACAGCTTTGTGGAGGACAAACCGAGGGCCTGGCAGAGCCCGTTAGGTTTTGGGGGGCCCTTTGGCAGGTGGGAGGGGATTGGGGGGATCTTCTCAGCCCCCCCCCGTGCCCCCCCTCAGATACGACTACAAGATCGCCCGGGAGTACAACTGGAACGTGAAGAACAAGGCCAGCAAGGGCTACGAGGAGAATTACTTCTTCATCTTCCGCGAGGGCGACGGCGTCTACTACAACGAGCTGGAGACCAGGTGGGGCAGGGGGGGCACGGGGAGCCCCCCCACTGCTAATGGAGGGACACTGGGAGCCCCCCTACCGCTAACGGGGGTGCGGGGGGGGGCACTGGGAGCCCCCCCCCCCGCTAATGGGGGCACTGGGAGGGGTGTGCCCTTCCCTTGGGAGTCCCTGTGCAGATGGGATGGGGGGAATGGGTGATTGGGGGGGGGTCCTGGAGGGATCTCTAGGGGTGCTTGAGCCCCCCCTGCCCCCCAGGACACTGGGTGGGGGTCCCTGTGGGGCCATGGGTGGAGATTTGGGGGCTGGGGGGGGGGGGGTCAAGAGGGATCTGTGGGATCTGTGGAGTTTGGGAGGGGTTTGGGGGGGGTCCTGGGGCTGGGGGGGGTCACTAGGGGGTTAGGAGGGGTCAAGGGGGGTTGCTGGGGGTCAGGAGGGGTTTGGGGGGTCTCTGGGGGGTGGGAGAGATTTGGGGAGGTCCCTGAGGCTGGGGGGGTTAAAAGGGAGTCTGGGGGGGGGGGGGGGGGGGGGGTCGAGGGGGGTTGCTGGGGGTTGGGAGGGGTTTGGGGGGGGTCCCTGGGGGTTGACAGGGGGTCTCTGGGGGTTAGGAGGGGTTTGGGGGGTTCACAGGGGAGTCTGGGGGGGGGTCTAGGGGGGCTGCTGGGGTTTGGGGGGGTCCCTGAGGGTTGGGAGGGGTCTGGGGAGGTCCCTGGGGCTGGGGGAAGCTGCAGGGAGCCTGGGGGGTCACTGGGGGGTTAGGAGGGGTCTGGGGGGGGTTGGGGGTTTCACAGGTGGGTCAGGAGGGGCCTGGGGGGGTCCCGGGGTGCCTGACCCCCCCCCGTCCCCCCAGGGTGCGGCTGAGCAAGCGGCGGGCGCGGGCGGGGGTGCAGTCGGGCACCAACGCGGTGCTGGTGGTGAAGCACCGCGACATGAACGAGAAGGAGCTGGAGGCCCAGGTACAGCGGGGGGGGCTATCGGGGACCCCCACCCCCTTCCCCTTCCCCTCCCCGGGGTGGCAGGGACCCAGGCGTCCAGCTGACACACACCCCCCCCCGTGCTGACCCCCCCAGGAAGCGCGGCGGGCACAGCTGGAGAACCACGAGCCCGAGGAGGAGGAAGAGGAGGAGATGGAGGCTGAGAAGGAGGCAGCGGGATCCGGTACGGGGGGGGGCTCCCTTGGGGGGTGGTGGGGGTCTGTACCCCCCCCCAGGGGGGGCAGAGTGTTGGGGCCCCCCCAACCTCCCCCCCAATCTCTCCCCTCTCCAGACGAAGAGCGGGAGAAGGGCAGCGAGAGCGAGGGTGGGGCAAGCGGCGAGGAGGAGGAGGCCGAAGGCTCGGGGAGCAGCAGCGAGCGGGGGGGCTCGGCCCGCAGCGAGGAGGAGGATGAGGCCGAAGACGACGAGGAGGAGGAGGGCAGGGGGGGCCGGCGGGGGGGCAGCGACGCCGCCCGGGCCGCCCGCGACCAGGAGGAGATCTTTGGCAGCGACAACGACGAGGAAGAGGAGGAGGAAGAGGAGGAGGAGGAAGAGGAGGACGAAGAGTCGGAGGGGGGCGGCAGCGAGGGGGGGCCCCCGCGCAGCCCCCGCCTCAGCCCCAGCGAGGCCTCGGAGGAGGAGGAGAGCCCCAGCGACGCCTCCGACTCCTCCAGCGACTGAGGGGGGTCTCGGGTGGCTCGTAGCGAGGTTCAGCCTGGAGCCCCCCCGTCCCCGTTTTGGGGCCAAACCCAGGCACTTTGGGTCCATTTGGGTTTTTTTCTCTTTAATAACGTAGTCATGGTTACCAGCCATAGTCATAACAAAAGTTATTCATAATAAAATGTATCTAAAATAACGTTTCTATCTCGAAGGGCCGCGGCGCTACGTGTACAAAGGGGGGGGCTGTACCGACGGGGGGGTCCCGGGGCATCCCCCACCCCGGGGGGTGTCAACGTGTACCTAAATTTGGGGTGTGCCCCCCCCCCGGGGGTGGACAGGGTGACACGCTCCCCCCGGGGGCCAAAAAAAAAAAAAAAATATTAATAATAATAATATAATAATAAAGAGAAAAAAAGAAACAAAAAACCCAACAAAAACCCAGGATTTGGGGATTATTAAAAATGGTGAAAACGCAACAACTCCCCCCACCCCCCACCCCAAAAAAAGAGGGGCCGGGAGAGCCCCGCCCCCGCGCGCAGCCCCTGTAGTGTCAACGCAGCCCCCCCCCCGCCCCCCCGCGAGGTCATCGGCCCCGGGAGCCCCTCCCTCGCGGGGGCCTGCGCCCCTCCCCCCGGCCTGGGGGAGGGGGGGGCAGGGGGTTAATTCCCCCCCCCCCCGGCTTATTTTAGGGTCCCCCCCGGGGGGGCACTGAGGGTGACTGGTCATGGAGGGGGTGGCCCCCCCCGGGGGGGAGGTTAAGGGTGCGACCCCCCGCTTTGGGGAGGGGGGGCGGCGCCATCAGATGGTGGAGGTCTTGTCTGTGCCATCTGGGGGGGGGAGGGCGTCAGGGGGCACCGGGGGGGGCTGTGTCCTCCCCCCCCTCCCCGATACCCCCTGTCCCCCCCTCGATACCCTCCTGTTCTCCCCATCCCACCCTCTGCCCCCATGTGTGTCCTCCCCCAAACTCCCCCCATGCCTTTGTGCCCCTCCCCCCACCCCCCCTGCACCCCCCCGCCCTGCCCCGCCCCGCGCCCCCCCCTCACCGCGCCCCCCCTCACCGCCCAGCGCGTGCTCCGTCATGCTCAGGCACAGCGACTCCAGCGTGGGGTTGATCTCCAGGTCAGTGCCGGGGAGGGGACACTCTGGGGGGACACACAAGGGTGAGGGGGGGTCCAGGCATCCTGAACCCCCCCAAAACCTCCTGGGGGGGTGCAAGCACCCTCCACCCCCCAAGCGGGGACCGAAACCATCCTCCCCCACCCCTGGGGGGGGCACAGGCCTGCCCCTCCCCCAGGGGCCCCCCCTTTGGGCCCCCCCCGACCTACCCTGGGGGAAGGCGAGCAGGGCCTGGGGCGAGGTGTGGACGGGCAGCGAGTGGGTGCGCTGCACCGCGCTGCGGCTCCCCGGGGAGCCCCCGGCCCCCCCGCTGCCGAACCACAGGCTCTGGGGGGGGGGAACACAACAGGGCATTTATTAGAGGGGGGCTGCACCCCAACACAGGGATGCTGGCACCCAGGAGAGCCCCCCCAGAAAGGACCCCCAGGGTCTGGGACCCCATTCCCCCCCATGGGGATCCCAGGGTGAAGGATCCCCCCCCAAGGATCCCAGTGTCTGCCCCCCCCCCCAAACAACACACCCCAAGTCATCTGCCCCCCCCCCATCCAGCACCCCCCCTAACACCCCCCAAATCCCCAAGGACCCCCACATCTGCCCCCTCAACCCCTAGGAGCCCCCCCAAATGCCCAGGGACCCCAGCATAGGACCCCCCCCACCCCAAGCCCTGTAGGACCCCAGCATCTACCTCCCCCCACCCCAGAACCCCCCCAATCCCTAAGGACCCCCACATCTGCCCCCCCCCAGCCCCTGGGACCCCCCCAAATCCCATAGGACCCCAGCATCTGCCCCCCTCACCCCTAGGACCCCCCCCCCCAGATCCCCACGGACCCCAGCACCCGCCCCCGTGACCCACCTGGCGTCCCTGGACACCGAGGGGGGGGCCGCCGAGGGGGGGCCGGGGGGCGGGGGCCCCCCCAGCAGGCCCCAGCAGCCCCAGGCGGGCGGGGGGCAGTGCGCGGGGGGGCAACGCGAAGGGGCGCTGCCCCCGCCGCCCCCCCGCCCCCCCCACAGAGCCAGCTATGGGGAGCGAGTTGGAGCCGAAGGCCCAGCTGGGGGGGATGACACAGGGGGAGTCAGGGTGGCACCGGCTCCCCCCAGACCCCCCCCAACCCCAGGGGCTCACCCCGGGGTCACCCAGAGCCCCCCCTGGGGGAAAATGAGGCACCCCAACCCTCAGGGGGTGGGAAATGGGGCACCCAGGGGACAAATTGGGTCACAGGAAAGTCCCAGGGGGGGTGAGACCCCCTCAGATCCCCCCAAATGGAGAGGGGGGGCACAAGGGGGAGAATAAGGCAGTTGGGGGGGTCAAGAGCCCAGCCAGGGGGTCCCAAACCCCCCAAGGGGGGCACGTTGGGGGACAGGGACAGGGTGCCAAGGGGAAAGCGGTGCATGGGGTGGCCGGGGGGGTCCCCACCCCCCCAAACGCCCACCTACCCCTTGGGGGGCCGATAGCCCGGGCCGTCGAGCGGCACCTTCTTGGGGAAGGCGCGGAGCAGCTTCAGGACCTGCTGCTTCCAGGAGAGGAGCCTCTTCTTCTGTGTCTCCGTGAACGCCTGGGGGGGCACGCGGACACGGGGGGGGGGCGTCAGCGGGGGGCACGCGGCCCTGCGCCCCCCCGCACCCCCCTGCGCCCCCCGGGCCCTGCCCTACCTCGTGGCTCAGGCACTTCTCGAGGAGCTGGAGGTAACTGGTGATGTTCTCCTCGTCCGGCCGCGACACCAGCAGCTGGGTGCACACTGCGGGGGGGTCAGGAGGAACCCAGGCATCCGGGCACCCCGACCCCCAGCACCCTGGGACCCCCCCCCAAATGAAGCGTGGGGCTCACCTTTGCCCATGACGCGGGTGAACTGCCCCGGGATGTCCCCGTCGGGGACGGGGGCGGCAGGGGCTTCGGCGTCGGCGGCTGGGTGGGGGGCGAAGGCGTCGGCGGCCCCCGGGGGGGCCCCGTCGGGGGTGCCGTTGGGGGGGGGGGCGGCCGGGGGGGGCCGGAAGGCCTTGATGGGGGTCACCATGATCTGCTGGAGCTCCTGCAGCGCCGTCCACAGGTTGCCCCCCTCCAGGATGTCCTGCGGGGACCAGGGACACACATGGGGGACGAGTGTGGGACATGGGGGCCTCGGGGGGATCAGGGACCTCCCCCCCAGCCCTAGGGACATGGGGGGGGGACCAGGGATACCCTGTGCCATGCCTGGGGACATGGGGGGGATCAGGGGTACCCTGTGCCACCCCTGGAGACACGGGGGGACATGGGGGGGACCAGGGGTACCCTGTGCCACCCCTGGAGACATGGGGACGAGGGACACCCTGTGCCAGCCCTCGGGATGCAGAAGGGAACCAGGGCCATCCCTGGGGACCCGAGGGCCACCCCTGGCCATCCCTGGGGACCCGAGGACCGCCCCGGTGCCACACCTTCTCCAGCGCCCGGAGGACGCTCTGCCGCTCCCGCAGCTTCTGGATGCTGAGGGCGATCTTGTGCCGCGCGCCCTTGGTGACATTCTGCGGGGACAAGGAGGGAGAGGTGGGGCAAGGGGGGGTGTCCCCTCGTCCGGGGGGGTGGGGACACGGGAAGGGGACACGGGGGGGGACGCCCCGTCTCACCTGCGACTCGAGGTGATGCTCCGTCAGAGTCATCATCTCCTCGTAGGTCATTTGGGAGAAGAGCGCCGCGTACTTGTGCAGCCGCAGGCTCTTCAGCCAGGAGGGGACATCTTTGGGGGGGTGACACGAGGGCGGCCGTGAGGTGACCGGTCCCCACACCCCCCCCACGCCCCCCACAGGTGCCCCGTCCCCCACCTTTCATGCCGCTGCCGTCCTCCTGGAAGGTGTTGCGGCCGCCGGCCGGCTCCTCGGTCTGCTCGCTGCCCGAGGAGGCCACGCTGCTCTGGGGCGAGAGGGGCGCGTGGTCCCCGAAGGGGGGGCGGGGGGGGACGGGGACAGCGGGCTCGTCGCCCCCCCCCGGCCACTCGTTTCCCCCTCCCTGGGGACTGCCGGGCACCAGCGAGAGGGAGCGCTTCAGGGGGCTGGGGTGCAGCTGGCAGGGCAGAGCTGCGGGGAGGGGGCGTCAGGGCGGGCCTGGGCGTCTGCGTCCCCTCTGCGGGACCCCCCAGCCCCCCATGTCTGCCCCCCCCAACCCCCATGGCCACCTGGGTCCCCTCCAGACCCTTCCTCAGCCCTTAGTGTCTCCCCCAGATCCCTGTGCCCCCACCTGTCCCCACCCCAACCCCTCCAGCCCCCCCAGTTCTCTCTGGACACCCAGGTCCCCTCCAGGTCCCTTCTCAGCCCCCTTGTCCCCTCCAGACCCCTCCCTGCCCCCCCCAACCCCTCTCCTCAGCCCCCTTGTCCCCTCCAGACCCCTCCCTGCCCCCCTCAACCCCTCTCCTCTGCCCCCTTGTCCCCTCCAGACCCCTCCCTGCCCCCCTCAACCCCTCTCCTCTGCCCCCTTGTCCCCTCCAGACCCCTCTCTGGCCCCCCCAACCCCTCCTTGGCCCCCAACGTCCCCCCAGGCCCCTTCCCATCCCTCCCGCCCCCCCGTCCCCACTCACCCGCTCCCCCCAGGCCATTGCCACTGGCAGGGGGGTGGAAGGGCGGGTGCCCGTTCTCCCGGGGGGCCGCCTCGGGCCAGGCCGGCCCCAGCTCGGGGGCCGCGTGCTCGGGCCACTCGTGGGGAGGCGGCGGCCGTCGAGGGGCGTCGGGGCGGGGGGGTCGCGCCGGGGGGCCGCCGCCGCCGGCCAAACGCTCCTCCAAGTGGCCCAGCCAGAGGGCCAGGGCGCTGCGGTCGTCCAGGGTGGTGGCGGGGTGGATGAGGGCGTAGGAGAGGAGCTGCCGGCTCTCCTCCACGCAGCGGTTGCTCTCGATGGCGTACGCCAGGATCTTCTGCAGCCGCTTCATGTACTCGGCCTTGGCGGCGGCGTTGCCCGGCTGCAGGAGCGGGAGGTGGGCCAGGAGCAGGGCCACCGCCGCCTCCGCCGGCTCCTGCGGCCACTGGCTGATGGCGGCTGCGGGGGGACGGGGAAAGGAAGGGGGTGAGGGGGGCGTCGGCGTCACCGCGCAGCCTGGGGGGATGGCAGCCAGGGGGGATGAGGCTGCATCCCGCGTGGAATCCTCGTCAGGATGGGGGGGGAATTTGGGGGGCGACGGAGCTAAACAGCCCCCCCTGCCCCAGGATGGAAATGGGGGAGCAAAACTCTCCGGGGGCAAATACAGGGGACTAAAATTAGGGACCAAATCCCTCAATCTTCCCCAAGGAAGATGGGAGCCCCGTGAGCCCCCCTAATTGTCCAGGAAGGCCCAGGGAGACCCCGGCCCCCCAGGATGGCAGGAGGGGACCCCAGAGGTGCCTGGGGACAAAGGTGGAGCCCTGCCAGGCGCCCAGGGAGCTTTTGGGGTCCCTGTAAAGCTCCCACAGGGCACCCAGGACCATGTGGGGAGCCCCTGGGAGGGGCTGGGATGATGCATGGAGACCCACTGGGCGTGGTGAGAGCTCTCAGGGGCTCTGCAAAGCCCCATGGGGCACCCAGAGAGCCTTGGGGGGCCCCAGGAAGCCCACCTGTCCACCCAGGGTGGCCTGGGGAGCCTGCTCACCCACCCAGGGAGTTCTAGGGGTCCCCACAGAGCCTGCCTGTCCACCCAGGGAGCCCCGGGGAGCTCCACAGAGCCCGCCTGTCCACCCAGGGAGCCCCGGGGAGCTCCACAGAGCCCGCCTGTCCACCCAGGGAGCCCCGGGGAGCCCCACAGAGCCCGCCTGTCCACCCAGGGAGCCCCGGGGGGGCCCAAAGAGCCCGCCTGTCCACCCAGGGAGCCCCAGGGAGCTCCACAGAGCCCACTCGTCCACCCAGGGAGCCCCGGGGAGCCCCACAGAGCCCACCTGTCCACCCAGGGAGCCCCGGGGGTCGCAGAGGAGCCCCCCTGCCGCAACTCACCAGCACTGTTGGCTTCAGCCTCGAGGAGGTGGATGTCGGCGCAGTCGGCCAGCGAGTGCTCGAGGCAGAGCTGGAGGAAGCGGGCCTGGGTGCGGGTGACGCGCTTCAGCAGCGAGAGCAGGGCCACCGTCTGCTCGCACTCGTTCCAGCCCTTGAACCACCCCGCCACGATCCCCACCTGATCCCGGAACATCATGGCGGTGCCGGGGGGGCTCACGGCGGTGGCGGGGAGGGGGAGACGCGGGGCCGGCCGTGCCCCCCCCTCACATGGCGGCGATGCGGCGGCCGCGGTGGGGGCCCCCACGGGGCCTGGCTGAGGAGTCGGTGCCCCCCCGGGCCAGGGTGGGCATGGGGGGGGGGGCGTGAGGCCCCGACGGCTCCGGCCGGGCCCCCCGGCTGCGTTCCCGTGGGAAAGCCCCAGAGATCCCTGCGGAGAAAGAGGAGCCGGGGCGGTGTCAGGGACAGGGACAGGGACCTCCCCCCCCCGGGATGCGGGACGCCCCCGCGGGGACAGGCACCCCCGCAGTACCACCCCCCCGGCGGGGACGGGGACCTCCCCGTGCGAGCGGGAGCATCTCAGGCGGCCAGTTCAGCCCTGCCAGGCCAACCGGGACCCCCGGGGGTGCGCGCTCCCCTCGCACCCGCTCCCGAGCCTCAGGGAAGGGAACCCCCGCCCCGCCCAGCCCGGAGAGACGCGGGACCCGCCCGGGAGGGGCGCGGGACCCCTCGGATCGCCATCCCGGCGCCCGGCTCCGGCCCAGCAGTACCCGACGCCCTGGAAGAGAGGAACGGGGAGGCGGCCGGGGCAGCAGCCGAAGGGGCTGTGGGGGACCGCGGGACGGGGCGGGCCCGGGCGCAGAGGGGTCCCGGGACCCTTCAGCGCCCTCCCGGCGGGCGGAGCGGGCGGAGCCGGGGGCGGGGCGCTCCCAGCGCCGTCAGGGAGGACGAAGGGGCCGGGGCGGGGGGGCCGGGCCCGACGGGGCCAGGGCTCGGTACCGGTAGGCGGGGGGGGGGGGGGGGGGCGGCCAGTCAGGGCCTGGCCGGGGAGGCCGCGCCGGGGGCGGACGAGGCCCGGAGGCCGCGGGGAGGGGCCGGGGCCTCAGGGCTGGGGCCGGGGCCGGGGCCGGGGCCGGGCGCGGGGGCTGCGGCCGAGCCCGGGGCCGCCCCTCACTCACCACCACCGCCGCCGCAGCCGCACTCGGAGGCGCCGTCGCCGCCGCGCAACGTCAGCGCGCACGGCACGCACGGTGCGTCACCGCGCCACTGCGCATGCGCCCAGCGCCGCGCCCCGCCCCTTCCGCCACCCGCACGGCCACAGCCAATGGGAAGGCAGCGAGGTAGGACGGCCGCTTCCGGCGGCGGGTTGCCCGCCTCTCGCGGCCCCCGCCCCGGCTCGCCATTGGACCGCGGCGCTGCCAATGGGAGCACGGGGGCGGCCCTCTCGGCGTCGCGTGGGGCGGGGAGGGGGCAAGCGCCGCAGGGCGGCCCCTCCCCTTTGCGCCGGCCACGCCCCCTCCCCTGCCACGTCCCTCCCGAGGCCACGCCCCGTCCCAAACCACGCCCATCTCTGGGCCTAGACCACGCCCCCTCCTATGGGTCACGCCCCCTCGGCTTCACTCTGCCCCCTCCCGCACCCGGGCGCGGCCCCCCCCGGGGGCGGGGCTCTAGGGGGCGGGGCCTGGCGAGGCGTGGCTTTCAGGGTGGAGCTGTGGGCGGGGCCTGAGGGGGCGGGGCTGTGGCTCGGAGGCCCTGACCACGGGGAGCACGAGCCCGGTCCCCAGTGTCCCCCAGTATCCCCAGTATCCCCAGTGTCCCCCGTGTGTCCCCAGGGTCCCCCAGTGTCCCCAGCGTCCCCCAGTACCCCCCAGTATCCCCAGCGCGTCCCCAGCGCGTCCCCAGTATCCCCCAGTATCCCCAGTGTCCCCAGTGACCCCAGCGCCCTGTCTCCTCCAGCCCGTCCCCGCTGTCCCCACCATCCCCAACGGCTCCGGCCACGCATCCCCCGTGTCCCCAGCGTGTCCCCGGCCTCCGGCGCGTGGGGTCCCGTGGGCCGGGGCCAGGGCGAGGGACGGAGGGACGGAGGGACGGACAGAGGGAAGAATGGGGAGACGGAGGGATGGAGGGAGAGAGGGACAGACAGACGGAGGGAGAGAGGGACAGACAGAGGGGCGGAGGGAGGGAAGGATGGAGGGATGGACGGAAAGGCAGAGGAAGGAAGGGACGGACAGATGGAGAGAGGGAGGGATGGGAGGACAGACAGACAGAGGCAGGGAAGGACAGACGGAGGGAAAGACAGACAGGTAGATGGAGGGATGGAGAGAGGGAAGAAAGGACAGATAGACAGACGGAAGGAGGGAGGGCCGAGGGCTGGGGGAGGACAGACGGACAGACAGAGGGACCGGTGGCTCCGGGGCCCCGCCGGTGCGGGGGAGCAGAGCCCGTCCCGTCCCTCCGTGGGTCCGTCCGTGGGTCCGTCCGTGGGCCCGCCCGCCGGCCCCGCCCCGCCCCGCCCCGCCCCGCCCCGGCGGCTCTGCGGCTCCGAGCGGCGGCGGCGGCCTGTGCCGGCGGGACCGGGGCTGCACCGGGGCCGCCCCGCCGCCATCCCGGGGCCGCCCCCCCGCGCCGCATCCGCCCCGCCGCCATCAGCCCGGGCCGGCATCCCGGCCCCCCCCTCCAGCATCCCGGCATCCCCGTACCCCCACCCCGGGCCCGGCATCCCGGTGCTCCCCCACCCCAGTACCGGCATCCCCCGCCCCGGTACCGACGCCCCCCCAACCCATCGCCCCTCCCCAACCCCGCTACGACCGGGCCCGGTGCTCCCCCCCCCCACCTCGGTGCCCCCCCCGCTCCCGGCGCCCCCCCCCGCCCATGGCCCCCCGGCGGGGCGAGGCCTGACCGGGCCCGGTCCCCCCCCACCCCGGGCCGGTGCCACACTCGGAGCCGCGATGGGAGCGTCCGTGGGCTGAGCCCCCCCCAGGTACCGGGGGCCTTCACCGGGGGGGCGGGGGGGCGGTTACCGGGGCTCGGGGTACCGGTGGGGTCGGTTATGGGAAGGGGGGTGGGTCACAGGAGGGGGGGGGCACCGGAGGGAGGGTGTTACGGGGGGGGGGGGGGGGCGGTTACCCAGGGGGGGCACCAGGGGCTGGGGGAGGCACCGGAGGAGGGGGCCCTGGGTTGTGCTGTCCCATACTGGTCTGTACTGGGCCATACTGGGCTGTGCAGTGCTGTACTGGTCTGTACTGGGGCTGTACTGGGCCGTGCTGTTCTATACTGGTCTGTACTGGGCCATACTGGGCTATGCAGTCCCGTACTGGTCTGTACTGGTCTGTGCAGTCCCATACTGGTCTGTGCTGGGCCACGTTGGGCTGTGCTGGTCCATGCTGGGCTGTGCTGGGCCATGCTGGGCTGTACTGGACCATACTGGGATATGCTGGGTCTTACTGGGTTGTGCTGGACCATACTGGGCTGTGCTGGGCCTTAGTGGCCCATACTGGGTTGTACTGAGCCGCACTGGATTGTGCTGCTCATACATACTGGGATGTACTGGCTTGTACTGGTCCATACTGGTCTGTGTTGGGCCATACTGGGCTATACTGATCCATACTGTCCCATATTGTGTTGTACTGGGCTGTGCTGGGCTGTACTGGGCCATATTGGGCCATGCTGGGCCATCCTTGGCCATACTGGGCTGTGTTGGCCCATACTGACTTATACTGGGTTGTACTGGTCCTTACAGGGCTGTACTGGCTTGTACTGGTCCATGCTGGGCTGTGCAGCCCGTACTGGCTCCTGCTGGGCTGTACTGGGTTGTACTGGGCCATACTGGGCTGTTTTGGGCCTTATTAGACTGTAATGGGCTATGTGGGGTATTACCAGGTGTTACTGGGCTGTACTGGGCTGTGTTGGGCTGTACTGGACTTTGCTGGGCTGTACTGGGCTGTTCTGGGCCACGCTGGGGTGTGTGGAGCCATACTGGGCTGTACTGGGCTGTTCTGGGCCATACTGGGTCTTACCAAGCAATACTGGCCTGTACTGGCCTGTACTGGGCCGTACTGGGCCATACTGGGCTCTGCTGGTCTGTACTGGCCCAGACTGGTCTGTATGGGGCCACACTGGGGTAGACGGAGTCATACTGGGTCATACTGGGCTGTACTGGGCCATACTGAGCTGTGTGCAGCTGTACTGGTCCGTACTGGTGGGTACTGGTTTGTACTGGTGGGTACTGGTCCATACTGGTGGGTACTGGTCCGTACTGGCCTGTCCCCTGTCCCCACAGGCCCCGCGGCGACGCCCGGACGGGACCGACATGGAGCCCTGAGAGGAGGTAATGGGATCTCCTGGGATCACACGGGATCTCATGGGATCACTGGGATCTCCTGGGGGCACACGGGATCACACGGGATCTCACGGGATCACACGAGATCTCACGGGTACACACGGGGCACGTGGGATCTCATGGGATCACACAGGGTCATACGGGATCACTGGGATCTCACGGGGGCACACGGGACCTCACAGGATCACACGGGATCTCATGGGTACACACGGGGCACGTGGGATCTTATGGGATCACACAGGGTCACACGGGATCACTGGGATCTCACGGGGGCACACGGGATCTCACGGGATCACACGGGATCTCACAGGTACACACGGGGCACGTGGGATCTCATGGGATCACACAGGGTCTCATGGGATCACACGGGATCTCACGGGTACACACGGAGCACGTGGGATCTCATGGGATCACACAGGATCACACGTGATCATGTGGGATCTCGGATCTCCCTGGATCTCACGGGACACACGGGATCGTACGGGAACACGCAGGAACACACGGGATCACTGGGATCTCACAGCTCCCAGGGGATCGGGTGGGACCCCCCCCCCAGCACCAATCCCGCTCCCCTTTGGGCCTGATCCCGCTCCCCTTTGGGCCCGATCCTGCCCCACAGCCTGACCCTGTCCCCACTCCCCGCAGGCGCCGCCGGGGCCGGCGGAGGATGGCGAAGCTGCTGGTCCCCCTGGTGATGCTGGGGGCGGTGGCGGGGTCCCACCGCTGCCCCCCCCGCTGCCTCTGCCCGGCGGCCGCCCCCAACCCCACCCTCCTCTGCGCCCGCACCGGCCTCCTGGCCGTGCCCCCCACCCTGGACCGCGCCGCCGTGGAGCTGCGTCTCGCCGACAACTTCATCGGCGCCGTGGGACGCGCCGACTTCGCCAACATGAGCAGCCTGGTCCACCTCACCCTCTCCCGCAACGGGCTGCGCCGGCTGGCGCCCGGCGCCTTCGCCGACCTCCGCGCCCTCCGCGCCCTCCACCTGGACGGCAACCGGCTGCCGGCGCTGAGCGGGGCGCAGCTGCGGGGCCTGGCCAGCCTCCGCCACCTCATCTTGGCCAACAACCAGCTGGCCACCATCGAACCCGCCGCCTTCGCCGCCTTCGCCGCCACGGTGGAGGATCTTGACCTCTCCCATAACAATTTGCCGGCCTTGCCATGGGAGGCGGTGGCCGGCATGGCCAGTCTGGCCACCCTCACCTTGGATCACAACCTCTTGGAGCGGGTCCCCGCCGGGGCGGTGGCGCGGTTACCCCGCTTGGCGCGGTTGGACCTCACCGCCAACCGCTTACGGGCGTTACCGCCGGTGCCGGGACCGCCGGGACCTAGTTTGGCAGCAGGGGGGAACCCTTTGCATTGCAACTGCGAGCTGCTGTGGTTGCGTCGGTTGGCGCGGCCGGGCCGGTTGGAGAGCTGCGCCTCGCCGCCGCCGCTCGCCGGCCGCCTGCTCTGGGCCGTGCCGGAGGAGGAGCTGGCGTGCCGGGCGCCGGCCATCGCCGGAGCGGCCGCCGACCCTGCCGCCGTGTTGGAAGGTCAACCCTTACGGTTGGGTTGCGCCGCTGCCGGTGACCCGCCGCCGGCGCTGCACTGGTTGGGTCCCGACGGGCGGTTGGTGCAGAACGGGTCGCGCCGCGCCGTCCGGCCCGACGGCTCCTTGGAGCTGCGGGTGGCCACGCTCCGCGACCACGGCGCCTTCACCTGCGTCGCCTCCAACGCCGCCGGCGAGGCAGCCGCCCGGGTGCAGGTGGCTGTCCTGCCGCTGCCCGTCCCTCACGGGGACGGGGACGGGGACGCCGAAGCCGGGCCCGGTCCTTCCGACATGGCTCGTGCCGGCGGCAACGAGTCGCGGGCAGCGGGCGAGCGGCGCATCGTGGCGGCTGAGCTGACGGCCTCCTCGGCGCGCATCCGCTGGCTGCCCCAGCGCCACGTCCCCGGCATCCGCATGTTCCAGATCCAGTACAACAGCTCCCTCGACGACTCCCTCGTCTACAGGTGGGTGCTCGTGGGGGGCGGGGGGTCTCTGGGGACTCGTGGGGGGGCCGCGGGGGGCAGGATTTGGGTCCATTTCCCCGCGTTGCGCCGCGCTGCACGGGGGGTGCCGGGGGGCACAGTGGTGTTGCAGGGGGCTGGGCGGCGCTGCACGGCCTTGCGCGGCAGCCTGGGACGTTGCACGGTGCCGTGGGGCGTTGCACGGTGCCGTGGGGCGTTGCACGGTGCTGTGGGGCGTTGCACGGTGCTGTGGGGCATTGCACGGTGCCGTGGGGCGTTGCACGGGGTTGTGGGGCGTTGCACGGGGTTGTGGGGCGTTGCACGTCACCGTGGGGCGTTGCACAGCACCGTGGGGCATTGCATGGGGTTGTGGGGCATTCACGGCACCGTGGGGCATTGCACGGTGCCGTGGGGCGTTGCACGGTGCTGTGGGGCATTCCCAGCACCACGTGGCCTCTCGTGGCACAGCGTGGCATCGCACGGGGCCCGGTGGCATCGCATGACGCCGTGTGGCATCGCACGAGGCCGCGTGGCATCGCACGAGGCCGCGTGGCATCGCACGGCGCCGTCTGGCGTGGCACGGCGCCGCGTGGCACTGCCCGGGAGCACGTGGAGCTGCTCGGCCTCGCCCCCGCCGCGCCAGCGCGTCGCCCCCCCAGGCGCGGCACCCCGGGCCGTGCCCCCCCCCCAACCCGCTCCGTGCCCCCCCAGGCTGCTGCCGCCCTCCAGCCGGAGCTTCGTGCTGCGGGACCTGGCGGCGGGGCGCGAGTACGACCTCTGCGTCTCGGCGCTCTACGCCGAGGGGGCGACGGCGCTGCCCACCGCCCGCGCCCTCGGCTGCGTCCGCTTCGCCACGGCTGGGGGGGCCCCCGGCTGCGCCGCCCTCCCCCGACCCCATTTTTTGGGGGGCACCGTCATCATCGTCATCGGCGCCGCCATCGCCGCCTCCGTCCTCGTCTTCATCCTCATCCTCACCGCCCGCTACAAGGCGGCGGCCGCCCGCCATCCCCCTGCCGCCGTCGCCAGCGTCTGCTCCCAGACCAACGGCACCCACAGACCCCCCGAGCCGGAGCCGCCGCCGCCGCCGCCCCCCGCCCTCCCGCCCCCGGCACCCATGGGTGCTGCCGGGGAGGGGGCGCGGGAGCTCTTCCCCAGCCACAGCTACCCGCGGCGTGCACGGACTCGGCGCCACGGCTCGCTGCCGCGCCTCGACCTGCCCGACGCGGCCCCCACCCTGCGCCCCTCCTTCGGCAGCACCCACTGGATGCTCGAGAGCACCGTCTAGGGGGGGGCAGGGGGCGGGCAGCACCCTAGGGTGCTCGGGGGCAGCCCCGGCGGCACCGGGTCCTCGGCATCCCTGTGCACCGGTGCTCACGTGCACCCCTGGGTGCCCGAACGCACCCTTGGGTGCTCCTGGGGGCTCGAACGCACCCTTGGGTGCTCCTGGGTTCCTGAGCGCAGCCTTGGGTGCTCCTGTGCACCCTTGGGTGCTCCTGGGTGCCTGAGCACAGCCTTGGGTGCTCCTGTGCACCCTTGGGTGCTCCTGGGGGCCCGAACGCACCCTTGGGTGCTGTTGGGTGCCTGAGCGCACCCCTAGGTGCCCGGTGCACCCGTGGGTGCCCGTACGCAGCCATGGCTGGTCGGATGCAGCCCTGGCACCCCTGGGTGCTCGTGGGTGCCACCGGGTGCCTGTGCGCGCCCCTGGGTGCTCCTCGAGGTCCCCGCCTGCACCTGCGTGCTCCCCCCCATCGGTATCCACGTGCCCCCCCTGCCCCGGGGGCACCCATATGCAACCCGGTACCTACCTGCCCCCCGTGGCACCCGCGTGGGCACCCCCGGGACGTGCGCGGGCACCACGGCACGCGTGTGCGCCCCGACACGCGTGGGCACCCCCCGCGCGCACCCCGATGGGGGATGCGCGCCCTGGGACTTGTGCACGCCCCGACATACGTGTGCGCCCCGACGCGTGTGCGCCCCGACACGCGTGTGCGCCCCCGGCCTGCCCCCCGCCGCGGTGCCTTCGGCCGGGCCGGCGGCGGGGGGGCCCCGCACACGCCACTGACATGTCTGCACAGATGACACGAGAACCGCAGCCCCCCCCAGCCCTCCCGGGGGGGGGCCCGGACGCCTGGGTCCCCCCGTCCCCCCCCCGTTCCCCCCACCTCGGCCCGGGGCCTCCTATCTGGCTGGTCTGGATAACCCGCGGGGGTCGGCCCCCCCGGCCCCCCCATTTGCCCCTTGCCCCCCCCCCGTCACCCCCCCGCCCCATTTGCCCCTTTAACTCCCCCCCCGCTGCCCCCTCACCCCCCTATTCGCCCCTTAAGCCCCCAGTCTGCCCCCCCAGCCCCACTCGCCCCCCCGTTGCCCCCCACCAGCCGCCCCCCGGCCCCCCCGGCCCGCTGCAGTGTTTAACACAAGTTTTTACATTAAAAACCTGTGCCCCCCCCGCCCGGGGCGAGTCAACCTTTGGTGTGTGCAGAGGAGGGGGACCCGCGCTGTCTGGGGGGGCCCGGGGGTCCCCTCTGCCTGGGGGGGGTTCCCTCTGTCTGGGGGGGTCCCCTCTGCCTGCGGGGGGGCCCCGGGGGGTCCCACTCAGTCTGGGGGGGTCCAGGGAGCCCCAGCCTCACACGAGACCCTCGAGAATCCCCTGCCCGTCCCCCCCAGAGGCAGGTCCCTGCATGCAAATGATCTCATTAGCATGCTAATGAGCGGGCTAACGAGGTGGGTGCCGTGGCCATTGGCTGGGGCGGGGCTATGCTAATGAGGGACGGGGTAATTGTTCCCCCTGCCGTTGCCGGGATACGGTTGCCAGGGCCGGTTGCTGGGATACCGTTGCCGGGATACGGGGGGATGCAGTTGCCGGGAGACCGCCGGCGCCATGGCAAGGGCGTGGCCTTGGCTCATTAATATGCAAAATTAGGGGCGGAGTTTGCACACCCTCATCACTGTGTCCCCCCCCCAAGGCCCCCTGGGCTCTGCTAATTACCCTCCCTGGCTAATTACCCTCCTTCATTTGCATACAGGACACCTGGGTCCCCCACCTGGCCTTGCCCCCCCCTCCATGCCTCAGTTTCCCTGAGGCCACAGCTGAGGCCATGGGGGGGGGGGGGGGGCAGGACACCTGGGTCCCTTCCCAGGGGGGAGGAGGGTGGAGATCCCGGGGGGGGGGGAGGGCAGGACACCTGGGTCCCTTCCCAGGGGGGTGTGGAGGTCCCGGCCACCTGGGTCCCCTCCCAGGGGGGTGTGGGGGGTGGAGATGCCAGGGGGGGCACCTGGGTCCCTTCCCAGGGGTGAGGGTCCCTGGCCCGGGCACCTGGGTCCCTTCCCAGGGGTGGCTGCGCACCCTGGGGGGGGACACACCTGGGTCCCCCCCTCACCCTGTCCTTGGGCCCGGGTATATCTGGGCGGCGTCGGGGGCAGCGGGGGGTGGGCGATGGCAGCGATGGCGGCACTGGTGGCGGCGCTGGTGGCGGCGGCGGTGCTGGCGGGGGCCGAGGCGCAGTGCCCGACCCCCACCGACCTGCGGACCCTCAACGGCACCCGCATCTGCGCCCAGCTCTACACCAACAACAGCCCCTACTACGACCAGTGCTGCGCGGGGGCCGTCCTGGTGGTGGACCCCAACTCCGACGTCCCCTACATGCCCTACAGCTGGGCCGGCCGCGTCTCCTCCCTGGTGGTGGGCACCCGCTGCGAGCTGACCGTCTGGTCTCGGGCCGGCAAGAAGGGGGATAGCCGGCGTTTCGGGGCCGGCTCGGTGCCGCGGTTGCAGGAGGTGCGGCGGGGGCTCTTCAGCAACTGGAACGACGCCATCAGGGGCTACTACTGCAAGTGCAACTGAGGCGGGCGGCGCGGGGTGGCGCGGGTCAACACCAGTCAACCTGAGTCAGCACGAGTCAACATGGGCCAAGGCGAGTCAACATAAGTCAACACAAGTCAACATGGGCCAAGGCAAGTCAATGTAAGTCAACGCAGGCCAAGATGAGTCAACATGGGCCAAGGCAAGTCAACATAAGTCAACACGGGCCAAGGCGAGTCAACGTAAGTCAACGCAGGCCAAGACGAGTCAACGCGGGCCAAGGCGAGTCAACATAAGCCAACGTGGGCCAAGACGAGCCAACACAAGTCAATGTGAGTCCATACAGGTCACCGTGAGTCCACAGACGTGGGCTGACACGTGTTGACGTGGCACTGCCACCCCCCGTGTGCCCCCCAGCCTCGCGCAGCTCCGAGCGCAGCCAATAAAGCCTGGAGGCCGCAGCAGCTCCTGCCTAGCGGGTGCTTTACTGGGGGGGGGAAGTGGGGCGGGGGGGCAGGCAGCCGCCCCCAGGGCATCTTCGGGCAGGGAGAAGAGGGGTCCCCACGACCGTCACCCTGTGAGCCCCCTCCTCCCCCACGCAGGGACCTGGGGAAGGGGGGCTGGGGGGGTTTCCCGCACGCTCAGCCCCGGGTGGGTCACACGTGTGGGCAGACGTGCACGTGTTCCTCACCTGCACACGCATCACACGTGTACGTGGGCACGTACCTGTGCACGCACATGGGTGACCCTACGCGCTGCCTGTGTCCGCGTGCACAGCCCCCCCCCCCAAAGAAACCACATGGGACACAGCTGTCTCCAAAAGGACACGTGTAATCTCCGGAGGTCCCCGTGCCGGCCCTGGGGCCCCCCCATACCGCGGCGTTACAAAACGACAATATAAATAGCTTTGTTAAAAAACAAAACGGGAGGAAAAAAAACCAAAAAACCCCAAAAGAACAAAAACGTGTTTGGAAGGGGGTGGGGGGGGCGGTAAGGACCCCGAATCAGTAGTGTGGCCGTGGGGCTGTAGTGTTGGGGACACGTCCCCCCCCACGGAGATGCAGGTGGTGGCCGACCCTGGGGCCGGATGGGGATAAAAAAAAGGGGATTTAAGAGAAAAAAAAAAAAGGGGGAGATGCCCCAAACGGCTCCTCAGGGTGGGGGCGACACCGGGTCCGGGGTGGGATAAGCCCCCAGCCCCAAATCTCTGCCGGGAAGCGGGGACGCACACACCGGGACTGTGTCACTGCGTGGCCTCGCTGTTGTCCCCGCGCGGCGCGTCGGTGAAGTCGTTAAAACCGAGCCGTCCCCCCTCCCCGGCTGCTCCCCGGCTCAGTAGTACGGTGCGGGGGGGTCCGTGCCCCCGCCAGCGCCCCGACAGTAGTGGCACAGTCACGAATCCAGTTAAGAGGCGACGGTGAGGGCGAGGAGGGCGCCGGGGCGGCCGCCAGCGTCGCCGGCTCCTCACCGCATGCGGTTTTGGCGCATGAGGGGGACGATGCAGGAGGGGGGCCCTGCTTTGCCCAGGAAGGGGTGCTTCAAGAGTTCGTTGGCGGTGGCCCGCTGCACCGGGTCCCGCACCAGCATGCGGTCGAGGAAACCTTTGAGAGAGGGCGAAACCTGCGGGGAGGGAGCGGGGCGGCCGTCAGCGACGCCCTGGGGGGGTGGATGCGTCCCAGGGGACTGCGGGGAGCCCCCCCCGCCGAGGGTTTCCCCCTCCCCAGGATGCCCCATCGCCCCCCCCTTTACCTTGTGCACGTTCTTAAGCTTGGGGGGCAGATTGTCTCGGATCATTTTCATGGCCTTTAACGGCGGCTCGTTAAAATAGGGCGGCTCCCCATCGACCATCTCGATAACCATCACACCCAGGGACCAGATATCCACCTGCGGGGCGGGGGGACACGGCAAAGCCAGGGGTTAATTCAGGGATGAGGCACCCAAATCCACCCCGCACCCCCCAAACCCGCCCCATGCACCCCCAAACCCGCGGCGGGCTCACCTCCGGGCCGTAGGGCAGGCGGGAGATGAGCTCCGGCGCCATCCAGTACGGGGTCCCCACCAGCGACTTCCGTCGCGGCACCTCCTTGTTCACTTGGGCGCAAAACCCGAAATCGGAGAGTTTCACCTAAAAAGCCAGGGGAGGCGGTGGGTGAGAAGGGCCGCCGCCGCGTTTCGGCTGGCTGGGAGGCTCCGTACCCGCCACCGCCGTGGCGCTTACCCTGCCGTCGTGCGTAAGGAGGATGGAGTCGCTCTTGATGTCGCGGTGGATGACGCCCTGCGCGTGGAGGACGGAGAGGGCTTTCAGGACGGCCAAGCAGACGGCCGCGATCTGCTCCTCGTTCATCCTACGAGCCAACGGAGAAGGTGGGAAGCGAGAGCTGAGTGTGCCGGGGCGGCGGACGCCGCCGGTGCTGAGCCGGGAGGGGACACGTGGGGGTGCCGGAGACGTACCTGGTGTGCGTGACGATGTCGGTCAAGGCGCCGCCCTCCAGGAACTCCATCACCACCCAGAGCTCGTCGCCCACCAGGTAGCTGTTGTACATCTCCACCACGTTCTCGTGCTGGTAGTCCCGCATGATCACCACCTGTGGAGTGGAGGCCGCGACTGAGCCCCCCCGCGGTGCACGACACCCGAAAACGGGTGCCGAGCGAGCCCGGGGGGGTCCCCGAGGGGCCCCCGCTCTGCCTCACCTCGTTGAAGAGCAGCTCACGCCGCTGCTGCTTGCGCAGGTCCATCTTCTTCACGGCCACCAGCTTGCCGGTGCTCTTGACGGTGGCGATGCAGACGATGCCGGTGGAGCCCTCGCCGATCTTGATGAAGTTGTCCAGGTAGGTGCGGGGGTCTCCGGGATCCACCACCATCTGCAGGGCCGCCCGAAATTGCTCGTGGGAGACGCGCTGGGGCTCGCGCTGGGGCGAGCGGGGCTGCTGCGGCCCCGCCGGGGGCGGCGGGGGGCCGGGGGGCGGCTGGCGAGCAAGGTGGGGGTCCGAGGCGTGCGGGGTGAGGCCGGGATGGGGCGGCTCGGGGTTTTTGGAGCGCGGCGGGCCGGGCGGGTGGGCTCGGGAGGAGCCGGCGCCGCCGCTCACCGGCCCGTTGGATGCCACCTCCTGCGGTCGTCCCGGCCGGTGCTCTGCCTGCAAGGAGACGGGAGGAGAGGGACGTCAGCTACTAAAAACCCAGGGGAGCGCGCGGCCGGAGCCGGGATTTTGCTGCTGTCCCCAAAACGCCGGGCGCCGACCCCGCAGCCTCCAACCAAGCGAGCGGCAGAGGCGTTAGCAGGGCCGGGCGCTGCTGAAGGAAAGGTTTGCGCTAGACAGGCTTGGAAGGAGCGAGGAAGGGGGAGAGGAGACCACAGAGGAGCCGGCGGCCGCTTTGGAGACAAGGATGGGGCCGGTGCTGCCGGCACGGCACCGGGGAGGAAAGCACGGAGCGGCCGCAGGGCCGGCGGTCTTCAGCGTGTGCCGGTCCTACCGGTCTTAATTGGAGCGCAGGAGCTCGTTAGCTGGCGCTTGCTTAGGAAGCGGAGGAGAGAGGCTGCTTTTCTAGGAGGCAGAGGAGAGGCAGAGCGAGGAAAAGCTCCCCCGGGCTGCGCAGCCGGGGAAGGAGAGGTCGCTGCCAAGCGGATCTGGTCCGAGCGGAGGGGAGCAGGGGGGGAACCTTTACCTGTGAACCCGCGCCCCTGCTGGGGTCGGTCTCAGCCCGCGGGTAGGTATTAAAAGGCCGTCCCGTCTGCTGAGCCGTCTTCATCACCCCTTCGGAGACGGGGATGTTGGGAGTCCGGATATTGGGCCCGGAGAGCGGGCGTTTGTCCCGGGGGGATTGCGGGCTGGTCTCGCTGGCGTAGGTGGATTTGGGGCGCTTGTCGGAGGGCTCGGGGCGCTCCCGCCGCACCACCCGGTCGGCCGGCTCGCTGTAGTCCCTGTCGGCGGGGTAGTCCCGCCAGCCGTCCCGCTCGGCGGGGGTTTTGGGGTACTCGGGAGGGGGCGGGCGGCCGCCGGCGGGGGGAGCGGGTTTGGGGCCGGGCTCCTGCCCGCGGGGCTGCTGCTGGTGGTGGTGGGCGCGCTGGTCCTCCCTCTCCCGGGGTCTCTCCTTGCCCTGCTCTAGCTCGCTCCTGGCCCCGTGACGGCTCTTCTCCTTGCTCCTGCCGGCATCCTCGTGCGGCCGGGCAGCGGCCGGGCCCTCGGAGAGGCCGTTCTCCTGGTAGAGCTGGTCGCGGCGGGGCGGGAAGGGGGGGCTGTCCCTGCGCAGAGAATTGGAACGGGACACGGACATGTTCTCAAACTCGTCCAGCAGCCAGGTCAGGGAGCCGTCCTTGGCGGCTTTGCTGCCCCGCACGATGGTCTTTGAGCAGGACGTGGGACGGGAGGCGGACAGGAACACAAAGCACAAACAGAACAAAAGAAAAAAAAAGAAAAAAAAAAGGGAAGAAAATAAAAAAAAATGAAAATGAAATGCCTGGTGGCGACGGGGACACGGCTCACACAGAGGGGATGCGGGAGGGGAGAGGAAGGGGTCTCCAGGGGCTGGCGCCGATGCCACCTCGGTCCAGTCGAATGCCGGGAGGTGGCCGAGCCCGGCAGGGCTGTGCAGCCCCATGGAGGAGGATGCTGGAGGCTGGGGGAGAGCGGAGGGGGCTCTGCCTTTCCCCAGCAGCCCCGGGAGCTTTCTAAGTACCAAAATAACAGGGCTCTCCCTCGGGGAGCCGGATCCAGCCTCGTGCCTCTCCTCCCGGATGGGCCAAGCGCCGCAAGAGGCACTGCACACCCGAGAAGCCTTTGGCCAGCCTCAGCCCCACTCGGGGGGCTCACGGGGAAGGGTCTGGGGGGATGCTGGCAGCACCTCGGCCCCTGGCTGTGCCCGGGGGGCTCCATCTGCCCCCAAACCACCGTTATTAGTACCTGTGCAGAGGCAGCGGGTTTCGCTCCTGGCTGGGGTCGAGCCCCAGCAAAGCTCCTGGTTGTCCTCCCCTCGGTGTCATCGGCCCGTGGAGGAGGGAGAGGAGACGCAGGAGGTGAGGACAGACACGGTTCGTTTAGCCACAGGTTAACGAACCTGTCCTGAACGCTGCCTTGGAGCGAAGGGGAAGAGCAGAGCAGGGAAAAATGAAGCCTGATGCTGGGAGGCAGGTCCCAGCCGGGTGGGACACCCAAAGTGGGGAGCTGTGGGGCTGCGCAGGGGGTTCCAGTGTCAGACTTGCTGGGGCAGGGAGGGACGTGCCCCGTTTCCCAGGTCTCGGGGAGGGATCTGCACCCTCGGGCATCTGAGCCTCGGAGGGTACGACCACGCAGCAAGAGGCGAGGGGACAGCGGGAGCGACGCCCGCCCCATCCCCGAGGCCTCTCACCTTCCTCCGAAGAGGAGGATGCCTTCCGCTACAGAAAGCATCTCCGCACAGGGCGAGCGAGCGCAGCCCGCCATCCTTAGCTATTTATATCCTCTCCTCTTCCTCCTCCTCCCACCACCTCGGGGAGCGGGTTATTTCCTCAACAGGCGAGCCGAGCCTGGACCTCCGCAACAAACCCCGGCTGTGCGGGATGCAGCGGCTCCCGACCACGAGCCACGGGGCTCAGCAGCGCCGAGGGGCCCCACCGGTTTTGGCATCTTTTTGGGTCAGCAGAATTGCCCGGCCGGCTCCGCTCGGAAGGGCTGCAGCCGGCGTTACTCACGGCCGCTGGAGCCGCCCCATTGTCTGGGGCAAACCAGCTGAGCGAGCGAAGCTGCCGGCTGCGCAGGAACGCCAGCGCCAGGCACGCCGGTTGCACCATGGCCAGTGCCGGGGACTTTAATGAGGGTGAAGGTGGAGGAACGGCAGAGCTGGGGCACGGGGTTGGCACGGGTGTCCCCGACCGAGGTGCGCAGACAAGCCAGACTTTAAAAAAATGACGTAACGGCAGCTTGGGGAAACACAGGGACGGGGAGGGGATGAGATGGGAAGGAACAGACACCGTTTCGCTGGAGTTTTCTTTTAGGGTGTTTTTTTTCCAGCTGCCAGGAGGATGCGGGAGAGGTTTTCACCCCCCGCGGGCGGCAGCTGGGGGTCCCCGGCCCATGCAGCCCCACACTCAGTGGAGAAGGGGCCTGGGGACGCCGCTGCCACCTGCGCAGGTTAGAGACCAAACTGCCACCTTACCTGCTCTGTGGCACCCCGGGGAGAGGGCACGGAGCCCAAATTATCCCCAGCCTGGCTTTCCGGCCCCAAAAGCAGCACAACCAGCCCTCCCCGAGAGGGCAGAGGCCACGCCGGCAGAGCTGCCTACCTTCTGCGAGCCGTGCTGGATGGCGGTGATGCAGACGGGGTCCACCAGCGGCTTGGGGCGCTTGGCCGACTCCTCGATGATGCCCTGCCATTGCCGCGGCAGCCCCGTGAATTTCTGCTCTTGCTGGTCGTAGCCGGTGTGGACGCGGTGCTCGAAGTTGGAGGGAGCAGAGATCTCGATGCGTTTCTTCTTCTTGCTGAACATGGTGAGGCTGGCTAGAAGACCTGTGGGGGAAAGAAGAGGGACAAAAATGAAGCCTGGAGGAGGAGGGAGAGGCGGGCAGCGTGCCGGGGACCTCAGCAAGCTGTAAAACGAACAGCCCCTTCTTTAGGAACTGACCTTACTCTCTGGCAAAATAATTACTTGCCGCACGTGTGCCAAAAAGGAAACACCTTGAGTGACTGCAAGCCCTGCGCTTCATTAGGCTGCTCCCCATCCAGGCGGGTTTTTATAGCCCACCCGAACTCGCAGCTGCTGTTCTGATCCCCCACCGGTCCTGCTTACGACCCATTTTTTCCACTGTGTGTTTAAAGATGCATTTGCAGGTCCCTCCTGCCTTTGTTTTTTTTAACGTGAAGGCAGCGATCGCAAACCAGGGCAACCGAGGGAGCCTTTCGGGGCTCCGGGCTGCCCCCCCGTACAACACACGAGGAAATTCCCCACATGAGCTTCAGCTCCTCGACCTGCCGTCCCTCTTCGTCACCGCCCGGGTGGGCAATTTCCTCCGTTCTCCTTCCAGCCTTTTCACGAGCGGCTTCCCCAGACGCGCAGTGTCCCAGCATCCAGGGATTTAGGGCTGATCTCACAAGCGTTTCGCAGCACTGCAATTACTCTTGCGCTGGTTTGGAGCCGGAGTTTGGCAACTGTCCCCCGCAAGGGCTTCAACCAACACACTGCAGCCTCCCTGGGGCAGAAAACACCCACCCAGACAGGGAGTGGAATTGGCAGGTATTCATCGTTATACCGAAGTTAAACACTAGCAGACACCTACGGGTAAAACGCCGACCCTGTGCTCCTCCGGGCTGGTTAGCTGGCCACGGACAAACCCAAAGCGACCCCTTCCAGCGTCTCCTCCCGGCTCCCCATCACCAGCTGCCCCGAAGCGACGGGGAACCGGTTGGATAGGGAGCGGCGCAGAGGTCTGCCCGAGCCCAGCAGGGAGGTGGACGGGTGCCTGGCCAGGACCCCCAACATCTCCCTAATTAACGGTGTTTTCTCAAGCAGGGGGGACGTGTTGCCCAGACGGGGACAGTGGTATTCGCATGCACCCCTGCAGTGTGGAACCACTTCGGTTACGATTACTGCCTCCCCGTCAAGGTCCTGTTTTGGACCCTGGTGACTGATCCTGCAAAGTTCTCCATCAAAGGAAAGACAGCAGCGTGCAGCACCTCTCAGAGAGGTACTGGAGGGGTCGGGGTGCTTTTGGGGGGGCACGAACACAGCAGCAAGTTTCTTTGCTGCTGGCAGGAGCCTCTGCCGGGGCCAGGTGACCCGGCTCAGCCCCGGGAAGCACCGTCGCCTCCGTGAATCACGGGACGACGCAGGCTCGGATACCCTGTCCTCACCGCAAAGGCATTTCCAAGCCCAGCTGGGGCTGGACTCCGCTTCCTTCCACCGCAACCACCGGGCTTTCGCCCGTCCCGGAGGTGAGATAACGCTGCCGCCGGGGATTCGGCAGCTCACGCGACCCGCTGAGACGGTCGGGGACGTCCCTCTGCTCTCCGCAACGGCTCCGGTCGTCTTCCTGAAGCCATGGCAGGACAGGTCGTCTCTCCTCTGGGATAATCCTGCTTCTTTCCGCTTTGCTTCTCTTCCTCCCCAGCGTAATTCGCACAGGGGTTATTCTTCTTCCAGGAGAAGAGATGTTTTGGGAGCCACGGTCTTGCAAACATTTTGCTGCGTCCCTCCTCCCTTTGATGTAATGCTCCTAAATTTAAAGACTAAGCAAAAAACCTCCCACAATTAAAAGCTAGGAGATTTTTTTTCTTTTAAAAAACCCACAAGGTGTAATGAGGAAAGCAGCTCAGTAGTGAACGCAAGCCTGGGCGGTCCAGTGACACCCGGGAAAAAAGGTCATTTCGCTGGACGTCGGTGACTAACACCATTCCTTAAGCCTTCTCCCTAAAGAGTGTCACTTATAACCACATTTAAGCATAGTTTTAAGGCAGCGTTTTAAGTTACAAGCTGAATAAACCGGCAAGAAAAACAGCCTGACCTGCAAAAAGTTGGGTGTGCAGAAGTTCAGACCGAGTGAGAACAAGAGGCTGTTTACTCAGGCGCTTAAATACAGGTCGGGGAGCCCAAAATACAAGTCAAGGCTGCTGAGACTAAACTTAGCAGCGCAGCCAGCACCTTTTCAGCATTAAATTCAAACCCAGTTTTGGCCTGACAAGTTGTACGGTTTCCCTTTGCAGGCTGCAAAGACAAAGCCACCTGACGCAGCCAGTTTCATTCGTTCATTTACAAGTTCTGATCGTTTACGGCGTATTTGAGACTATCCCTGAACGCATCGCTGTCTCCCAGGATGAAGAGCCATGGCCGTGGAGGAAGCCTGGCCCCAGGGTGGACCCCAAAGCCTTTTTTCCTGGTGTAAACACCCGCAGCCAGGCACAATAGAGGCTTGTTTACACCGTCCAAACGCCTGCATCCTTCCAAGCTCAAAGGTACACGATCAATCCTGCCCAGCGGGAGCCGGGAGCGCTGGCAAGCCTCTCCTAAATCAACAATTTCAGGTTGTTTTTTTTGAATTGTTTCAGTAATTTCTGCAGCAGAGCAAATGCTGGAAGTCAGCACAGTCTCCGACAGGCGCGTTCCTGCTCCTCCTGACCTGGGAGTGGGAGGTGAAAGGAAGAAATTCCTGGGTTGGGGTAGGAAAAAAAATATAAACAAAGCTTTAGATGGATACCACTACGCCCAGGGCTAAAGCAAGCACGCTCCAGAGCGAGCCCTCGCTCTCGTGCATCATGGCTCGGCCAATATCCCGACCGGGACGGGAGCCAGAGAGAAACAGCTTGGAGCTATCGGACCCTATTTAACACCAGCATGAGTCGAGGGGAAAGATTAGCGACTCAGAATGCTCCTAAAGCAGCTTAATGACCTTAAACTCTGATTTTTTTCCCCCATTAAATACATGCTGAGCGTCCTCCAGGTCCAGCCCCGTACACGCGGGGTCCTGGTGGCTGGTGCAGCGGATGCAGATCGAGGGGTGAGCGAGGCAAGCGTCCCCTTGCCGAAAGGCCCTCACCGCAGCCTGGAAAGACCGGTAGCGCCGGGTATTTCCACCTCGGAGCTCCGGCTACTGACGGCAACGCCGGCACCTGCCCGCTGGCAGCAGCGCTGAGAGCTGCCAAGTCTGCCGGCGGTTGCCAAATCCAGCTGATCTCTGTAACTGCCGGCTTGTTCTGGACTCGGCGGATGACAGAGCTCGGTCCTTGGACGCTCCCGGGGCTTGGCGAGCCACAGTCTGGGAGGTGCTGCCATTAACGGGGGTCAGATGATGCTTTTAAACACGCTCCTGCTCGAGCACGAACCCCAGTGTCCGGTACACCGATGCTCCTCACCTGGGGTGCAACACGCAGGGAGAGAAGAGGATGAAGCTGCAAATTAACCCACCTTTAACTTGCCAGAAACCATAAGGTCGTCGCTTTCACTTGAGAAGCAGCTTGGGCTTTAAGACATCAAAAAAAGCACCAAAAAATCCCTCTCCGGGGACACAGAGCGCCGGTGTCAGGGGAAAGCCACCACAGGGACAAGCCCACCAAGCCACAGCGGTGCGAGCCTCTCGCCATGTCCAGCTCCAGCCCTGGAGCAAAAGCCCGTCGGCGGAAGAAAAACCAGTTTTTATTTGTTTTATTTGTTAGTAAAAGCAGGCGGCTGGGAGGAAGCACACCCCTCCCACGTGGGATCGGGGACGTGGAGGCAGCCGAGTAAAACAAACACGAGGAAGCCTGGCATTTTAGGCCACTATTTAAGGTTTGTTTATTTAACTCCCTCGTTTCTCCAGTTTCGGAAGGAGCGGTGCCATCCTGCGGTGCCCAAACCCAAAAGGAGCTTGCCGGGAGGATTTCGGGGCAACGCTGCAGCAGGCGGGATGCGATTCGAACGTGACCTTTAGTCAGTGCCTAACCCCACCGGCCGGTTTCACGGCAGCCGGTGTCCAGGACCGGGCTAGAGGCAAGCTGACAAAACGTGAAAGGGGATTGACGTCGGTCGAGTCGAGAGGCTGAATCCTTGGGGAGCTGGGTGACACCCCCGGCACCAGGCATGCCGTCCCCATCCCGCAGAAGGGGATGGTCCTGGGACACACGGGGACTCAGGGACGACACCGAAATCCTGTGGCGGGCGCGGGGATAGCGGCAGAGCCGGGGCTGCCGTGGGGCGGATCCGTTTTTTCCCACTTTCACTGCCTTCGGGTGGCGATTGTGGCCGTTTCCTTCCATTTTAGCCTCCTGAATCTGCTTCCGACAGGCTGCCCGGTGCGAAACTCAACAGCTCCCGAGACAATCCCTTTCTCCACACAGGAAATCCCAACTCCGGTGCTCCGGCATCCCGCCACGTCCAAGGTGTCCACAAAGGCACTCCCTCCTCTCCAGCTTTCACAGTCTTTGAGATTTTCTGAATAAATCTCCGATCCATTACGGAAGTTTTTCTCTGCCTGGATGCCTCCACCTCTGCCCTGGTCTCCCTTTAAAAAATGGGGAGAATCCCGTATATTTGTGATCCCCCATTTTACCTGCTTACCCCAGGGGTCTGGACACAGCCGCTCTCCAGCTGTTTGCAGCACAACCGAGCACCGGCTTAGGCTGGGTCAAATCCTGAACCGCACCATGCATGGGCAAACACATTAATTAGGGGTAAACGAAGGTGTGAGCGCGCAGCCAGCAGGTTTATGGGGTTCCCGAGCCAGGAAAACTTCACCTTGCAGACCCTGATGGCTAAGAAGTCACCCCGAGGCAGGTGCTTTTGTTCGGTTCATCCTTTCACCGCCGCAGCGAGCATCACACCGGGTTCCCGTAGCTTCCAGCCCAGGCAGACCGCCGCTGTTTTGGGGAGGGACAGGCGTTTCACGCCATCCCCGTGACAGGACTGTGCCCGAAAGGACAACCAAGGCTGGACCATCCTTTCACCTTGCACCGGTCGCTCCCACACACCGCCGTGGGAAGCTGTTTCCTTCGCACGGGATCCTTCCTCGCACACAAGAGCCTTTGCGGAGAATCGCCACGTGGACAGAAGTCCCATTTCTGGATAGCAAAGGGTCTCCTGATTTTGGGACATAATTGCTAAACTTTGTGTGGGATGTTTAAAAACCGCTCGCTTTGCGTTTAACTGCAGGGAAGTCTACGGAAAATATACCTGGAGGATACACATCAACCCGCACACCGGAGGTTGGAGCATCCGAGTGCCTCGGGACACTGCTAGTTAAGCTAATCAGCCTCCAAATCTACCCTGGCTTTGCAAAAAAAATATCCTTTTGGGGCTGGCAGGGGGAAAACAGGCAGCACAAAGGGGCAGGGGGGCAGAGCCGAGCCTGGAGGAGCGCTCCATGGTGGGATGGGGCTCTCTGCAGAAGGAGGAAGGGGTTAAGAGCGGGTTAACATCTCCCGCTCGTCCCCCCTCTGGGCTAGATACTCCCCTCCACCAGAGCTATGCGCATTCCTCAGCCCTGTCCTAGCCCAGGTCAGATTCCCTTTATCTCCGCTTTAATTAGTCAGCCATTAACTAACACTTCTAGCAGCCCTGAGTAAACAAAACAGGGCAGAATATTCTCTGCTGCTGACAAACACCCCGAAACCTATGTTATCGGGAGTTTGCTAGCACCTTTCAGACGAAAAATAAAGAGGGGAGGGGAGAGATGACAAAGGTGCACGCACGCAATAAAATCTAAACCTGATAGGTTTGAATTTTCATTGGCAGGAGAGCGTCCTGCCATTAGCAGGGACAAACTGCAGATTTAACAGATCCCCGGCAGGATCCAGAAGCAACGTCCCGTTTGTCCCTGTGCCCAAGAATACATCTCTGGTGCAGCTGCACGCGGTTCACGCGCTCGCCTCCTCTTTAAACACATTGGGCCCAGCAAAATAAACATCTGGTCCGACCGCCGGAGAGGCAGAAAGGGGCTGTTTGTCCTGCAGCTGCACCACATTCGCGTCCCGGAGCTGCTCTCCCTGCCCCGGGTTCCGCAAAGAGACTTTCTGCCTGACGCAGGCAAAGTTTGGATTTCAAGACTCAATTTTAGTTGTGGGTACTCAGAAGTTGGACAAATTACATGGTGCTTAGGGAAAAAAAAAAACCACCCACACACCGAGGGGGTTCTGGAGTCCTGGCATCGGCTCAGCTCACCCAGAGCCTCCTCCGAGGGCGGGGGAGCCCACGGGACCCCCAAGAGCAAGGGGAATCCCCCGGGCGCCTGCGCTGTCACCCACTGCACCCCTTCACAACCGACTCCGGCATTCGGGTCTCCTCCTCAGACCAGGTCAGGCTCGGAGACGAGGGTTTTTAGGGGGTCTTACAAGCCCCCAAAGCCTCGCTCCCACCGTGACAGCAGGCAGCTGGCTCCGGGTGACATTATCTACCCCCACTTGCAACCTTTCACTTGCCACCAGCTGGGAAGCGTTAGCCAGCCACCAGCCCTTCCGCACCATGAACTCACACACCAGCTGCGGCCGAGCAGGAAGCCTGTGCCAAAGGGATATCCAGTTTTTAAAGTGCAAATCCCGCATGAGGCACACGTGTGGGGTTCAGCTTTCCCCTCCTTGCTGGGTTTCAATTTTTCCCCTTTTCCTTCCCCTGCAAACGAGCCCCCCCCCCACCGCGCAGGGAAACGAGAGTCCCTCCCCTCCTCCTTGCCAGAAATAACTCCGTTCCCCCCCGAAACACCGGCCTCACCTCGCAGCGCTGCTAACGAACAACAGACCTGCTTCAGCCGGCAAGATGGAGAGATCCCCTGTTGCTCTGCGCGGTTCAAACAGCTGCCCGACCTCGCTCAGGCTCGGAAAGGGAATAAACCTCCTCTGAGAGCCCCCACTCTGTGCTCCCCCCCTCCCAAAACACCCTGGTTAACACTCAAAAAAAAAACCAACCAAACATAAAAATCAGCCAGACTCTGCATTACTCACCTTCACCATCCTCCTGCTTCCTGAAGCCAGAGGGGGAGGAGGGACAGAAGATTGCCCCAAGTTCTCACCCTGAGAGGGGCACGGGGACCGAGGAGCCCCCCCAAAACCGTGCACGAGTGGCCCCCTGGGAGGAAAGGGGGTTGGGGGGTTCGCAGCTCGCGCTGGAGGCCGGCAGCTCCGGCCCAACGCTCCCGGCCGGCGGCAGCACTCCCGACTCCTGACACTGCAAACTCCAAAGCGCCTCCCCCAGCACCGGCGAGCGATGGGTGGAGGAGTGCAGGACCGGGACCGCGGCGTCCCGTCCTCACCGGGGCCGGAGGGGATGGGATGTGGGGAGACCTACGGATTGGGGCAATTCGCCAGCAGCTCCCCAAGCCAGTCGGGGTCCATGCTTCATGCTCCCGGAGCCCCACCTGGTTCCCGGACCCCAGCGGCCACTCTTGGCCCCGCGGGGGACACGATCGCTGCCTTCAGGGGACCGGGCCAATGCGGTGGTCCTGGCACACAGCTCTCCCCACCGGCGCTTTCTCCCTCTCCGTGCCAGGGAGCTGACTTTCCCAGCTTCGTGCACTTCCCAACCTGCTCTTATCGCCCTCCAGAACCGGTTTCGCAGGCAGACGCTCCTGCCGCTGGGCTCCCGCAGGCTCCGGGCTCGCACTAGGACAGCCGGACTTTCCTCTCCTTCATCTTCCAGCGGTTGGATGCCGGGGACAGATTGGCGCAGGGGAGAGCAGCACGGTTAACCCCGGTGTACCCCAAATAGGGTCCGGGGAGGCGAAGCTGCTTGCCGAGCGAAGCCTGTCCTGCTCGCTTCCCGCAGCAGCGAGTCCTGCTCCAAAGTCAGCGACCGAAATAACAGCTTCCCACCATCTCCATGTACCCGATACAGTGACTAACGCCGGCGCTACGGCCCCGTGATTTAACAGGCGCTATTACCATTTTCCGGGACTAGGAGCGTCACCGCTGTTGAACTCTCGCCCACGCTGTGAGGCCGGTAATCCGTCGGGAGAGCGCAGAGGGAGGAATAGCCAGGAGAGGAGATGGCAGCGCGGCTGCTGCGAGGCTCGGAGGGGTTAAAGACGAAGCTTGCGAGAGCGGAGCAGGAATAGAGGAGATTTGAGCCGGGAACCAATGAGGCAGCAACATTTGAAACAAAGCAGCCAGTCAAGTGCCCCTCCGGGTGGCTGGGGATCGAGAGACGGGGAAGAAAGGAGAGGGAAAGGGCAGGCGAGAGCCGGCAGAAAACCTGCCGGCTATCCCGGCAGGAAGAACCGGCCCTCCCAGCCCGGCTCGCCTGGGTATTTCCCCGGTCAGGGCAGCAGCCCTCTGCCACACCGCGCTTCCAACGTGCCTTCCTCCCCCTGCGCGTCCCCTCGGCGCTTTCATCCAGCTTTCTCAAGAGCCCCTAAAAGCGTGTCCGGGCCCAGGGTGTGGGCAGAGAGCACGCCGGTGAAGCGTGCCCGTCGGCAGAGACGCTGGCACACGCTGGCACTGATTAACCAAACCCCTCACGGCCAGGACCGCCGACCCGCAGCCCCGGCTCCCATGGGTTTGGCTGGTTTTCAGACCCCTTAAGATACATGATGCCCAAAGCCTGGCCAGGGGACGCCAGGTGCCATCCGGACCCTCTGCATGAGGATGAGCCGAGGAGCTCCTCACCCGGGCACGGGAGCCTCACCTAAGGGTGAGGATCACAACTCTGCTCCCTAAAGCCTCTGCCTCTTCCTCAGTCTTCCAGCCGAATGAGAGTGATGCCATCTCCTAAATGAAAGCAGCACTAATTGGCGAGTCCCATGCGGTGATGCATACTCTCCATCTCCCTCGCTGTGAGAAGGAACGGTGTCTGAGCCCTCTCCGGCACAGAAAAGCAACGCTTTGATGTCAGGGTGCGTATTTCACTCCTCTGTCTTCTTCCTTTCAGTGTTTGCTCAAAGGAAACACCCTCGAATTGGCCCGATGAGCTGGTGAGTCTCGCAAACGAACTCGTGAGGTTTGCTTGGCGTCGCAAATCGATGGCAGCCCACTGTGCCAAGCACTTGCGAGCCTCCGCCGTGCACGGTCCACCCCATCGGCGTTTGCCGGGAAGGTGCCAGACCACAAACCAGGCAGCAAGAGCGAGACAGAGGAGCAGCAGCAGGCACCTGCGGGTGATAGGAGTCGAGCCACCACGGCTGCGCCTCTGCCAACTCCATCCCACAGAGCCCAACGACGTCTTGCAGCTGAGCAGCTCTTATTTTTATTCAAATGCCTTTTACAAGTAGGGAGGGAGGGTAAAAAACCCACAGTCGGGAACGTTAATCATCTATCATGGTTTACAACGAGATTGCTCACTTCCCATTTGTGCTAATTTTCCTCATATTTATTCTCTTTCAGAATATTCATGGATCAAAATATCTTCTGCACCACCATCGGACTGCTAATTGGTGCTTGGAAGCTTTCCTAGAATCACATCAGAAGGATGTGGCGTCCGGGAGGGGGGAGAAAAAAAGATCATCAGATGAAAACGAACCTCTCCCACCACTTGTTTTTTTTTCTTCTCTCCAATTTCACAAGTAACAACCTCATGCCGCTTGGCTGGAGACGATACCGGAGTGCCACGGGTGTTTGGAGGAGGTGGTGAAGGAGCGTGCTCTGGTGCAGCCCAAGCAGGATGTTCCCAGCATCACCAGGACGGAGGATCCCGATGCTGCCGCGTTGCTCGGGGGGTCTCGAACGGCAGCTCCACGGGCACACGCCTGCGCAGGGAGAATTCGCGAGCCTGGATCCGTCGGCGCCGGAGCCTTTCGGGACGCGAGAGCTGCACGCGTGCTCGCAGGGAGAGGGTGGTTTGCTTAAAACCTTAACAGAGAGTCGCGGCCGCAGTGATTTAAGATGTCACCCAGCTTGATGAAAAGCACTGAATTCACCCCAAGCTCAAGGAGCTTGAGAATGGGCTTGAAATTACAGTTTAGCATTCACAGGTTCCTCGTTTTATCTGCTTGGGAAGGAGAAAAACAGCAGTGGAGAACTGGGAAGAACTTGAGCCACGGTGTCTCTGTTAACGCAAGAGGCAAAATGCATTTGTCCTTCCGGAAAGTTATTTCTCTTGTGTCTGTACGAACAAGCAGAGGCTTAAAAACCTCTGATTTGCACGTCTTCAAAAGCTGCTGCGACTACAAAAATTCACCAGCTGCTCTCTTCAGCTGCCAAGATCACAAAGAGCCCCCAGCATCAATTTTAGAGTCTTGTGAAACACACTAATTAATTCATAGAAAGATAAAAGCACATCAAAGAAATAGTTCTAGCCCCCAAATCTTTCAGAATTTGAACAAAATTAGCAAAAGCACACGTCTTCCTAATCCTCGCCTTGCAGACGATCCTGATGTCTCCTGAACCTGCGCAGCGCACTTCCCTGCTCGGTGCCACCTAATTAGCCCCTTCCCACTGTGTAAGCACATCCTGGTAGTGCCTCAGAGCCCCAGAACAAAAGCTTATCTCCAAGATTAACTCCACTTGCCACTTGACCCTCCCAGAAGCTGAAGCAGGCTTCGCTCACACCACAAAGTTCCAAAATATCAGTGGAAAAAAGTGATGTATCATCTATTACAGAGACTTCATCCTCCCCACGGCCTGTGCCGCACAGGCTCAGCCCCGCTATCGCCTTTTATTTAGCAGTAAACTTCCAAGGCGGCTTCAAGCTGATATTGCTCCAGCCTTTGTTCTTACATTTTGCTTTAAAACCCCCGATCGACGGCTCGATATGTGCATAGCGAGGACTGCGCCGAGAGGATTTCATACCTGCTGATAAATCACCTTGTACTAGAAGTGCCACTGGCAGCTCAGCTGGAAACCCGGGATTTCCTCGACGCTATCACATTCTCCGAGGATGGACGATCTCGCTGGATGCACGAAGGGCAAACCTGAAGCGAAGCGGCAGAGACGGGCGTCCTCTTCCAGCCGAGGACGTCGCCGTCTGCCTCGCCGAGACGACGGGAGCGTTAACGCTTTGCTCGGGTTTGTTTAACCTGCCGGCGAGGGCGGGTTGAACTGGCCTGGCTGGCTTTGCACAAGCGAGGAGGGAACCGTCCCGCGCCGGGAGCGGCAGCCTTCAAAGAGGAGGAGAGGTGTCAGCCTTCCAGCCCTGCGCTGGGCCGCTCGAGGAAGACGAGCGGCCAAAAACAGAGCTGGTCGAGGCTGCCGGAGCGTGCAGGCGGCGGGAGAGCACGGCAGGGCCGCGGCGCGGTACCCAGGATGGATTAAACGACGGATTATCGCTTAAACGAACCCGACATCCCCAGGCAGATGATGGAGTGGAAGAGGAATCCTGGAATTCAAAGCATCTGAAGTACTTCGTGAACCCTGCAAGGATCCTCCAGGTTTCAGAGGCAACGCACCTCCCCAAACGCAGCCTCAAAAGCTCGATCAAAGGGGATTAATTTTCTTTAATCCTGTTGTCCCAAAGCAAAACTTCCGGCCGGCAGGACACAGTACCGGCACATCAAAGCTCTGCTCAACCGCCGGCGCACGTCCCTGCAACCCAGCGGGGCTTGAGCTCGACCCGCGCGGCTCAGAGCGGCCCCAGGTGCTTTACCTGCGGCCACGGTGAGACCTTTGCTGCTAGAGGAGCCTCGTCGCGAGGCCACGTCTCCTCTGTCCTGCTGGGCGGCACCGAGCCGCGGTGCAGGGACACCCCAGCACCGTCCCACCACCCCGGCACGCCATGCGGCAAGACGGCTCCGACTGCTCGGGGAAGCACGGGCGCACAAGCGAGCCTGACACGTTAGAGGTCCAAGGGCTGGACCACCAAGTCAGTGGCACCGAGCGGGGCCGCGGCTACGTGACCCCCACCGTGGAGTTCAGCAGCACCCCACGATGAGACATCGCCGCTCCCACCCTGAGCACAGGGAAAATGCTTGCGCAGAAGTTTCAGGTGCAGGAGCCTGCGGACCTCGACAAGCCGGGGCTTGTGGGGAGGGAAGGCAAGTGCCTGCCGAGCTCCCTCTGAAGCCACCCGCAGACCAGGCGGAGAGAGGTTAAACCTTAATCCCATCGCCTGCCACAAACGGGAAGGGAAACAATTGCAGGAGGTTGTTTTGTTGGGATTGTTTTTAAGGAATAAATCAGTTTGGATTCAGCAGAGCTTGCGACAGCGAGCTACCATTTGACTCTGCAACATGGCCGGCAACGCCACTGGCTGAAATCAGGGATGGCTGCAGCACCCGTCTGCGTGGGCACGGCTCTTTGTACAGACACCTCGCGATCCGAGTCGGGGAACTACCTGCTAGAAAACAGAGGGCAGCTTTCGACAGGTTATTTCGCGTCTGGATAAATCTCCCAGTTTATTTATGCTCTAGGTGACCCTGCTCTAGTAGGGGGGTTGGACTAGATGATCTCCAGAGGTCCCGTCCAACCCCTACCATTCTGTGATTCTGCTATACCGGTATAATTGCGCTGATACCACAGGGTTTTGCTGTGAACAGCTGTAAGAGCAATCGCTTTGGCAAAGCCCAGCCGTCGGTGGAGTGAGGGTTAAGCCAGAAAATCAAAATATTGTTTCAGAGCTGCGCAAACACGAAGCCTCGCTATTTCCATCTGCATCTGATGCTCCACAGGGCAGCGGCAAAGCAACGCCAGGTCCAAAACAGTTGCCGGCACGCACAAAAACCAGCCTAGCGAGGCATTTTCTTTGTGGCGGAAAGCTTAGGCTTTGAGTGAGAAACTAATTTTAATTTTTGCCTTTTTCCATCCACTCCAGAGTCGTCACCCTGCCATGCCTCAAGTTCTTTTCCTGCTCTAACGCCAAAAGGCAGGTTTCTGGGAGTCTATTCCCGGCTTGCTCTGCAACAAGGAGCGAGTCACCTCTGGGCACTTCGGTTTCCCCTTCAATAGAGCAGGATAATACTGGCTTCTCCAAGCGGAAGATGATTACGCAGAGCTCTGAGGTCTTCAGAGAAGAGGTGCTAGAGAACAGCAGACGCCGCCGACGGCAAGCTTGGGAAAAGGATTCGCGTCCTTTGTGCCACCTGCTACCGTGCTCAAAAAAACAGCGTGAGAGGAAGAAACAACAATGAAAGTGACAGGATTTTTCCAAAACTGTTGGAATATTTTGTACAAAAAAGAAACGGGGTACACCTGGGTTTTGGTGTAGCCACCAAGAGCTCTGGCCACAAATCAAATCCACCAACGTTGATTCAGCTAATGCTGAATTTTACCTTATTCTCTAAAGCTTCATGGGACTGGTGCAATCCCCCCCATCAGACAAAGCCACCCAGCACCCAGAAACTCTCCCTCAAAACACCGCGGCACAATATTGCAGCAGAAATGGGCTGGGCCTCCCATTCCCTGCAAATACAATTTGTGCCTCGAAGCATGAGCTCCAATTACCCTTATCTCGGTTTCCAGAGATACAGGCAGAAGCGCCGCGGACCAAATTTCTCCCTTTAAAGCAGAATTAGCTGCACGCAGGGACACACGGGAGACGAAATCTTGAGGCGCTTTGGGAAATCGCTTTCCAAAATCCGCTCCGGACCCAAATTGATCCTCTGGCTCTTCTCTGCCTTGCCAGGCGACCCTTCGATGCAGGGTATCACACAAAACTCACTCCGCTTGCTAATCTCCGCTTTCCCCACCATTACATTCAAACCAGGTTTCTCCCCGAGCTGGCGGACGCTTGGAAAGTCTTCGTTCATTTAATCTCCGAGTGGAAGCGCTCCGGTGCCTGACTGTTGTGGGGAGGGCAAGAGGACTGCACCCCAGGGCGCCAGAAAATAATTAGCACAGAAATGAAGCAGGGAGCCAGGCAGGAGGGATGCGTGGAGCTCGTTTGTGAGCAGAGACGATGTGCTGGACCCCTGGGAGGCAGCGGAGGCGGGGGGCCCGTGGGAGCCACCTCAGCAGCCTTCTTCACGTGCTCGAGTTTTAGTCTGGACCTAATGTCCATACGTGGGCCCGGAGCATCTCCAGCCAGACATGCCGGAGGGGCGGGAGGACTGGAAATGCTCGAGCCCAGGCTCCTCCACGCGTTGAGACGCTGTCCTGAGCGGAGACCCAAAATCCTTCCTCAAAACCCCACAGACCTACACCTACGCCAGCCAGGAGCACAGGCAAGGGCCTCGAGCCAAGATCTAAACCTGCGCTTGGGTATGTATGTCAGTTTTAATTAGCGAAGAGCCCCGGCAGCTCGGCCCCAAGGACCAGCTCCACACACGGCTCCTCTGCCAGCAAAGCAGCACCGGGCAAAAGCGCCACTTTTCAAACAACAGCGACAATCCTCAAGCAAAATCCAGCCTCAAAGATCCAAACCCAAGGAAACCCCGTCCTACTACACACCCGGCAATGCAGAAAGCAGGTGCTTTTCATTAAAAGGATGTCAAGAAGTGCAAATCGCACGCCAGTTTCAGGATATCTGTTCTGGAAGCAGAAACAGTTTAACAACTGGTGTGGAAAACCTCGGAAAGACGAACTATTTGGGGACAGGGGATCAGGAATAACTGCCGGACAGCCAAGGAGCTATTACACCTGTGACTGCCCCGCGCGCAGCGGGGTTAACCAAACCCTCGAGTGTGACTTCACGAGGAAGTTCCAAACCGATTTAAAAAAGAAGGAAGGAGTCTCCCAGTTTATATCTGGCATCTTCTCCTCCCACCTATCCTGGCCAGGACAAACAGGTTCCTCCGCACGCAGAAGATCCCTTTGGTCCAGGGTGGAGGAGAGGAGCTCGATCCGTAGCCAGTATCTTTATTCCGGCAGCTGAACAAGGTGTTAAGCCACCAGGGAAGTAAACAAAACTGTCCAAGGTTCCCCCGTTTATTTAATTCAGATCCTCCAGCTCTTCAGCAATGGATAAAAAGAAAAAAGAAATGAGAAAAGCGAGTACAGGCTCAACCTTGGGCTTGTGACAAAACCCGATTAGCCTTCGGCAGGCGCGGAGCCACTGTGCTCCGGATCTACCTCTCGAGGCTCCTTTGTGGAGGACGGGAGCCCTCGGTCGGCTGCGTACCCCACAGCAATGCCGGCACCCCAAAACATAGGGTGAGGTCCCCCATGCACCCGGCTCCTGCTGAGGGGACGGCGCATGTTTGAGGGTGCTGGAGGAGAGGCTGTGCAAGAGGGAGACTGCCGAGACCACCTTGTTTTCATTCTGTTACTCTTTATCGAAACCAGATAAGCCCAGCAGCAGCAGCAGGTCGGTAATCCGCACCAGGAAAGAGCTCCGCGGGGACGCCGCCTAACCTGGGCGCGGGTCAAGAGGCGACGGAAAGTTTCGGGTGATAAACAAGCACCAAGTCCCTTCCATTTATGCACAACCAGTCTCGCTGTCCCAGCAGCCTCGGAGGGGAATTACTTGTAATGATGATTTTAATGCAACCTGGCAGCGGATTGTACTTCTAAACATGGTTTGGGCTTAAAAATCCTTATTGAGCAAGAAAGACGTGGGGTGAGCAACCTCCTCTTCTCGCTCCCTCGCTACTCCCAGGGCAGAGGGGTCCCTGCACGAACCCTTGACGGCTCTGCTGGAGCCAGAGCCCTCAGGCGCCGAGTGGGGACCACCAGCCCAAATATGCCAGGCTGCTAAAGCCACCACATCCCTCTTGCCTGACAATGAGGGAACACGTTAAATTACATGCACAGAGCGGGAGGTGAAGGAGGGATGCTCTGCAGCCAGTCCCAGGCTCCCCCAGCGCCAGCCCAGCCTTCACCCCATCGCTGCCGACATCCCCACCCTCACCCGCACTGTTCCTCCACCGATCCAACACCGGGGATATTCCCGGTGTGGAAGGCACCGGAAAAGGGGGGATTTCTCGGTGGGGTTAAGAACACCACAGCCTTGCCACTACCACCGCCTCTTACGGAGCCAGCAGGACACCAAAGCTGGGTTGCCACAATACCACGCTGCTCTTCGTTAGCAAAAGACCGTTAGGAAGCTCCGGGAGACGGGGGAGGCGATCGGCCGGGGATGCCGGAGGAGAGCGGGAGCCCTACCCCAGCGCTTGTTAAATCCACCTCCTGCCGCAGCAGCCATTCTGCAGGAGCCTGCTCTCCAAAGAGAGAGGAGGAGTCACTCAGGGGCAGGTTGTAAGGCGAGAACATTTTCATCAGCTGAAGTACTTGTTTCAGGGAGGAAAAGAGGGAAAAAACCCACACACACAATCACAAGCACAAACCCCAGGGCCCCCCCCTCGGCGCTAATGAGATGGAGACACGTCAGACCCCTCGCATACCTCCCTGTCCTCGCTGGGGACAGTTGCGCTTCGTCACAGCGCACGCGGACAGTGACTGACACCTTTTGGCACAATTCCCCGACACCACCAGCCCCAAATATGCTCCACAGAGCGTGAATTTGAAGCGGGGCTCAGCTTCTTTTTGCAGCACAAGGTTTCCTCCGAGCCAGAAGCTGCAGGGTCAGGGGAGTGAGGCACGCGAAGAATGCGAACCGGGACTGACACGGCCATCTCCAGCTCTTCCCCCCCGCACGGCGCATTAATTACACGTGCTCTCGACGAGCCGGGAGGCACGGCGATGAGACGTCGGTGTCAGGAGGCGATTTCGAGGTGTATTTAGAGAGCGATTGGCGCTCAGCTCCCTCTCCGGTTGCTGGAAAGGCCCCGATGTGGCATTAGCGACGGTAAAAAACACCGTCACATTGGCACAACGTGCGGCCATGCCGGCGCTGCAGGCAGGCAGCCACCGCTCCCGGGCAGGCAGCCGAGCCAGCTCCGCACAGCCCGGCCTTGGAAAACAGGGAAACAAGAGCTCCGAGCAGGCACCGCGCCGGCCGGCACTCACCCCTTCGTCAGGCCGAGAGATTTTAACGACCCGATTTGATGCCGCTCGCCCAGATGGAGCACGCTGCATGGCAGGAAGGCGAAACCACAAGTTTATGTCTTTGGCAACAACTCATTAACGCCCACAGTGACGCTTGGGTTAACGAAGCCGGGCTCCCTCGACAGGAGGCAGAGCACCCCTGTGCCCCTTTTCCAACAGCCCCACCGGAGCGGGCTGGATGCTCCCGTAACAGGCAGCCAAGAAGTCAATTTATGTTTCAGCAAGCGATTACCATTTGGTGCTAATTAAACTGCAAGCTGATTAGTCAAGTAAAACCTTTAATTAGCCCCTTACATCATTTACAGAAATTATAGCTTATTTGCACTGTGTAAGTGCATGACACGGGGAAAGGAAGAGCAGAGCGAACACAGTTCAAAAAGAATTACGCTTTCGTTACATCCAACTTTAATAAAGAAAATAATTGTTATTTAAACATCCTCCGCCTGCAACACAAGGGCCCGAAAACCGAGCGAGAAACTTGCGCCCCGAATCATTTACCCAGGGAGAAGCAGCTTTGAAGGGTTTGGTTTAAAGCTGCAGAAAGAGCACACGCGGGGCTGAAGAGTTAATACAAAATTATCCAATTATACCAATTAATCAAAATCTACAAAAAAGCAAATCCTTCAGGAAGCTGGTTTGGAAACGCAGGCTGCGCCTGTGCCACGCAAAGCACTTCTGAAAACACTAAACCTACTGCGGCTCGATTCGTGAGGCAGACAACAAATATTCCTCCCTTCCTCCCCTAAGCTCAGGAGAAATCGAGTTTTATTAACTAAGAACGATGCGGCTGTAATTAGGCTGCAGGGAAGCTGTGAAAACATCCCTGGGATTTCTCCCTGAGCCAGCTGGGACTTTGGGGGACGCATCCTTCCCTCCGAGCGCCAAGGATGCGGCCCCAAAGCAAGCGATCTCAACAGGAAGGCAAAGCTCACCACGGAGCCGGGACCCGCAGGCACGTCGGCCCCGCTCCTCATTTTCCAGACACTCGTTTTTGCTGGGAAAAGGACATCAAACCTGGCAGCGTGGTCGGGAAATCCCTCCAGAGTTGTGGAGAAAACACACAGTGCGATAAAAGCTGCTCTTTTCCATGCTAGGACGTGAGCACGGCGGCGCGTCGGTTCCCCCGCAGCACCACGAAAACGCCCCGTCGATGTTCAGAGGGAACTGTTCCTTCTCCAGCAGTGCTAAATTGGCCACGAAGGCTCTACGTAAGCTGTAACCACCGGCGGTGATGTAAAATTACGCTTCCTCCCCTCCCACCGCCTCTGCCAAACACCCACAAATTCGTAAATTATTCATCGGGAAAGACAAGTACAGTGGATCCGAGCCTGCAAGGTGAGAAGTGCGTCGCAGGGACGTTCCACAAACGTGCTCCGGGGCTGCCCCATCCCAAACCTCGTCCCTTCCAGAGCCGATCTCCTCCGGCACCGCACCGACAGCTCCCGAGCGCGCGGTGTCCAGGTTTCGGGCCGCACTGATTTGCTCTGCTCATCCCCAGCGAGGTGGGCAGCAATTAGTGAGACATCAGCGATGAAATCTCCACCTTCTAAACAGAGACGGACGCACAAACCCACAGCTCGCAGGGCCCACGCGCCAATAAACGAGTCACCAGCGCGGCAACAAAGCGCGTTGAATGGTTCGGAGCAAAACCCTGCAATTTTTTTTATTTTTATAAAGACGGCTTCCTTCTGGCAGATTTGATAAGCTCTAGTAAAATAAATGTCACCTCCGCACACGCAAATAAAGATAACCGGTATCTGGAAAACATCTGGGAACTCGGAACGACACAGGAGGGGGAGCAGAGAAGTTTCCACTCGGCAGAGGTGAAATGCAACCCGAGCCATCGTTATCTCATCGGCATCTTCCCTGGAAACATCTGCCTCTATTTCAACGCCCAAATATGTTCCAATTAATCACCTTTATTTGGGACTCGCAGGGTGGTAACTCCTCAGCAGAGCCAGGAGGTTTCCGAGGGATCTTTCTGAAGGTGGTTGTGGTGGCTGGAAGACGACTCCGTGCGACACCGGCCACGGATTCGCGCAGCCTCACGTTACACCCTCGCCGGGTACCACGTTTCACGGTCCTATTCCTACATGGCATTTACCCGCAGTTCCCAGAAAACCTCCCTCAACCTGCGCTGGGGACAATCCATACATCTAACAGGTTTATTTCTTAACCAGAACTAAAGATACTTGCCTTAAAAGGCTGCCAGGATTTGTTAATGTTTGTACTGGCAGCCAGCACCTAATTCTTTGGCCACTGTTCAATCTTTGGGGCTTTATTTAAAACCTTCTTTTTTTTGTTTCCACAGCTCTCCTAAGGTCAGTTGCATCTTCCCCACCACTGCGCTCCACAGCTGGGTATTCTCAATACATCCAATTTGCAGTTATTTACGAGCCTACTGCGTAGGGCGTTGTCAGAGTCCCTCCGCAGCCCTGCAGCCCACCCAGTTAATGGTTGCAAAACTCAGCAGATCATGGGGAAAACGCAACTAAAAACCAATCCTGAAACTTTTCTTGTTTTGTTCTCGTTTCCCTTCGAGAAACAAAGCACCACCGATGATGGGAACACACAGAAAAAGCACAGGGTGCTTATCTCCAGCTGCGCATACGTTCAGTCGAGTGAACGAGTAGGCACAGGGAAAGGAGTTACACAAATTAATAATTTCACAGCCCAAAAACCATACCTGCACTGGGCACGCGCTGCCTGCGCTCCTGCCTGTTAATTCTCCCTCCCCACTAACAACTTACCCAGGTGCTGCTGGCACCAGCTCTGGCAGTTTTGGCCGGCGCAGCACCGCTGCCCCACGTTTACGGCCATGGGAGCACTGCAGAGGAGTTTGGAGACGGTGATTTCTATTCTTGCCCTGCTCCCGACGTGCAAAAACTGGGGAAAAACCCAATTTTTGAGGGGTTCGGCACGAGACGGAGGAGTTACGGCAGCCCCGAGGGATGCCGGCTCCTGCGTGACGGCACCCGGCTGCTTCCGAATGCCCAAAGTCGCACGAGACGCTGGAAAAATCTACCCCAGGGCTCTGCAGCTCAACTGACCATTAACTCGCCTGGCTACCGGGGAGAGAAGTGCCTTGTGAACACTGATGGGCATACAAAACCACACAGAACTGAACGCACATAAAAGACACCAGAAAAAACAACTCTTGGACATTTTTCCGTGCTTCCTGCAACCCGCTCCCGCCCAGCTGGACCCCAGTGTGTAAGCAAGCGCGCGGGGAGAGGGCTCATCCAATTTCCACACCCCAGAGAGCCGAGGAAGACTCCGACGGCTTTTCTGTGAGAACCTAATAGCCATGGCGATTGTGCTTCTCCTGATTCTCCTCCCTCCTGCGCTTGGGGAAGAGCATCAGACACACTCCAGCACAGAAAGACCCTTCTCCGATACCAAACTGCAAAGCACACATGCGGAATAAGGACTTCGGAAGAGCGACGCGCGGTGACGAGAGCCCAGGGGAGAAAGGGCTTCTCCAGGCAAATTATTTTGTTGCCGTTTCCTACCTGCGAGGAAGGGAAAACGCTTTTCCGACTCAGCTAAGCATGCCGGGATCCTCCGGTGAAAGACACTGCACGAGAACAAGAGATTTCCGTAAGGCTCTCTGACACACAGCCCGGCACGGTGCCTAGACCACAATACCCCGTAACCCACAATTTTGACTATTTCTAGGCTGGGGAGGGTTTGGAGGAAGGCAGAGCCCTAGCCCTACCCTTCCCTCGGCCTCCCCGCCCGCTGCCCCTCCTGCCTCGCCTCGAATTCCAGGGCTCCTCTCCAGCCCCGGGTTCAACCCAGCTGCCCTGCCTGCGCTCCCCTCCAGGCCTCCTGCTGCTCGCCCCAGCGGCCCCGAGGGTTTGGGCAAGCCTGACGTCCCCCTCCCCAGTTTCTCTGCTTTCCCTGAGACCGGACAGCTCACTTGTCCCCCCGCTCACCCCCCCCGGCCCAGCTCCCACCCCAGCTCCTCAGGAGCCCCCCAAACCCAGCTCCACTCTCTCTCACCCTCCCCTTCTCTCCAGGCCCCCCTCCCCGCAGCCCACCAACTCCCTCACCCACCCATCCCCCAGCACCCCCACTGCCCCCTTCCCCCAGGGCCCTCAATCCTTCCCCCCACCTTCCCCCTGGGACACTCAGCCCCCCACACCCAGCTCCCCCCGAACCCCCCACCCCCTCAGCACCCTTCCTCCCCATAGCCCCCACCCCCCTACCCCCCTCCCAGCCCCTCCCCACCTCCTCTTTCCCTCAGCCTCCCAGACCCCGTCTCCCCCTTTCCCTCACCCCCTCCATCTCCTCTCAGGCCCCCAGGCCCCTCTCAGGCCCCCGGAGTCCCCTTCCCCTTCCCCTTCCCCTTCCCCCTTCCCCCGAGCTCCCCCGTGCCCCCCCCAGCCTCCCCTTCCCCTCAGGCTCCTCCACGTCCCCCTCACGCCACCGCCTCCCCCTCGGCCCCCGCTCACCCCTCACGACGAGCCCAGCGCTGCCGCTCCCCCCCGCTCACTCGGCCGCCGCCATGTTGCGATCGAGCCGCATCCGGGCACCCGCCCTGCCCGCGTTCCCATGGCAACAGGCGCCGCCCCTTGGGCGGGGAAAGCGGGGCCTGGGGCGGGGAAGGCGGGGCTCTACACAGCGCTTGACCCCACCGCGCACCTGTAGGAGCGGTCGCGCTCAGGGACGGATAAAGGAGAGCGTGGCCAATCACAGCGCGAAAGGCGGGAGATTGGCGCTCTCACTGTCCAATCAGAGTGCGGCGCGGCGGGAAACGAGGCAGAAGGGGGCGGCAGCGCGGTAACATGGCGGCGGTGTGAGGTGAGCACGGCTGTCACTGGGGTCTCGCAGACGCCTCCCCCGCCGGTCTCCGGTGCGGGATGGGGCCCCAGCAGGGGCCCTGGTGGGGCGGGGACGCGGCTGCCGCCCCCCGAGCAGCGTTAACCGGGCGTTTCCCCCTCAGGCCCGGCCGGTCGCGGTGCTGCGGGCCCGTAGGATGCCGCTCCGCGCTCTGCTGAGGGCCGCGGCCTCGCTGCGCGGCTGCGGTGCGTATCCCGCCTCGCTCCCCGTCCCCGCCCGGGGCTCCTCGAGCCGCCCGCGGCCGCTGACCCCTCTCCCTGTCCTCCTCCGCAGGTGCCGGGGCGCTCCCGCCCGCCGTCGTGCCCGGGGGGCGGCCGGTGGCGCTGTGCCCGCAGCAGGCCAGCGGCATGGCCACCCTGAACCAGATGCACCGGCAGGGCCGGCCCAAGCCGCCCCCTCCCAAGCTGGGGGCCACCTTCGGCCGCCCCCAGATCAAGGGGGTGGTGATCAAGAACCTGATCCGGAAGCCCAAGAAGCCCAACTCGGCCAACCGCAAATGCGCGCGGGTGCGGCTGAGCAACGGGAAGGAGGTGGTGTGCTTCATCCCCGGGGAGGGCCACAGCCTGCAGGAGCACCACGTCGTGCTGGTGCAGGGCGGCCGCACCCAGGACCTGCCAGGGGTGAAGCTCACCATCGTGCGGGGCAAATACGACTGTGCCCACATCCAGAAGAAGAAGTGAGGGGAGGGAGCGGGGACAGGGGGTGTGCTGTTCCTTCGCTGCACCCATTAAAGGCTGTCGCTGTGCGGGAAGTGCTGCAGAGTGGTGTTGGGGGAGCTGGTGGGCGCTGGGAGGGGGCCTGGGGACACTGGAAAGGGGCCTGGGAGCACTGGGAAGGAGGCTGGGGGGGCTGGAGGCACTGGGAAGGGGCCTGAAGGGGACATGGGGGGACCTGGGGGGCGGCTGGAGACATTGGGAAGGGGCCTGGGGACACTGGGGGGTTGTGGGGACACTGAGGGGGGGAGTTGAGGGCACTGGGAAGGGGCCTGGTGGGGTCCTGCAGACACTAGGGGGGGATCTGGGGACACTGGGGGGGGTCTGAGGGCACTGGGAAGGGACCTGGGGGTATCTGGGGACGCTGGGGGGGTCTGAGGGCACTGGGAAGGGGCCTGGGGGGATCTGGGGACACTGGGGGGGTCTGAGGGCACTGGGAAGGGGCCAGGGGAGATCTGGGGACACTGGGGGGGGGATCTGGGGACGCTGGATGGCGCGCTCGGCCTAGGAGCCGGGGGGCGTGGCCAGAGCGCTCCGGGGGCGGGACCATCTCTGCCCCGCCCCTTCCGCCACGTGACGCTCGTCAGACCCGCGCCGGCGTCCAAGATGGCGGCGCCCAGGGCGCTGGCGGCGGCGCGGCGGGCGGCGGCGCGGGGGTGGCGCGGGGCTGCGGGCGGGGCGGGCGGCGAGGCCGGGCCGGGGCGGAGCCGCCTGTACGAGCACGTGCGCGAGGGCCTGAGCGCGCGGCCGCAGCTGGACGTGGCGGCGCTGAGCGAGCAGGAGCTGGAGCGGCGGCGGGGGCCGCTGCGGGGGGGCGACCTCCGCGAGATCGTGAGCGGGGCGGGGCCTCGGGGGCGGGCGGGGGCTCCCGGGAGGGGGCGGGGCCGAAAGGGGGTGGGGACTGGAGAGGGGCGGTGTCTGCCCGGGATGGGCGGGAGCGGGGCATCGGGTGGGCGGGGCCTGTCTGAGATTGAGGGTCGGGGGGCGGAACCTCGGAGTGGGCGGGGTCTGCCGGGTAAGGGTACCTGGGGGTGGGGTCTCCGAGATGGGCGTGGCCTACGGAGAGAGGGCGTGTCTGTCCGGGGAGGGGCGGGGTCTAGGTCCGGTGTTTGGGGGCGGGGCCTCGTGGTAGGTGGGGTTTACCTGGCCTGGGGAGGGGCTGGACCTGGCGTGGGCGGGGTCTGCGGGATGGGCGGGGCCTAGAGGGTGCAGGCGGGGCTTAAGGGGAAGGGGTGGGGCCAGCACCAATAGGCGGGTCTTGAGACAGTGGGGCGGGCTGTGTGTGCGGGTGGGGCGGGGCTTAGCGCGGGGAGGGGGCGTGTCCCGGGGCAGCCCCGCCCACACCGCCCCCCCCCCCCCCCCCCCCCCCCGCAGGTGCAGACCTGGGCCCGCCTGGGGGAGGTTCGGGCCAGCATCGCCCGCCTGGAGGCCGAGAAGGGGCAGGTGGCCCAGGGCGTGCGGGCCCTGATGGTGAGACCCCCCCCGGGGACCCCCCTGTGACCCCCCGGGCCCCCCGCCCCCGTCCCACCCGCTCTCCTCCCGCAGGCAGCCCACGACAAGGAGACGGCGGAGGCGGTAGGGACCTGGGGGGGCGCAGGGAGGGGGTCCCCGCTCCCAGGCAGGGGGCGCTGGGGGGCGGTGTCCCCCCCGCGCCCCCAGCCCGGTGTCCCCGCAGCTCCCCGCGTACGCGGCGCTGCGGGCCCGCGGCCGCCAGGTCCGGCTGCAGCTGCAGGCGCTGCTGGCCGAGGAGGCCGCCCTGGACGAACGCTTCTACCTCAAGGCCCTGCAGCTCCCCAACCGCACCCACCCCGAGGCGGTGAGCTGGGGGGGGGGGCAGCACCAGAGGGGGGTCACCGCGTCCCCCCACACCCCCTGACACCCCCTCTTCCCCCAGCCTGTCGGGGATGAGAGCCAGGCCCGTGTGCTGGAGGTGGTGGGAGAGAAGCCAGGTATGCTGGGGGGGGCTGTGCCTCAGTTTCCCTGCAGTGATTTGGGGGGGCAGGAGGGGGGTCCACTTGGGCTGAGAGAGGCTCAAAGAGGGGTGAGGAGGAGGAAGGTTCCTCCAGGTGATGGGGAGTTCTGGGGGGAGCGAGGAGAAGGGTGCCCTGGGGGGGAGGAAGGCTCTAGGGGGGGAAGAAGAGGGTTCTCAGGGCAAGGAAGGCTGTGGGGGGGAAGAGGAGGGTCCCTGGGGTGAGGAAGGCTGTGGGGTGAAGAGGAAGGTCCCTGGGGTGAGAAAGGCTTTGGGGAGAAGAGGAGGGTCCCCGGGGTGAGGAAGGCTGTGGGGGGGAAGAGGAGGGTCCCCGGGGTGAGGAAGGCTCCCCGCCCTTCTGTCCCCGCAGTGTTTGACTTCAAGCCGAAGGGACACCTGGAGCTGGGCGAGGGGCTGGACATCATCCGCCAGCGGTGAGCACCCATGGGTGCCGGGGCAGGGATGCGCGGGCGCCGCACGTGTCCCCCGTGACACGCGTGTGTGCGTGTCCCCGTGACGCAGGCGCCTGTCGCACGTCTCGGGGCACCGCTCCTACTACCTGTGCGGGGCCGGCGCGCTGCTGCAGCACGCGCTCGTGCGCTTCGCCCTGGCCAAGCTGCTGCCCAAGGTACGTGGGGGGGTCCTGGGGGGGCCAGGAGGGTCTGGGGGGGGCCCGCACCCCCCTGACACCCCTTTTCCCTCAGGGCTTCCTGCCCATGACGGTCCCCGACCTGCTGCGAGGTGCCGTCTTCGTGAGTGCCACCCCCGCCCCCCCCCCCTCGCAGCCCTGTGTCCCCCCAGGACACCTCTGTGTCCCCCCCTCATAGCCCTGTGACCCCTCGGGACACCCCCGTCCCCCCAGGACACCCCTGTCCCCCCCTTGCAGCCCTGTGACCCCCCCTGGGACACCCCCATCTCCCGCCTCGCAGCCCTGTGACCCCCCCCCCAGGACCCCCCTGGGACCCCCCTTACAGCCCTGTGGCCCCCAGGACACCCCCGTCCCCCCCCTCACAGCCCTGTGTCCCCCCCTCACAGCCCTGTGGCCCCCTGGACACCCCTGTCCCCCCCTCGCAGCCCTGTGACCCCCTGGGACACCTCTGTGTCACCCCCCTCGCAGCCCTGGGACACCCCAGGACACCCCCGTCCCCCCCCCTCGCAGCCCTGTGTCCCCCCCTCACAGCCCTGTGACCCCCCAGGACACCCCTGTCCCCTCCTTGCAGCCCTGTGACCCCCCTGTGCCCCCCCTCGCAGGAGGGCTGCGGCATGCAGCCCAACGCCACCCCCTCGCCCGTCTACAACATCGACCCCTCCCGCTTCGAGGACCTCTGCCTGGCTGGCACCTCCGAGGTGGGGATCGCAGGTGAGCAAAAACGGGGCAAAACCCGGGGAAAATGGGGTCTGCGTGTCTGGGGGGGGGGCTCCGGGAGTCCCGCTGACCCCCCCAACCCCATCTCTCTGCTCCAGGGTACTTCATGGACCACGCCGTGCGGCTGGAGGACCTGCCCATCAGGTATGGGGACTGCAGCGAGCCCCCCCCTCCCCAGCAGCCCCCCGTCCCCTGCTGGGGGGACCCTGGGGACCCCTCACCCCCTACCAGGGGGGGGCCCAGGCGTCCGGGAGGGTCCTCACCCCCTCGCCCCGGCCAGGGTCGTCTGCTCCAGCACCTGCTACCGGGCCGAGACCGACACGGGACGGGAGCCGTGGGGGCTCTACCGCGTCCACCAGTTCACGAAGGTACTGGGGGAGCTGGGGGAAGGACCCCGGCGCCCAGGCGGGGTGGGGGGGCGGCGGGGGGGGGACATCGCCCCGTCCCCTGTCCCCGCAGGTGGAGATGTTCGGGGTGACGGCGGCGGAGAACGGGGCCGAGAGCGAGGCGCTGCTGGCCGAGTTCCTGGCGCTGCAGAAGGAGATGTTCTCCGAGCTGGGCCTGCATTACCGGTGAGGGCGGGGGGGCGGCCCCGCGTGTCCCCCCCACCCCGCGCCGGCCCCCCGCTGACGGCCCCGCTCCCCGCAGCGTCCTCGACATGCCCACGCAGGAGCTGGGGCTCCCCGCCTATCGCAAGTTCGATATCGAAGCCTGGATGCCCGGACGGGGCAAATACGGGGAGGTGAGGGCAAAGCCCCTGGGGAGGGGGGCAAACCCCCCAAATTTGGGGTCTGTGCAGGGTGCCCCCCCCCCCCCCCCGTTACAGGCTCCACTGGTAACCTGAGGGCAGATCCCCCCGTTACGGGGATCTGCAGGGGGTCGCCCCCCTGTTTTGGGGTTTGCTGGGGAACTGGGAGGAGGAATCCCCCAGTTGTGGGTGAACCCCCATTGTGGGGGTCCCTGCAATCGAGGTGGGGGGGTCCCTGTTATCAGGAGACCTGGGGGATCCCCCCAAATGCCTGCGAACCCCCTTTGACCCTCCCAGATCTCCAGCACCTCCAACTGCACCGACTACCAGAGCCGGCGTCTGAACATCATGTACAGCGACGGGGCCGGGCAGCTGCGGCACGCGCACACGGTGGGCGCTGGGGGGGGGGAAATGGGGGGCAAATCCCCCCCCCAGGGGGGTCCCCGAGCCCCTCTGCCCCCCCACTAACCCCCCCCGGCTCCCCACAGGTGAACGGCACCGCCTGCGCCGTCTCCCGGATGCTCATCGCTCTCCTGGAGAGCAACCAGCTGCCGGTGCGTGTGGGGGGGTCTGGGGGGGCACCCCAGGGTGCTGGGGGGGTGCGGGGGGGGCTGACCCTGCCCTGCACCCCCAGGACGGCCGTGTCCGCGTGCCCCCCGCCCTGCAGCCCCTCGTCGGCCAGGACGTGCTCGCCCGGCCCCCGGCCCCGCTGCTGCGCTACATCGGCCCCAACCAGCCCCGGGGGGGCCGCGAGGTGCCCTGAGCCGGGGGTGGGGGGGGCCCAGGTGGCCCCCGCCTCGCACCCCCAGCCCGGGGGGGGCACCCCAGGTGGCCCCAGTGGCCCCACGAGGCTCCCCAAGCACGGGGGGGGGCAGACGCCTGAGGCGGCCCCTGCGCCGGACGGGACACGGAGGCAGGAGAAGGGACGCGGAAGGAAGATGGACAGGACACGGACACGTGGGACACATGGACACAGGACACACATCCCGCGGAGACACACGGACACAGGACACGCACCCCGCGGGGACACGGGTTCCCCCCAGTGTTAACGAGCCCCTGCAATAAACGCCACCTTCGCCCCCCCAAGCTGCAGCCCGCGGGCACGCGTGTGCCCCTCCGTGCTTTCGCACACGCGTGTGCCCGCCTGCGTTTGCACACGTGTTCTCTGGGCACGTGTACACGCTCCGTGTGCTTTTGCACACGCATGTGCCCACCTGCATTTGCACACGTGTTCTCTGGGCACGGGCACGCGCTCCACGTGCTTTCGCACACGCGTGTGCGCCCCGTAGTCACGTCGCACCCCCCGTGAGTGCAGCTCCCAGGAGAGAAACTGGGAGGGTGCTGGGGGGACACTGGGAAAGCGGGGGACAACGAGGATCCCGGGGGGTGTCACACGGGTCGTGGGGACCCCGGGGGGGGAAGCTGGGACCCCCTGCCTGGTGCTGACGCGGGGAGGAAGAGGAGGAGGAGGAGGGGGGCGGGGGGGCTGCGCAGTGGCCAAACGGCTTTTTATTTTACAACAACCGATATAAATCCTCTACGCTACGACCGGGACTGGGGGGGGGGGGGGGGGCGGCAGGGTTGGGGTGGGGGGGAGCGGGGGCTCCCCCAAAGTCCAGCCAACGGCATCAGGAGCCCCCAGATAAATAGGGGGAGACGTGGGGGGGGCCGGGCAGGGGGCCCGTCAGTCCATGCAGCGCCCGCTGTTGATGACGATATCATCGTATTCCTCCTGGGGGAAGACACAGCACTCAGCACCCCCCCGAGTTTCAGGGGGGGCTGCCGGGAGCGGGGCAAGCCCCCCCTCATCGGCACAAGTGAGGCGCTGAGGGGATTTGGGGCGCGCGCTGGGTCGGGGGGGAGGCACTTACGTCGCTGTTGTCGCCCTCGGCCTCGTCGAGGCTGTCCTCGGAGTCCCCGGGGGGCTCCTGCGCCCCGAAGTCCCGCAGCAGCTGGGGCAGGCGGGGGTCGGGGCGGTGGCGGGCGCTGTAGAGGGGGGTGTACCCCACGTACATGCGGGCGGCGGGGTCGGCGCCGGCGCGCAGCAGGCACTCGGCCACCTCGGGGCTCTGCGCCTCCACCGCCAGGTGCAGGGGGCTGCGGCCGCAGCTGGGCTCCTGGGGGGGGAAAGGGGGGGTCAGGGGGGCGCGGGGGGGCGCAGGGGACCCCCGTGTTCCCCCCAAGGCCCGGGGCGGCGCTCACCGCCTTGTTGAGGTCGGCGCCGGCGCTCAGCAGCAGCTCCACCATCTCCAGGTCTTTGCGGAGGACAGCGACGTGGAGGGGGGTGTAACCTGCCGGGGAGAGGGGGGGCGTTGCTGCGGCCCCCCAGCCCCAGGGGGGATCCCCAGCCCCACGGCGTGTGTCCCCCCCAGCCCGTGTCCCCATGCCACAGCTCCACAGCACGGCCCCTGCCCAAAGCTGTGCCCCCCATCTTCCCACACGGCCTCGCACCACAGCCCCACAGCGTCCCCCCCTGTGTCCCCACAGCACCCCCCCGCCCCAGCCGTGTCCCCCCCCCACAGCCCCACAGGGTCCCACAACGTCACAGCCCTCCAGGTCCCCCCGCAGCCCCACACCGCGTCCCCCCTCGCACCGTCATAGTTGACGCTGTCGAGCTGGGCGCGCGCCTCCTCGTCGCGGGGTGCCGGGGGGGCCCGGGGGGGCCCCAGCAGGTGGCGGGCGCAGCCCCGGCGGCCCTCGCGGCAGGCGAGGTGCAGCGCCGTGTGCCCCCCCCGCTCCTGCACGCACAGCCCCGCGCCCGCCGCCCGCAGCTTCTGCACGAACCCCGACAGGCCCAGGATGACGGCGATGTGCAGCGCCGTCTGCGGGGAGAGAGACCCCTCAGGGGGGGCGCGGGGAGCCCCCCCGGGCCGGTGCGGAGGCCAGGGGGCGCCCCCCAACCCGCCCCCCCCCTTCTCTGTACCTGCCCCAGGTCGTTCTGCAGGTCCAGGTACTCGGTGCCCCCCGTGTACTGCAGGATGGAGTCCAGGAACGCCTCGTGCTCGTGGATGACGGCCAAGTGCAAGGCCCTGGGAGGGGGGGGGCAGCGTTATGGGGGGGGTCTCGCCACCCCCGGCCCCGCATAAAGGTCCCTCAATGAGACAGGGCAAGAGCAGAGCTAGGGGGGCCGGGGCTGCCCCTCCCCGGGGTCCAGCGTGGCCCCCTGTGCACCCAGGGGGGTCGAAGGGGACGCTGGGGTGGGGGGTGGGGGGGCAGGACCCGCTGTCAGAGCCCTCCTGGGACCAGGGGCCCCCCCCCCCGCCGCCCCCGGGCAGGGGGATTCCCCCCGCCAACCCCCCCCTGCCGGGCACGGGGGTCTCCCCGCCGGGCGGCGGGGGTCCTCCACCCCCGGGAGAGAGGGGTCCCACGTCCGTCCGCCCGCCCCCCCCGGCCCGGCCCCCGCCCGCACTCACGTGTCGCCGTCCTCGGTGAGGAAGCCCAGGACGTGCCGCAGCCAGGCCGCGGGGTCCACGGCGGCCGCCGGCAGCGGCGCCGCCACCGCCGCCTCCTCGGGGGGCGCGGCGATGCGGACGGCGCCTACGGCCGCCGTGACGGAGCCCAGTGCCGGGCCGGGCCGCTCGGGGCCGGGGCTGGCGGGCCCGGGGCTGGCGGGCAGCGGCCCCAGCTGCCCCTCGCCCAGCGAGCCCAGGCCGCTGTCGCACCACTCATCGCCCTCAGACCGCTTCACCTCACCGGGGGGCGCCGGCGCCGCCGCCTGCGCCGCCGCCTCCGCGGCCGCCATGCCAGGCCGCCGGGCTGGGCCGCCGGGCTGGGCCGCGCTCAGGCCCGCGCCGCCATGGGGCCGCCGCCGCCGTCCCGGGAAATCCCCGCCGGGCCCGGCGATGGCGGCCGCGCGGGGCCTGCCGGGACCCGTAGTCCGCGCACCACTTCCGGAGCAGCGCGACGCTCTCCGCCTATCAGCGCCGCCCGCGGTGCACGCCGGGAGGTGTGGCTGGGCGGCGCGGTGCACGCCGGGAGGTGTGGCCCGGGCAGCGGCCGGCGCCCATGGCCGAGCCGGACGGTAACGGGGGGCGGCGGGGCGGGACCGGGGGCGGCGGCGGCGGGACCCCCCCTGGGCTGCTCCCGCTGACACCCCCCCCTTCCCCCCCAGCTCCCGGTGCCTGCGGGGACGAGGCCGAGCAGGACGCGGAGTCGCCGGTGAGTGCCGGGCGGTGCGCGTCCCCCTCCGGTGCCGGTGGCCAGGCCCCGGTCAGGCTGCCCGGGGCTGGGGCCCCCCCGGAGCCTCCCGCCATCGCCCGCTGACCCCCCTCCGGTCTCCCGCAGGCCTCCGACTCCGAGGCCGGCGCTTCGGGCGACTCTGAAAGTAGGTGCGGGGACGGTGGCCCGTCCCGGGGAGGCGGCAAGGCCCCGCTCCCGGGCTGGGGGCGGTGGCGGGGGCGGCCCGGCGGCTGATCCTCCTCCTCCCCCCGGCGCAGTGGAGCTGCTGCGGAGCCTCCTGTCCCGCACGCTGGGGCTGGGCGGGGAGAAGCCGGAGAAGGTCCTGGACGAGCTGACGCTGGAGGGAGTGAGCCGGTTCCTGCGGAGCGAGAGATGTACGGGGGGCAGGGGGGCAGTTTGGGGGGGACCGGGGGCGGCTTGGGGGGACTGGGGGGGCGGTTTGGGGGGGACTGGGGTGGCTTTGGGGGGCGGGGGAGCGGTTTGGGGGGGGGACTGGGGGCGGTTTGGGGGGGACAGGGGTGGCTTTGGGGGGGAGTGGGGAGGTGGTTTGGGGGGGACAGGGGTGGCTTTGGGGGGCGGGGGCGGTTTGGGGGACAGAGGAGGCAGTTTGGGGGGACTGGGAGGTGGCTTTGGGGGGCTGGGGCATGGTTTGGGGGGGCTAGGGGGCAGCTTTTGGGGGGTGGGGGGGGTTGGGATGCCCCCCTCAGCCCCCAATCTCCCCCCCCCAGGTAAGAACGTCGTGTGCATGGTGGGCGCCGGGATCTCCACCTGTGAGTACGGTTTGGGGGGTGTAAAGGGGGGTGCTGGCCCTATGGGGGGGCCCTGATGCGTGCCCCCCCCCCCCCCTCCCGCAGCCGCCGGGATCCCCGACTTCCGCTCGCCCGGCACGGGGCTCTACGCCAACCTGCAGAGCTACGACCTGCCCTACCCCGAGGCCATCTTCGAGATCAGCTTCTTCAAGGTAGCACCCCCCCTCGCCGCTTTGGGGGGTCCCAGCCCTCCCGGGGGGCTCAGAGACCCCCCCAGCCCCTGAGAGCCGCGTCTCCCCCCGCAGCAACACCCTGAGCCCTTCTTCGCCCTGGCGCGGGAGCTCTACCCGGGGCAGTTCAAGGTAAGACCCTCCCCAGCCTCAGTTTCTCCTCGCTGTGGCTCCCCCCCACCCCAAAAAAGCCCTTTGGGGCTTCCCCCACCCCGCTGCCCCCCCGACCTGCCCCCCACTCCATGTCCCCCCCTCCAGCCCACAGTGTGTCACTACTTCATGCGGCTGCTGCAGGAGAAGGGGCTGCTGCTGCGCTGCTACACCCAGGTAGGGACCCCCCGTCCCGGGGGGAGGGTGTGGGGGGGTCCCGGGGGGGGGTCGGGGTGCCCCTGACCCCCCCCCGCGCCCCAGCAGAACATCGACACGCTGGAGCGGGTGGCGGGGCTGGACCCCGAGCTGCTGGTGGAGGCTCACGGCACCTTCTTCACCTCCCACTGCCTGCGCCCCTCCTGCCGGCAGCCCTACGGCCTCCAGTGGATGAAGGGTACGGCTGGGGGGGGCCGGGGGGGGCAGGGGACCCCCCCAGGGCGCCACTGAGGCTGGGGGGGCGGCGTGTCCCCGGGCCGGGTACGGGGACGTCTCCAGGGGGGCCCCATCCTCCGGGACGGGGTCCTAACAGGAGCCTTTTCTCCCCCAGCGTCCCCCCCGTGTCCCTCTGTGTCCCCCCCCCGTCCCTCTGTCCCCCCCGTGCCCCCCGACCCCCCCTCTGAGCTCTCCCATCCCCGTCTCTTCCAGAAAGGATTTTCTCGTCCCTCGTCCCCAAATGCGAGAAGTGCCAGAGCGTGGTGAAGCCCGGTGAGTGTGGGGGGGTGTGTGGGGGGGGCCGTGCCCCGAGGGGGCGCCTGGGGCCCCCCCCCAGCCCTTCCGCTCATCTCCCACCCCCCCAGACATCGTTTTTTTCGGGGAGAGCCTCCCCTCGCGCTTCTTCACCCTCCTGCAGTCGGTGAGTGGTTCGCGGTAGGGGCCCTTGCAGCCCCCCCGGCTTGGGGGGGGTGATGGTGGGGGGCGCCGGTGACGTCCCCTCTCCCCCCAGGACTTCCAGAAGGTCGACCTGCTGCTCATCATGGGCACCTCGCTGCAGGTCCAGCCCTTCGCCTCCCTCGTCAGCAGGTCGGGGCCCCCCCAGCCCCCCGCATCCCCCCCGGGCCCCCCCCACTCCCTGCCGCCCCCCTGTGACCGTCCCCTCCTCTCCCCCCCCGCAGGGTCCCCACCAACACCCCCCGGCTCCTCATCAACAAGGAGAAGACGGGGCAGGTAAGGGGGTGGGGGGCATCGGGGGGCTTGGGGGGGCTGCTAAAGCAGAGGGGCTGTCTTGGGGGGGGCAGAGGGGGTTGGGGGGCACTGGGGGGGGGCAGGTGCTGCTGCCCCCTCCCCATCACCCTCGTTTCCCCCCCCCCAGAGTGACCCCCTCATGTCCCTCATGGGCTTTGGCTGCGGCATGGACTTCGATTCGGACAAGGCTTACAGGCAGGGGGGGCCGGGGGAGGGTTTGGGGGGGCTGGGGAGGGACACCAGAGGGGGGCTGGGGTGCTGGGGGGGGTCAGGGAGGAATGGGACACCTGGCTTCCATGGCGGAGCACGGGGGGCAGCACCTCCTACTCCATATGCCATAGGGGATGTGCTGGGGGGCGGCGGGGACCCCCCCAGCTGGTTTTGGGGACCCCCCCCCCCGCCTGCGCCCCCTCCCACAGGTCTCTCTGTCCCCGCAGGGATGTGGCCTGGCTGGGGGAGTGCGACACCGGCTGCCTGGCGCTGGCTGAGCTGCTGGGCTGGAAGGTACCTCCCGACCCCCCTCCCTGGGGCAATTTGGGGGGGTCCCGGCCTCTGTGCCCCCCCCCCCCATCCCAGCCATGCCCCCCCCTCGCTCACTGTCCCCTCCCTGTCCCCGCAGAAGGAGCTGGAGGAGCTGGTGAGGAGGGAGCACGCTGCCATCGACGCCAAGGCTGCCCAGGGGGGCGAGGGCAAGGCCCGGGGGGGCGAGGGCGAGACCCCAGGGGGTGAGACCCCGGGGAGCAAGGGCCAGGCCCCGGGGGCTGCCGGCGAGCGCCAGGGGGGCAGCCGGGACCCCACGCCATAGTGCAGGGGGGCTGTGACATTAAATGGCTGCAGAGGCAGGTTATTGGCCTCGTCTGTTGCCTTTTTGGGGGGGCGGGGGGGGACCGGCGGGGGGGGCACAGGGTTTGGGTGGGAGGGGGCGGTTTGGGCCCCCTTCTTGTCCCCGCCGTGGAGCAAGGGGATGTGGGGGGTCACTGGGGGGTACTGGTGAGGGGGTCCCCAGAATGGGGGGTACTGGTGTGGGGGGTCCCGGTTACTGGGGGGTACTGGCATGGGAGGGGTCCCAGTTACTGGGGGGTAATGGGATGGGGGTCCCCACTTACCGGGGGGTACTGGGGCAGGGGCTCCCTGGGAGGCTGGGGGTAAGGGGGCTGGGACCCAGAGCGTACTGGTGCAGGGGGTTGACTCTCTTACTGGGTGGTACTGGAGTGGGGCGATGGGGGTGGGAACTGGGGTGTAACGGGGCTGGGTACTGGGGGTACTGGCATACCGGGGGGTGCTGGGGCTGTCCCTGCCGGCAGTGCACAGCCAGGGGGCCTCCCCCCAGCCCCCCACCCCATCGGCACGGGGATGGCGAACCCCCATTTTCCAGCTTTCTCCCGGTATTTGTGCAATAAAGCGTTTTATTTCTAAAACCTGGCTGCATCCTGCCTGGCCCTGGGGGCTCCCTGCCCGGTTTAGGGGCTCTGAAGAGGGTCCCTGCCCGGTTCTGGGGTTCCCAGGGGAGTCCCTGCTCTCTTTGGGGGTCCTGGGGGAGTCCCTGCCCGGTTTGGGGGCCCTGGGGGGGGGTCCCTGCCCTCTTTAGGGGTCCTGTGGGGGTCCCTGCCCAGTTTGGGGGTCCTATGGGGGTCTCTGCCCGGTTTGGGGGCCCTGGGGGGGGTCCCTGCTCTCTTTGGGGGTCCTGGGGGGGTCCCTGCCCGGTTCTGAGGTTCCCGGGGGGGTCCCTGCCCGGTTTGGGGGCCCTGGGGGGGGTCCCTGCCCTCTTTAGGGGTCCTGGGGGGGTCCCTGCCCGGTTTGGGGGCCCTGGGGAGGCCCTGCCCGGCTCTGGGGTTCCCTCTTGCCCTGGGGGGTCCCGGGGGTCCCTACCTGAGGGGGCGCGGTGGGCAGGGCCAGCGCCAATGGACGCGGGCCAATCCGAAGTGAAGTCTGAGGGAGGCAGCCAATCAGAGCGCGAGGCGGCAGGCGCGGGAGTTGATAGGCGGGAGGGTTAGCCAATGGGCGTGGAACTGTCCTGGTGGGAGAGGCTGAAGAGTTTGCGAGAGGCATGAAGAGAGCCAATCAGAGCCCAGGCTAGTTGATTTGCGTTACCATTGACCAATAGCCTGACGAGCCTCTGCCGAAAGGCCCTCTGGGAGCACCCGGAGAGGCGGTAGACGAAGGCGGAGCTTGAGTGCAGGGCCATGAAGAAGGGCGGGGCGCCCTTCAGACAGGCAGCCGCTCCAGCCAACCAGCTCGGTGGGCGGGTGGATGGACGCGGACTGCGACCAATGGAAGGCGGTGGCGCCGCTGACGGGCAGAAGCGTGAGCAAATGGGCGCGGGGATGGCGGGCCGGCGGGCCCAATGGCGGCGGAGGGCGGGGCCAGCGGCGGAGGGGCAGCGCCGCAAGCCAATAGGCCGGGAGTCCCGCCTTGAGTGGCGGGGGTCGGGCCAATAGGGGCGTGGCGGAGGCGGTGCGGCGGAGTGAGGCGCCATGTCGCGGCGGCGGTGGCGGGGCCCGCAGAGCGCGGAGGGCAGCGGCCGTGGGGGCGAGATGGGGAAGATGGCGGCGGGCGGTGGCGGCGGAGGCTCGGGCCGCTACTACGGTGGGGGCGGCGGGGGCGGCGAGGGCGGCCGCGCTCCCAAGCGTCAGAAGACGGAGAACGCGGAGCCGCCGCCGCACGGGCCTGGCGGGCCGGGGGGGGCCGGCGGCGGGCCCGGCGCTGCCGGAGCGGTGAGCGGGGTCGAGGGGAGGCTGGGGGGCGGCTGGGCCCTTGGGAGGGGGGTGGGCATCATGGGTGGGCATCATGGCGGGGCCTGAGGCGGGGCCTTGTGGGGGGAGGGGAGCGGGGGGTGGCATCGGGCCGCGTGGGGGGGGCGCGATGGGCCCCGAGTGGGGCGAGCTGGGGGCCAGGACGAGGCCTGAGGGGGCAAAACGTGCCCCTTGGGGGGGCTAAATATGGTGGAGGGGGCAGGGCTTGTGGGGGGCGGAGCGGGGGTAAAACCGGGGGCAGGCTGGGCCTGAGAGGGCTGGAAATGGGGGGCAGGGTAGGTCTGGGGCACTAGGAGAGGGTGTGGGGCGCTCAGGGGCTGCTTGGCGGGAACACAGGGTAGGTTAAGGCCTCGGAGGGGCTGTGGGGGGAACAGGGTCTGCCCTGGCTCGGTCGAGTCACGGAGTGCCCAGCGCCATCAGGGAGAGGGGAAACGTTTCTGAGGGGCAGGGCCGGACCCCGAGGGCCTGCAGAGCACCCAGGAACAGGTTTTGGGGAGGCAGGGCCCCGCAGGGTCTTTGCCTGTGTCCCCCAGCAGCACCGGGAGCTCTTGGTTGCATCAAGTTCAAAACAGCTCCCTCTCAACTGTCAAGACGGGACCTTTGGCTGTGGTGACAGTCGGAGGGTGGGCTGGGATACCTGGATTTCTTGGTAGTGCCCCAGACGTGCCTAATTTTGGGGGAATAAATTGGCCTTGGCGGCTCTGGGTGGGTGCCGTACTGAGCCGACCCCTCCTCTCCCGCCAGGAGAACTACGATGACCCCCACAAGACGCCTGCCTCCCCGGTGGTGCACATCCGGGGGCTGATCGACGGCGTCGTGGAGGCCGATCTCGTGGAGGCCCTGCAGGAGTTTGGCCCCATCAGGTGAGGAGACGCGTTGGGGGACATGTGTGGCGGCGGTGGCACCGCCGGCGTCTGTCTGACCGCGGCCTTCGCTGTCCCAGCTACGTGGTGGTGATGCCCAAGAAGAGACAAGCTTTGGTGGAGTTTGAGGACATCCTCGGCGCCTGCAACGCTGTTAATTACGCAGCGGACAACCAGATCTACATCGCTGGTCACCCCGCCTTCGTCAACTACTCCACCAGCCAGAAGATATCCCGGCCCGGGGACACGGATGATTCCAGGGGCGTCAACAACGTCCTGCTCTTCACCATCCTCAACCCCATCTACTCCATCACGACGGTGGGTGACGCGCCGGGGGAACCCAAGGGTTTTGGGAACGCGGAGCTGGGCGTGTGGATCTCTCCTGGCCCCGACACACGCTGCTTTGGGGGGGACCTGGGCGGCCGCCGCTGTGCCTCAGCCAGGTCCCTCACTGCTTCTCGCCTCTCCTGTCCCGCAGGACGTGCTGTACACCATCTGCAACCCCTGCGGCCCCGTGCAGAGGATCGTTATCTTCAGGAAAAACGGCGTCCAGGCCATGGTGGAATATCCTTCCCTGCCCCAATAGCCCGGGGCTGCCTCTCTTGTGGTTTTTCTGCTGTGGGTTGGTTTGGCTCTTCCTTGTGTCGGCCGTGCTCCAGCATGTCCTGGCCAGCTACGGGGAGGGAGCTGAGGGTTTCCCAAACCACCTGGGCGCTTGGGGAGCAAGTCCTGACACACAGCGGGGTCGGATCCGTCCTCCTGGACAGCGAAACCCGCCCTAAAGACGCTTTCGTTTCCGTAAACGTCCTTAACGCCGCCAACGTTTGACTCGGTGCAGAGCGCCCAGCGAGCCAAGGCGTCCCTCAACGGGGCCGACATTTACTCCGGGTGCTGCACGCTGAAGATCGAATACGCCAAGGTAAGCGTCCCCGCCGGCAGCACCCGCCCCTCGTGGGGTGACGCCGCTGACGCCTGACGCTTCTCCGGGTGTTTCTCGCAGCCCACGCGCCTCAACGTCTTCAAGAACGACCAGGACACCTGGGACTACACCAACCCCAACCTGAGCGGACAAGGTAATCTCCGATGAAGCGCTTTGTACCTACGCACACGGTCGGGCACAGCACTCTCATACCGACCCACAATATGTAATGCCATTCGCCTGCCCGTACCTTCAGCCAGAGCTGGCGTAGGCTCGACGGGGAGAGGGCTCGGGGGGGGGCGAATTGAGTGGAAAAACCGAGCGGTGACGGCCGGGGGTTTCTCTCGGCGGTTTGTTCTGCGCATTGCTTGTCGGGGAGCATCGGTGTCAGGCGCGTGAAGCGAGGGGAAGTCTCTGCACCAGCGATACGCGGTTGTTTTTTTATATTGAATGAGTTTCTGGTGTTTTGGGGGGGGGAAAGTGCCATTGCTTTCTTGTGTCTGCCCTGCTGCCGGCTCTTTGCGTGCCTCATCTTCCAAACTGGATTTACCAAACCGGGGCTGGTTCACCCTTCCGGAGCTGAGGGGCGGGTTGGAGACGCCCCTGGCCTGGCAGGGGGGGCACCCGGCCCGTCTGTAAAACCGGAGGGGAGACGCCAGCTCCCTTGAGCTTGAGAGGGGGGGAAAAAAAGCCTCCCCCCAGCCCCGTGCTTGCGGGAGTGGACGTCTCCCACTCCCGGCTGGATGCCGGGGCGGCCGTTGATGCCCTCCGCGTCGGGCTGCGCGGGGTTAGCCCCGCGCGAGGAGCTCGGCGACGCTGGTTTTGGGTTTGGTGGTTTTTCTTTTTGAAGTAAAACGCTTCATGTTTTAAAGCCGGGGTGTCGGCGCCGGGTGGCCTCGACCGCTTGAAGCGGGGTCGGGGGGCGGCGGGCACGGGGTTCGGGGGGGCGGGATTCGCTGCGGGAGCCGCCGAGCCACCGTCTGCCGGACACCCCCGCTTTTCAAAGCTGCAGAGCCGTTCCGGTGCGGAAGCAAGCAATGGCATTACATGACTTAGCGAGGGGCAGGGGCAGAGCTCTCCTCCCGGGTACATACGTAGAAGATGTGCAGAGCCGCAGGGGCGAGAGGGGCTCGCTGGGAAGCGGGCGGGGGGAGCGGTAACGTGGCCTTTCCCAGCTCCGAGCAGTCATTTGCACATAACCCCGGGGACCGTACTACAGCGGAAGTCCCGAATGGGCCGTGACCTGCCTCTGCACATTCCTCACACCACACAGTGTAGAAACCTTTACTGGAGAAAACACGCAGCATCCAGAAACAAGCAGCAGCTTGAGCTCATTACATCAAGGACACAACACCGTGGCCCAAGGACTATCTACAGCACAGAGAGAGAAAGAGGCGCAGCATGCCACAGCAGACATTTACCTTTACTTACCAAAACCAGACCAAACCGAACCCACGAATGTACACAGAACTAGAAAACACAGCCCAGAGGGTCCTCAAAACAAGGCCAGCAGCGCTCTTACCGGAGACCGGAGTAGATCTGAGGCCCTCCAAGACCTTAGGATTGCTCTCAGCACGGTTTGGTTTGGGAGGGCAGCTCCTTTGCTTTACGCTGTTTCTCCTGCAGTCCTCAACTGCCACCATATCAGCGCCAAGCGGAGAAAACAAAACAAACCAAAACCAAACCAAAAAACACCAAACCAAAGCAGCCAACACAAAGCAACCCAACCCCAAGGGCACACAGGTCCCTAGGAGGCCGTAGCCGGGGCCGTGCGGGTCTGGCGCAGGCCGGCGCTCGAGCCGAGACACATTTCCATTACAGAGGAGACACGCACACGGGAAAGAGCTACACAGAGCCAGAAGCACCATTTTGTTACAGCACAACACAAATTGCAGGAGGTGAAACACGGAGGAACACTCTCATTTATCACACCTTTATGTCCTCGGTATCTTCTGAGGACAAAACATCTGTGAGACCTTTTTTTTTAAAGAAAAAAAAGATTTTACTTTTTTTTTTTTTTTTTTTAAGAAAAATTGTAGCGGTTTTGTGCCTTTGACCTGTGTTTATGACTCTGAAACCATGTGATGCAGGGTCGCAGTGTATGTTTGATGGGACGCCATCTTTCAGAACTGTGCTAACTCACTCTTGAAGCGTCCAATGGTAAGAGAAATACAGAATTTTTATATGACAATGGACATTGTACTTTGTACTCCCGCTGTAAGTAGCCCTTTTCAATCTTTGTAATCGACTCGGAATAAACCTGTACGAAACCCGGTCGTGTAAAGGGAAGAGAAGAGCAACTGTACGGTGACATGAGCGTGTTTATGCCTTGTACGTGATGGCTCGTTTTAACCTGTTACTGCTGTTGCTTTGCTGCCTGTACCAGTCTCGCTCCCTCTCCCGTTTTGTCGGGGCGGGGAGATGTCTTGCCACTTTTTATTATTATTTAATTTATATTTTTATTTTTTCCTTTCTGTACATTAATTTTTATTTGATTTTTTTTTTTTTTTTAATGGCTGTGTAGAAACTAGCAGCATTCCTGGAGGCCGGGGGCACGGAGTGGGGCGCTCCCCTCGCCGCACCTCCCTCCTAGTCAGCTTAGGGGGGGCCAGGGCTGGTCCCTGGGGGGCGGGAGGGAGGGGGGAAGGACAAGGGGGGGCTCCCGGGACCGGCCCCCTCGCTCTGGCCGGGGCTCTCCGTCCCCGCTGGGAGGAGACGCGGGGGGGTCCCGGTTGGGAGCGGGGCGCAGGGGTTCGGAGCCAGCCCCGCCGTCGCCCTCCTGGGGTAGCTGGGGGATCCCCAAAGCCTCCCCGGGGCCAGGCTTGGGTGTTGGGGACCGGAGGAGCCCCCGGCGCCGTGGGGAGTGGTTCCCCCACCCCCGAGACCACCCTAACCTCTCCTTCCACCCGCAGGAGACCCAGGCGGGAACCCCAACAAGCGCCAGCGGCAGCCCCCGCTCCTGGGAGACCACCCCGCGGAGTACGGTACGGCGCTCCTCGAGACGGGGGGGTCGTCGGGGGGGACGTGAGATGCCAGGGGGGACACACGATGCTGGGGGGGCCATCGGAGGGGGACGTGCGATGCCAGGGGGTCTCCAATCCTCTGCCTCCGCAGGAGGACCCCACGGCGGATACCATGGGCACTACCACGATGAGGGCTACGGCCCCCCGCCGCCCCACTACGAAGGGAGGAGGATGGGCCCTCCGGTGGGGGGGCACCGCCGGGGACCCAGCCGGTACGGCCCCCAGTACGGGCACCCGCCGCCGCCCCCGCCGCCGCCGGAGTACGGCCCCCACGCCGACAGCCCCGTCCTCATGGTCTACGGCTTGGATCAGTCCAAGATGAACTGCGACCGCGTCTTCAACATCTTCTGCCTCTACGGAAACGTGGAGAAGGTAAACGGGGGGGTTCCCGGGGGGGGGGGGCTGGGTCTGGGGGGGGTCTCTGAGGGGCCTCCGCTCCACCGCCGCTCCCCCCAGGTGAAGTTCATGAAGAGCAAGCCGGGGGCGGCCATGGTGGAGATGGCGGACGGCTACGCCGTGGACCGGGCCATCACCCACCTCAACAACAACTTCATGTTCGGACAGAAGCTCAACGTCTGGTAGGTGTTGGCCGGGGTGGGAGCGTGGGGCGGCCCCCACCCGCCGCGCTGAGCCCCCGCCCGCCCCGGCAGCGTCTCCAAGCAGCAGGCCATCATGCCCGGGCAGTCCTACGGGCTGGAGGACGGATCCTGCAGCTACAAGGACTTCAGCGGCTCCCGCAACAACCGCTTCTCCACGCCCGAGCAGGCGGCCAAGAACCGCATCCAGCACCCCAGCAACGTCCTCCACTTCTTCAACGCGCCCCTGGAGGTGACTGAGGACAACTTCTACGAGGTACGGGCCCTGCTCCTCCTCTTCCTCCTCCTCCTCCTCACTGCTTCTTTTTCCTTCTCCTCCTTCTCCTTTTTCTTTTTCCTCTCCTCCTTGCTTCTTCCTTCTTCTTTTTCCTTCTTCTCCTTCTTCCTTCTCCTCCTCGCTTCCTTTCCCTTCTTCTCTTCCTCCTTCTTTTTCCTTCTGCTTATTTCTTCTCTTCTTCTCTTTTTCCTTCTTGCTTCTTCCTCCTTCTTCTTTCTCCTCTTCCTCACTTCCTTCTCCTTCTCACTTCTTTTTTTCTACTTTCTTCCTTTTCCTTCTCCTTCTTCCTCCTTCCTTCTCCCTTCTCCTCCTCCTCACTTTGTTTTCCTTCTCCTTCTTCCTTTTCCTTCTCTTCCTTTTACTTCTCCTTCTCGCTTCTTCCTTTTTCTCTTCTTTGCTGCTTCTTTTTCTCTTCTTGCTTCTTCCTCCTCCCTTCTTCCTCTTCCTTCTCTTCCTCCTCCTCCTCCTCCTCCTCACGGCTCTCCCTTCCGCCCGCAGATCTGCGACGAGCTGGGCGTGAAGCGACCCTCCTCGGTCAAGGTCTTCTCGGGGAAGAGTAAGTGCGGGGGGGCAGGGAGCGGCCGCCCGGGGGGTGCTCCCCGCCGCGGGGGGGGCGCTCCCTGCCCCGGGGGGGGCGCAGGGGGGCAGGGCGGCACGGCCGCCGCAGCCGCTGGGCTGAGGAAGGGACACCCCCCCGCAGGCGAGCGCAGCTCCTCGGGGCTGCTGGAGTGGGACTCCAAGAGCGACGCCCTCGAGACCCTCGGCTTCCTCAACCACTACCAGATGAAGAACCCCAGTAAGTCACGCGGGGGGGGGGGCGGGGGGGGCCCCAAACCGCCCCCCACCCCCCGCTAACCCTCCTCTCTCTTCTCCCCAGACGGGCCGTACCCCTACACGCTGAAACTCTGCTTCTCCACCGCCCAGCACGCCTCCTAACCGGGGACCCCCACCCCGCGGGGGCCCCTCCCCACTCACACCCGTTTTTTTTTTCCCCAAAACCCTGTTTTTTTAAAGGCTGATGTTCAGTAGTGACCACCCGGCGACCCCCCCCCCCCCCCCTTGTCCCCCCCCCATTTTTAAGGAGAATGATTGTACATGTGCTCGGTCCCCATGTCCCCCCCTCCCTGCTGCCGCTGCCCTCGCGCCTTTCAATAAATTCGTTTGGAAAACAGCGCCGGCGGTTCGGGGCTGGGGGGGCCACGGATCAGCCCCCCCCGCCCCCGTTTTGGGGGGGTATTAGGCAAGGGTGGGGTAGGGTTTTTGGTGTAGCTGTGGGGCATTGGGGGGGGGGGGTTTAGACTGTGGCCTTGTCGCCATTACCGGGGCTGGGCGGGGGGCTCTGTTAGCCTTCCCCCCCCCCCCCCAAGCACCGGGGTCCTCCTCGGTAGGGAGGGGAAGGGGAGCACTTCCGCCTCGGTAGGGTGAGGGAAGGGAGTTACTTCCGCCTCGGTAGAGAGGGATAGTAGGGCCCTTCCGCCGCGGTAGAGGAGCGGAAGTCCCGCCCCCTGCGGACGGGTCACGTGTGCGGGAAGGGGCGGTGCTCTGGCCGCCACACTCGCTGTCCGCACCCCGTGGAGGACCGCGCGGGAGCCGATGGCGGCGGTCGCTGCGGGGCTGCGGGGGCTGCTGGGCAGACGTGAGTGGGGGGCCCGACCCCACGGCAGGCCCGTGACCCCCGGCCTAACCTTAGCCCCCCCGTGGTGACCCCCGGCCTGGCCTAGAGCCCCCTGTGACCCTCGGTCTAACCTTGACCCCGCAGTTGACCTCCCAGCCCCCCCCCCCCGTGCCCCCCCTTTTTGTGCTCCCGGGCCAGCCCTGGCCCCCGGCCCCCAACTTACCCCTGCCCAAGACCCCCTGCCCCCCGGGTCTCCCTTGAGGCCCCCCCCGAGCCCTCCGTGCCCCCCCGGACGCCTGGGCGCCCCCCCCCCCCCCCGACCTTGGCCGTCCTTGGGCTCCCGGGGCTGATGATTAACGAGGCTGAGGAGGCGTCGCCGCCCCCTGGCAGGGAGCCGGGGGATCCCAGTGGATCCCAGTCCTTCCCCAGTGCCCCCAGTTTCTCCCCGCCCTCCCCCATGACTCGCAAGTCTTCCCCCAGTGGCTCCCAGTATCCCCCAGTACTTCTTCAGTGGTTTTTAGTCGTTTCCCAGTACCCCCAGGGGCTCCCAGTCCTTCCTTAGCGAGTCCCAGTCCTATCCCAGTGCCTCCCAACCCTTGCCCTCTGACTCCAGTGGGTCCCAGTACCCCCCCACCCTTCCCCAGTGCGTACCAGTGGCCCCTAGTCCTTCCCCAATGGGTCCCAGTCCCTCCCCAGTAGGTCCCACATCCCCCAGTCCCTTCCCAGTATGTCCCAGTGCCCCCAGCCCTTCTCCAGTGGGTCCCAGTCCCTCCACAGTGGGTCCCAGTTCCTTCCTAGAAGCTCCCAACCCTTCCCCAGTGCATCCCAGTGGCCCCCAGTCCTTCCCTGATGGGTGCCAGTCTTTTCCCAATGGGTCCCAGTTCCTCCCCAGTGGGTCCCACATCCCCCAGTCCCTCCCTAGTATGTCCCAGTGCCCCCAGCCCCTCCCCAGGGACTCCCAGTCCTTCCTCAGTGGGTCCCAGCCCCTCCCCAGGGACTCCTAGTCCCTCTCCGGTGGGTCCCAGTGCCCCCAGCCCCTCCCCAGGGACTCCCAGTCCTTCCCCAGTGGGTCCCAGTCCCTTCCCAGGGACTCCTAGTCCCTCTCCGGTGGGTCCCAGTGCCCCCAGCCCCTCCCCAGGGACTCCCAGTCCTTCCCCAGTGGGTCCCAGTCCCTTCCCAGGGACTCCTAGTCCCTCTCCAGTGGGTCCCAGTGCCCCCAGCCCCTCCCCAGGGACTCCCAGTCCTTCCCCAGTGGGTCCTAGTCCCTTCCCAGGGACTCCTAGTCCCTCTCTGGTGGGTCCCAATGCCCCCAGTTCCTCCCCAGGGACTCCCAGTCCCTCTCTGGTGGGTCCTAGTGCCCCCAGCCCTTCTCCAGTGGGTCCCAGTCCCTCCCTGGTGGGTCCCAGTCCTTCTCCGGTGGGTCCCAGTGGGTCCCAGTCCTTCTCCAGTGGGTCCCAGTACCTCTCTGGTGGGTCCCAGTGCCCCCAGTCCCTCCCCAGTGGGTCCCAGTCCCTCTCCGGTGGGTCCTAGTGGGTCCCAGTCCCGTCCCGGTGCCCCGGTGACGGGCCGGGTGCTGCAGCACTGCGGGTGCCGGCCCGGCTGATGTCGGCGGAGACGGCGGCGCGGCGCTCGCCCGGCCGCAGCTTCGAGACGCTGCGGGTGACGCCGGAGCGGGACCATGTCCTGCACGTGGAGCTGCACCGCCCCGAGAAGAGGAACGCCATGAACGCGGCTTTCTGGAGGTACGGGGGCCTCGGGACCCCCCAGGACCCACGGGGACCCCCCGGGACCCCTGGCCCCACTGTCCCCGTCCCCCAGGGAGATGGTGGAGTGCTTCCAGGACATCGGCCAGGACTCGGCCTGCCGCGCCGTCGTCATCTCGGGCGCCGGGAAGATCTTCACGGCTGGTGAGGGCTTGGTTCCCCTCGGCGAGGGGGGCGGGGGCGTTTTGGCTCATTTCAGGGGGATCTCGGAGTTGGAGGGGGGTCTGAGCCCTGGGAGGGGAATCCGGGGGGGATCTTGGTGCATCTGGGAGGGACTGGGAGCATCCGGCTGGGCAGAACTGGGGAGGCCTTTACCCCAGCTGGAGGGTTTGGGGGTGCCTTTGCCCCAGCCCGGGGGGGCGTTTGGGGTGCCTTTGCCCTGGCTGGGGGGGGGGGGTGCCTTTACCCTGTCTCCAGGGGTTTGGGGTACCCTTGCCCTAGCTGGGGGGGGGTATGGGGGTGCCTTTGCCCCAGCTGGGGAGGTTTGGGGGTGCCTTTACCCTGTCTGTGGGGGTTTGGGGGTGCCTTTGCCCTGGCTGGGGGGGTTTGGGGGGTGCCTTTGCCCTGGCTGGGGGGGTTTGGGGGTGCCTTTGCCCCAGCCAGGGGAGGTGAGGGGCCCCTCAGCATCACCAGGAGGACTGGGGGTGTCTCAGCCCTGGCTGGGGGGGCCGGGGGGGTCCCATCGGGGGGAATCGGGGCGGCCGGTGACGGCCCCGGGCAGGGATCGACCTGGTGGAGATGGGCAGCGAGTTCATGGCGGTGGAGGGGGAGGACGTGGCCAGGAAGGCCTGGAACCTGCGGCGGAAGATCTGCGCGTACCAGGAGACCTTCTCGGTGCTGGAGAAGGTGGGACGGACGGACGGACAGACGGGGAGGGGGCTGTTCGCCGACCCCCCCTTGACGCCGGTCTCTCCCGCAGTGCCCGAAGCCGGTGATCGTGGCAGTGCACGGCGCCTGCATCGGTGCAGGTGAGCTGGGCCCGGGGGGGGCCGGGCCGGGGTCCCCCCCACCGGCTCAGGGTCTTCTCCCGGCAGGCGTCGACCTCATCTCCGCCTGCGACATCCGCTACTGTGCCCAGGACGCCTGGTTCCAGGTGAAGGTAGGTAGGGGGGGGCCCTCGGGTGGCCCTGAGACCCCTCGGACGGCCCTGGGGCTCCTTGGGTGTCCCTGAGGAGCCTCAGACACCTTGGTGGCTCCTTGGATTGTCCCTGAGACCCCTCAGGTGTCCCGGTGGCTCCTTGGATGTCCCTGAGACCCCTCAGGTGTCCTGGTGCCTCCTCGGATGTCCCTGTGGCTCCTTGGATGTCCCCGAGACCCCTTAGCTGTCCCTGTGGCTCCTTGGATGTCCCTGTGGCTCCTTGGATATCCCTGAGGAGCCTCGGACACCTTGGTGGCTCCTTGGATGTTCCTGAGACCCCTCAGGTGTCCCGGTGGCTCCTTGGATGTCCCCGAGACCCCTTAGCTGTCCCAGTGGCTCCTTGGATGTCCCTGTGGCTCCTTGGACATCCCTGAGACCCCTCGGGCGTCCCTGTGGCTCCTTGGAAGTCCCTGAGACCCCTCAGGTGTCCCAATGGCTCCTTGGATGTCCCTGTGGCTCCTTGGACGTCCCCAGAACCCCTCAGATGTCCTGGTGGCTCCTCAGATGTCCCTGAGACCCCTCAGCTGTCCCCGTGGCTCCTCAGGCATCCCTGTGACCTTTCGGATGTCCCTGGGACCCCTGGGGTGTCCCTGGAGCCCCTCGGCCATCCCCGTGTCCCCTCCTGCATCCTTGTGTCTCCTTGGACGTCCCCGCGTCCCCCCACGTGTCCCCTCACATGTCCCCATGCCCGCAGGAGGTGGACATCGGGCTGGCGGCCGACGTGGGCACCCTGCAGCGTCTCCCGAAGATCGTGGGCAGCCAGAGGTGGGGGGGGGACACACCGGGGGGCTGGTGGTGGGAGAGGGGACCTCGGGGGGACCCCGTCTCACCCCATGAACACCCCCACAGCCTCGTCAACGAGCTGGCCTTCACCGCCCGCAAGATGATGGCCCCCGAAGCGCAGAGCTGCGGCTTGGTGAGGTACTGCACCCCCCGGGAGGGGACGCCGTCCCCGGGCTGCCCCCCCGCGCCGCGCGGCCCCCGGGGTGCCCGTCCCCCCTGGCAGCCCCTCTCGCCCGCAGCCGCGTCTTCCCCGACAAGGCGACGCTGCTGCGGGGAGCCCTGGACGTGGCCGCCGCCATCGCGGCCCGGAGCCCCGTGGCCGTGCAGGGCACCAAGGTGAACCTGGTCTACTCGCGGGACCACCCCGTCCCCGAGAGCCTCCGCTACATGGTGAGCGGCCCCCTCCCCTCCCCTCCCCTCCCCTCTGTGCTGGGCCACCCCTCCCCAAAACGCCGGGCCCCCTCCCACGTCGTCCCTGTCCCCCCTCCCTGACAGCCACCACGTCCCCAGCTCCGCGCTGTTGCCATCCCTGTGCCCATCTTTGTCCCCGAGGGTGTCCCGTCGGTGTCCCCCTCTCCGAGGGCATCCCCTCCCTGTCCCCCTCCCCGTCCCTGTGCCATCCCCGTCCCCCTGCTCGTCCCGTCCCCGCGCCATCCCTGTCCCCCCACTTGTCCCTGTCCCCCCGCTCATCCCTGTCCCTGCACCATCCCCGTCCCCTCCACTCGTCCCGTCCCCCTCCTCATCCTGTCCCTGCGCCATCCCTGTCCCCCCACTCGTCCCCGTCTCTGCACCGTCCCTGTCCCCCTGCTCATCCCGTCCCCGCACCATCCCCGTCCCCCCTCTCGTCCCCGCGCCATCCCCATCCCTGCGCTGTCCCCGCGCCATCCCCGTCCCCCCTCTCGTCCCCATCCCTGCGCCATCCCTGTCCCCCAACTCGTCCCATCCCCGCGCCATCCCCGTCCCGCCGCTCGTCCCCATCCCTGCGCCATCCCTGTCCCCCCACTTGTCCTGTCCCCCCACTCATCCCCGTCCCCACGCCATCCCCGTCCCCCGCTCGTCCCCTCCCCAGGCCACCTGGAACATGAGCATGCTGCAGACCGAGGACATCCTCAAGTCGGCGCAGGCGGCGATGGAGAAGAAGGGCCCCGAGGACGTCCCCTTCTCCAAGCTGTAGGGCCCCCGTGCCCCCCCCCCAATAAACCCGGCTGTCCCCCCACGTCCCCTGCCTCGCCTCGTCCCTGGGCAGCATGGGGAGGGACGGGGCCCGGGGGGGAGGGAGGACCCCAAGGTGCTGCAGTGGGTCTGGGCGGGGGGCCGGGGGTGCTGCGATGAGGAGGGGGGTGCCTGTGTCCCCGGGGAGCTGTGGCGGGGCCGGGGGGGACTCTGAGGTGCCGCAATGGAGCCGGGGGCCCCCCCGGGTGCCGGGGCGGGGACGAGGACCGAGGCCGAGGTGCCCCCCCCGACCCTGCGGCACATCCGGGCCCCTCCCGGCCCCACACAACGCCCGGACTCCTGGGTCCCCCCGGCGCGGGGCAGAGTCCGGGGCGTCGCCACCCGGGGCAGGTTCCGTCCGGGGGGGTCAAAGTCCGGACCCCGCCCTGGGCACGGACCCAGGCGTCCGGGCCCCACCTGCCCCTGCCGCCTGGGCCCTGCCCTCCTGGGCGGCGTGGGGGGCACAAACGGCCCCCCCAGACTGACGGGGGACCCCAAGCACCCGGGGGGGGTGGGTCAGCGCCCCCCACCCCGGTTTGAGGCCACGGGGTCCAGGCTGTGCCCCCCCACCCCGAGCTGGTGTCCGGGCGGGGCGGGGCGGGGGCCCCACCTCGGGTTTGGGGCTATAAAGGTCCCGGCGCCGCCGTCTCCGCCATCGTCACCGCCGCCGTCGTCACCACCGCCATGGCCTTCGTCCCCGCGCCCGGCTACCAGCCCGCCTACAACCCGGTTCGTATTGACCCTGGGGGTCCCGCGTCCCCCCCTGCATGGGGACCCAGGGGTCGCGGCCCCAGGGGTCCCCGTCACCCCCCAGGGCCAGGCTGGGGACCCCGCTGACCTCGTGCTCCCCCCCCAGCCACTGCCCTACGTGGCCCCCGTGATGGGGGGGCTCTGGCCCGGCATGGCCATCTACGTGCAGGGTGTTGTGGCCCCCCACCCCGACAGGTACAGGGACCCTGGGGACCCTGGGGACCCTGGGGACACGGCGAGGGGGGGGGCTGCTGGCCCCCTGCATGTGCATGGGCGCAGCCCTGTGTGCACCCCCTTGGGGGGGGGGGCACACACGGGGGGATGTGGGGGGGACATGGGTGGATATGGGGGGACACGGGGACATGGAGGGGACACAGGGGGACACGGGGGGACATGGGGGGACACGGGGGGACACAGGCACAGCCTGTGGGATGGGGGACAGATGGGGGGGCTGTGTGTCCCCCCCTGGCGAGGGGGATGCAGGGACGGAGGGAGGGATGGAGGGAAGAAGGGAGGGATGGAGGGAGGGATGGACAGATGCATGGACGGACGGACGGACGGACGGCGGGCTGCCAGTGACGGGGAGCAGGGGACTGCAGCGCTGGAGGGACAGACAGACGGACGCGCCCCCCCCCCCCACCCCGTTGCAGCTTCCGGGTGAACCTGGCGAGCGGGCCGGGGGAGGACACGCTGGCGCTGCACCTGAACCCCCGCTTCGGGGCGGAGGGGCAGGTGGTGCTGAACAGCTGCCGCGGGGGGCAGTGGGGGCCGGAGCAGCGCCCCGACCTCCAGCCCTTCGCGCCCGGGACCCCCTTCGAGATCGTCATCTCCGTCATCCCCCACGGATACCGGGTGCGGGGATGGGGGGAGCTCCGCAGGCGTAGGGGGGGGCCCCAGGGGGCTATAGGGGCTCTCGGGGGTGTATGGGGGTCCCAAAGGGGATATATGGGCACACAGGGGGCACATGGGGGTCCCAAAGGGGATATATGGGCTCACAGGGGGCACATGGGGTCCCAATGGGCGCACAGGGGGGTACATGGGGTCCCAAAGGAGATATATGGGCTCACAGGGGGTATATGGGGTCCCAAAGGGGATATATGGGCACACAGGGGGTATATGAGGTCCCAAAGAGGGTACATGGGGTCCCAAAGGGGATATATGGGCTCACAGGGGGTATATGGGGTCCCAAAGGGGATATATGCGCTCACAGAGGGTATACGGGGTCCCAAAGGGGATATATGGGCACACAGGGCGTATATAGAGTCCCAAAGGTGATATATGGGCTCTCGGGGGTGTATGGGGGTACCAAAGGGGATATATGGGCACACAGGGGGTACGTGGAGTCCCAAAGGGCACATAGGGGGGTACATGGGGTCCCAAAGGGGATATATGGGCTCAAGGGGGTACATGGGGGTCCAAAAGGGGATATATGGGCACACAGGGTGTATGTGGGGTCCCAAAGGGGATATATGGGCTCTCAGGGGTGTATGGGGGTCCCAAAGGGCACACAGGGGGGTACATGGGGCCCCAAAGGGGATATATGGGCTCACAGGGGGTATATGGGGTCCCAAAGGTGATATATACACTCACAGAGGGTATACGGGGTCCCAAAGGTGATATATGGGCTCTCGGAGGTGTATGGGGGTACCAAAGGGGATATATGGGCACACAGGGGGTACGTGGAGTCCCAAAGGGCACATAGGGGGGTACATGGGGTCCCAAAGGGGATATATGGGCTCTCAGGGGGTATGTGGGGTCCCAAAGGGGATATATGGGCTCACAGAGGGTATACGGGGTCCCAAAGGGGATATATGGGCTCTCAGGGGGTATATGGGGTCCCAAAGGTGATGTATGGGCACACAGGGAGTATATGAGGTCCCAGAGAGGGTACATGGGGTCCCAAAGGGGATATATGGGCTCTCAGGGGGTATATGGGGTCCCAAAGGTGATGTATGGGCACACAGGGAGTATATGAGGTCCCAGAGAGGGTACATGGGGTCCCAAAGGGCATATATGGGCTCACAGGGGGTATGTGGGGTCCGAAAGGTGATATATGGGCTCACAGAGGGTATACGGGGTCCCAAAGGGGATATATGGGCTCTCAGGGGTGTATGGGGGTCCCAAAGGGGATATATGGGCTCACAGTGGGTATATGGGGGTCCCAAAGAGGGTACATGGGGTTCCAAAGGGGATATATGGGCTCACCGAGGGTATGTGGGGTCCCAAAGGGGATATATGGGCTCACAGGGGGTACATGGGGTCCCATAGGTGACATATGGGTACACAGGGGGGTACATGGGGTCCCAAACAAGGTTTATGGCGTCCCAAAGGTGATACATGAGCTCACAGGGGATATTTAGGGTCCCAGAGGGGATATATGGGCACACAGGGCATATATGGGGTCCCAAAGGGGGTATATGCGGTCTTAAGTGGGGTATATTGCATCCCAAAGGGGATATATGGGCGCACAGGGGGTATATGGGATCCCAAAGTGGATACATGGGGTCCCAAGGGGGGATCTATGGGCACACAGGTCATATATATATGGGCTTCAAAAGGGGATGGAAGAGACACATGGACACACAGGGAGTATATGGGGGTCCCAAAGGGGAATATATGGAGCTTCAAAAGGGGATGGAAGAGACACATGGACACACAGGGACTATATGGGGGTCCCAAAGGGGAATATATGGAGCTTCAAAAGGGGATGTATGGACACAGAAGTACATGGGGTCCCAAAGTGGGGTACATGGACACACAGGGACTATATGGGGGTCCCAAAGGGGAATATATGGAGCTTCAAAAGGGGATGTATGGACACAGAAGTACATGGGGTCCCGAAGTGGGGTATATGGTCACGCAGGAGATACATGGGGTCCCAAAGTGGGTGATATATGGCTATATATGGGGGTCCCAAAGGGGGAAATACAGTCACACGGGGGTTATATGTAGTCCCAAAGGCAGCTATATAGGGTCCCAAGGAGGATATATGTGCACACAAGGAGTATACGGGGGTCCCTAACAGGGGCTATATAGCGTTCCAAAGGGGGATATATGGGCACACAGGGGACATATGGGGTCACCACAGGGGCTCTATGAGGTTCTGTATGGGATATATGTGCACAAAGGGGGAAATATTGGCACACAGGGATCGTATGTGGTACCAAAAAGGACCATATGGGGTCTCCAAGGGGGACATATGGGCACACATGGGGATATATACACTCCAAAGGGGGAGTGTGTGTGCATATAGGGTGTACATGGTGGTCCCAAATGAGGGTATATGTGGTCTGGAAGAGCGATATAAGGGCACACAGGAGGTATATGGGGTCCCCAAGGGGGTTATATGGAGTCCCAAAGGGGAAGATGTGTACACAGGGGGTTATATGTGGTCCAAACAAGGGATGTAAGGGCACACGTGGGGGTATACGGGGTCCAAAAGGGGGGGGTATGGGAACACAGGGAGTATATGGGGTACGAAAGGGGGCTATATGGGGTCTCCAAGGGGACGTATGTGCATACAGGGTGTATATGGAGTCCCAACGGGGGCTATATGGGTACATGGAGAGTATATGGGGTCCCAAATGGGGATATATGTGCACTAGGGTCTCAAAAGGGAATATATATGTATAGAGGGGGCTGTATGTAGTCCAAAAGAGGGCTATAAGGGCACAGATGGGCATATGTGGGGGTCTCAAAGGGGATATATGTGTACACAGGGGGTTGTTGTATGTGGTACCAAAAAGGGATATATGGGATTTCCAAGGGGGATATGTGGGCACACATGATGATATATAGGGTCCCAAATACGGGTATGTGAGGTTTCAAAGGGGGATGTGTGTGCATACAGGCATTATATGGGTTCCCAAAGGAAGCTATATGGTGTCCCAAGGGGGATATACGGGCACACAGGGGGTATATGGGATCCCAAAGGGGGATATATGGGCACACAGGGGGTATACGAGGTCCCAAAGAGGGATATACGGGCACACAGGGGATGTATTTGGTCCCAAAGAAAGCTATATGAGGTCTGAAAGGGGGATATATGGGAACACAGGGGGTGTATTACATCCCAAAGGGGGGATCTATGGGTACACAGAGGGTATATGGGGTCCCAAAGGAGGCTATATGAGGTCCCAAAGGGGGATATATGAGTACACAGTGGGTGTATTAAGTCCCAAAGGAGGCTATTTGGGCACACAGGGGGTATATGGGGTCTCAAAGAGGGGATATATGGGCACACAGGGGATGTATTATGTCCCGAAGGGGTATGTATGGGCACACAGGGGGTATATGAGGTCCCAAAGGGGGATATATGGGCACACAGGGGGTGTATTACATCCCAAAGGGGGGATATATGGGCACAAGAGGGTATATGGTGTCCCAAAGGGGGGGGGCTATATGGGCACACAGGGGGTGTATAACTTCCCGAAGGAGGCTATATGGGCGCACACCGGCTGTGTATGAGGTCCCAAAGGGGGCTATATGGGGGTCCCAAAGGGGGCTACATGGGCACACAGGGGGTGTATTAGGTCCCGAAGGGTGGATATATGGGCGCACATGGAGCTATGGGGTCCCAAAGGGGGGGATGTATGGGCACACATGGGATGTATTGGGTCCCAAAGGAGGCTATATGAGGTCCCAATGGGCACACAGATGTTATATGGGGTCCCAAGGGGCATATATGGGCACACAGAGGGTATATGGGGTCCCAAAGGGGGTATATGATGTCCCAAAGGGGCATATGTGGGCACACAGAGGGTATGTGGGGGTCCCAAAGGGGTTATATGGGCTCACAGGGGGTATATGGGGTCCCAAAGTGGATCTATGGGGGCCCAGGGGGTTATATAGGTGCCAAAGGGGGGGGTGGTGGTGCGCAGGGGGTATGTGGGCACGCAGGGGTGACTGGGGGATCCGACCCCCCCCCGCCCCCCCCAGATCCTGGTGAACGGCAGCCACTTCGACGAGTTCCCGCACCGGCTGCCGGCGGACCAGGTGACGGCCGTCACCGTGGACGGGGACCTGGAGCTGCACGCGGTCACCCTCCTGGGTAGCAGGGTGAGCATGGCCCCCCCCCCCCGGCCCCCGTATCCCCCTCCCCGCCTGAGCACCCCCCCCATCCTCACCCCTGTCTCGTCTCTCCGCAGGGGATGTACCCTCACTCCATGCCGGTGAGTCCCGGGGGGTTTGGGGGGCCTTTGGGGGGGTCCCCATCACCCTGCGGAGGACCCAGGTGTCCTGGGGACCCCTTCTCAGCCTCATCCTCATCCTCACCCTCATCCTCATCCTCATCCTCATCCCTGTCTCGTCTCTCCACAGGGGACGTACCCCCCCTCCATGCCGGTGAGTCCCGGGGGGTCCTTTTGGGGGGGGGGGGGTCCCCATCACCCTGCAGAGGACCCGGGTGTCCTGGGGACCCCCCTCATCCTCATCCTCATCCTCATTCTCATCCTCACCCCTGTCTCGTCTCTCCGCAGGGGACGTACCCCCCTGCCATGCCGGTGAGTCCCGGGGGGGTTGGGGGTCACCCTGCAGATGATGCAGGTGTTTTGGGGGGCCCCCCCCTCACCCCTCTTTCTGCTCCCCCCAGGATATGCCGCAGAACATCCCCTACATGAACAGCAACCTGCCGGTGAGTGCTGGGGGGGGACACAGCCCGTCCCCGCCCCGTCCCCAGGGTGTCCCCGTGTCCCCCGCTGACCCCCTCTCCTCTCCCGCAGGTGATGGCGCAGCCGCCCACGCTCCACCCGGTGAGTGGGGGGGTCCCTGGCTCGGGGAGGGGGGGGGGACAGGGTGGCTCTTGGGGCCCTGGGGGGCTCGGGGGGGGGCCCGTCCCCGTCCCAGCCCCCTCCCTGTCCCCTGCAGCCTGTGCCCTTCGTGGCCACCATCCCGGGGGGGCTCATCCCCAAGAAAACCATCGTGGTGAAGGGCTTCATCCCCCCTGACGCCGAAAGGTACTTGGGGAGGGGGGAGAAGGGACCCCCACCCCTTCGCTGGGGTGCCCAGCACCCAGCGCACCCTGACACCCCCCCCCCCCCCCCATCACTCCCCCAGGTTCCACATCAACCTGCGGGCGGGTCCCGGGGGGGACGTGCTGCTGCACTTCAACCCGCGCCTGGAGGAGGGGGTGGTGGTGCGCAACAGCCTGCTGGGGGGGGACTGGGGGGCCGAGGAGCGGGACCTGCCCCACAACCCCTTCCAGCGCGGCCGCTACTTCGACGTGAGTGCACGAGGGCGGGTGTTGCACGAGGGTGGGCGTTGCACATGGGTGGGAGCTGCACGAGGGGTTGCGTTGCACGAGGATGGGCATTGCACATGGGTGGGAGCTGCACGAGGGGGTTGTGTCGCACAAGGATGGGCATTGCACATGTGCAGGAGTTGCACGAGGGGTTGCGTTGCACGAGGACGGGCATTGCACGTGGGTGGGAGCTGCACGAGGGGTTGTGTCGCACAAGGACGGGCATTGCACGTGGGCAGGAGTTGCACGAGGGGATGCATTGCATGAGGACAGGCATTGCACATGTGCGGGAGTTGCACGAGGGTTCGCCTTGCACGAGGCCGGGCATCGCAGGGGGCGGGTGCTGCACACGGGTGGGTGCTGGTGTCGCACGAGGGCGTGCGTGGCACACGGCCGCTCCCCCCCCCCCCCAGCTCTCCATCCGCTGCGGGAACCATCGCTTCAAGGTCTTCGCCGAGGGGCAGCCGCTCTGCGACTTCTTCCACCGCCTGCCCCCGGGGCCCCACGTCGACACGCTGGAGGTGGAGGGCGACGTTGTCCTCTCCTACGTCCACTTCTGAGCCCCACGGCCGGCCCCACAGCCCCACGGCCGGCCTGCCCCACGGCCGGCCCCACACCCCGACCTCCAGCCCCCCCCCCCGGGCGCCGGCCGGGGCCCTCGGTGCCACCGTCACCACCCAGCGCTGACTCCAATAAAGCTGTTCTTGCCCCTGCGCCTCCATCACTGCCCGCCGCTGCCCCCCAGCCCCACTCCACCCCATAACCTGGTCCCCAGGACCCCCCAGGACAAGCCGGGGCCGGTCCCATCCCCTCAGTCCCCTTCCCACAGTGCTGAGCCCCACGATCCCGTCCCCAACCCTGTCCCCCTACCCCAGCGCCACGGTCCCAGCCCCAGCACAACCCCCTAAACCTGTCCCCACCCCGTCCCTGTCCCCATGGTCCCGTCCCCAACTCTGCCCCACAGTCCCCTTTCCAGCCCCAGGGTGCCGGCCCCATCCCAGCCCCAGCCCCATCTCCCCATCACAGCCCCATTCCCATCTCCATCCCTATCCCCATTTCCCTGTCCCCCTCCCCATCCCAGCCCCATTTCCCTGTCCTCATTTCCATGTCCCCAGCCTCATCCCTGTCCCCATCCTCATCCCAGCCCCAATCCTGTCCCCAGCCTCATCCCAGCCCCATTTCCCTGTCCCCAGCCTCATCCCAGCCCCATTTCCCTGTCCCCATCCCAGCCCCATCCCCATCATCATCCCTGTCCCCAGCCTCAGCCCAGCCCCATCCTTGTCCCCAGCCTCATCCCAGCCCCATCCCTGCCCCAGCCTTATCCCAGCCCTGTTTCCCTGTCCCCATCCCAGCCCCATCCCCGTCCCCATCATCATCCCCCATCCCAGCCCCATCCCCATCCCCATTTCCCTGTCCCTATCCCCATCCCAGCCCCATCCCTATCCCCGTTTCCCTGTCCCCATCCTCGTCCCCCTCCCCATCCCAGCCCCATTTCCCTGTCCCCATCCTCATCCCCAGCTTCATCCCAGCCCCATTTCCCTGTCCCCATCCCAGCCCCATCCTTGTCCCCATCCTCATCCCAGCACCATTTCCCTGTCCCCATCCCAGCCGCTCCTTGCAGGGGGACACCGGATGACGGTGACGATGAGGAGGAGCTGCCCTGGGCCCGTTATGGGGCAGAGCCGGGACGCGGCAGCAGCCCCAGCCCCCCCGGACCCGCTGGCCGCGGCTTTTTGCTCCATTTCAGCCATAATCTGCAAAAAAAACCCATCACGGAAACCTCCCCGGGGGGTTCCCACTTCTGAAGGGCTTTTGAGCCCAATTCCTGGGATTTTGGGGCTGGACAGGCCCTGCGTCGCGCACCCCCCCAGCAGAGCCGCCCCGAAGGAGAAAGATGCGTCTCATCGCCCTTAAAAATCTGACACCTTTTATTGTCCTGTGCCCCAGGATCCTCCGCAGAGGCGGGTGAAGCCGGCGGCGCGCCCGGCCCCGGGGTCCCGGCCGTGGGGGGGGCCCGGGCGTGGGGGGGCCCCCGGTGCCCCCCCGGCCCCGGGCGGGAGGGACGACAGCGGTGAGGAACGGTACAGTCTCCGTCGTTAACGGTTATCAGCAATATTTTAATTACATGACAAAGAAAACTGGTAATATATGCTGCTAGGTGAATATATATTTATATAATAAATCCGTAAGTTAATAAAGTAAATAGGAACCTTCTGGCTTTCATTTAAATTTTAAAAGATCAGGCTTTTTTTTTTCTGGCTTTTTTTTTTTTTTTTTTAATTTTTGGTCCTCAGAAAAACCTGCTCCAAGGCTGGAGGGACGTGCTGGGGAGGGGGCGGCGCTGGGGCGAGACCCCCCCCCCCGAGCTGGGGCAGAGGGGCCGGCGCCGGCTCCGCAAAGACCCCGCTGGGATTTTTCGGCTACGGAGAGGCATAAATTAAAGAGGGCGGAGGCAGGGCAGGAGGAGGGGGCTCCCTGTGAACATGCCGGCGGCCGGCGTGTTTGTCAGTTGAAAAAATAGAAGGGGTTTATATTAAAAAAAATAACCATCTGAGCCAGAGCTGCCGGGCGCGCCGAGGCTCCCCGCTCCCCTGCCAAGAAACCCGAAGCGACTAAAAGGTGAGGACCCCCCCCCGCTTCCCCCTCGCAGCCCACCCTCCCCCCGGAGCAAAGTGAAAAAAACCACCCCAAAAATAAATCATTGCATAGGTAACGTGGCCGGTGTAATGCGCAGCAGCCGGATGGCGGGGCGGCCGCGGCTGTTTCTGGGACCCCCCCCACCTCGTCCCCGGGGAGGGGAGCCCCCGCGGCCGGCGGGACAGCCGGCGTGCGTGTGAGTGTGGATGCAGAGCACGGAGAGAAGGAAACGGGGGGGGGGCCTGGCTCCCGCCGGGAAGCGCCAGCGCTTGGTGCCGCCGTCGCCGCCGCGGCTCAGAGGTCGCTCTCGCCGTAGAGCGCGGTGGAGAAGGACTTGTAGTCCAGGGCCCCGGGGACGGCGTCGGCGCCCTGGTAGGGGGCCATGCGGGCGATGCAGTACTCCGCCTGGTCGGGGGGCAGCTCCCGCCGCAGCTCCTCGGCCGTGATGTAGTTCTGGGGCGAGGGGGGGGGAAGAGGTGAGCACCCCCGAGGGCTCCGCGCCCGTCCCCCAAAGCGCCGCCGCGCCGCGGCCCGCGGGGAGCCGCTCCCCGCCGCGCCTCACCTTGTCCCCGGCCAGGACCTTGAAGGAGGCGATGACCTGGTCAGCCGTGTCCGTGTCGGTGGTCTCCCGGGACATGAAGTCGATGAAGGCTTGGAAGGTGACGATCCCGCTGTTGTTGGGATCCACGACGCTCATGATCCGGTTGAATTCGGCGTCGCCCTGGAGGGAGGGGGACGGCGGTGAGAGGGGCGCGTGCCGGACCTTCGCCAGGCTCCCCGACGGCCCCGGGGCCGGCTGGACCCACCGTGAGGGCCCTCCGCCGTCCCAGCCCCACGGGAAGGGAATCTCCCGGCACAAACAAGGCACCCGGCGTCGTTCCCAGCCTTCGGCGCCACCCCCCCGGCCCCCAGCCCGCTCCCACCCCCCCCGCGGCGAGCCCCGAGGTCCACAGCGGCGAAGAGAAGATCGGAAAGGGAAAAAAAAGTGGGGAAATAGCAGATAGCGTACCAGGCTGTATCCCGTGGAGATAAGGAGAGCTCGGAAGTCATCAGTGTCCGTGCTTCCCGTGCGCTTCTACTCCGAGAGGGTGGAGAGGAGGAAGAGGAGAGAGAGCCGGCCGCAGAGGCCGAGGCGGAGAGCGCATGCAGAGAGGGAGAGGAAGGAGAAGGCAGGGAGGAAGGGAGGAGAGAGGCAGAGATTCAGTCGAGGTGTTTGGGGAGGGCGGGCGCAGGGAGATCCAGCACGGACGGAGGAGCGTGGAAGGAGGGGGAGGAAGACCACGGGGCAGGGAGGAAGAGAGAAAGGAGAGAGGTTAACGGCGTCTCCGGCCACGGGGCGGCGAGGCTGGGTACCTGTCGGTCATTCTCCACATCGTATCCCAAGCTGATGAGGCAGGCTTTGAACTCCTCCGGTCCCAGGGCGCCGCCGTGGTCCTGCGCCGCAGCACGGGGGGGCCGCGCCGGCCGGCAGCGGAGGGGAGGGGGGCAAGGGGGGGCCGCAGGCACGCACCGGGGGCGGGAGGGGGGAAAGACACGCCGTTAGTCCGACGCACGCTGGCTCTGCCGCCCGCAGGAGGCTCCCCGAGGGGGCTGCGTGCCCGCACCGGGGGGGGGGAATAATCCCGGGGGTCTCGCTCCGCTGCGGGAGCGGCAGCGGCCTGGGGGGGGGGGGGACGAGGGCGGCACGGCAGCCCCCTCTGCACCCCCAAGGGATGCCGACAGCCGAGACACGGAGGCAGGATTGGGGAGCGCCGCCCCGGCGCGCTCGAGGCCCCCCCGGTACCTTGTCGAAGTGGTTGAAGGAGGCCCTGAACTCCTGCATCTGCTCCTGGCTGATGCCCTTGGCGTCGCGGGTGAGGATCTGGTTCTCCACCTCGTTGATGGTGCGGGCGATGGTGGTGAGGAGCTGCTCCCAGCCCACGCGGATGTGCTGCGGGGGACGGGGCGCCGTGAGGGTCTCGGGGAGGGGACGCCCGGCTTGCCCAGCCGAGGCACGCCGCCGCTCGACGGCGACTGGTGCTTGAGGCGGCCAGCGATACCCCAGCGCCACGAGCCCAGGCTTTGCGGGGCTCCGACCAGAAGGCACAGGGCACCTTTGGGTGTCACCGAACCCTCCGGGCGCACCCCAATGCCCACAGGAGAGTGCCGAAGCCGACAGGGAATGGTCAAACCGCTCCTTGGCGGCCCCGGAGCCCGGGCAGGCGGAGGGCACGCACCTCCATGGTGTAGTTGGTGTGCTTGTTGTCGAAGATCAGCGCCTCCTGAATGAGCTGGTGCTGCTGCTCCAGCAGGTCGATGTTGGGTTTGTAGTCCACGATGCTCAGCTCGTACTGCTTGAGGTGGTTGAGCTGGTCCTCCAGCGTGCCGTTCATCTCGATGGAGATGCGCCCGATCTCCTGGAGAGGGGGGGGACACAAGCCCAGCGGGGCCGGGTCAGGGTTGGGCACGCGAGGAGCGATGCCACGAGCCCCGAGCGAGCCCATCCGTCTGCCCACGAGGCACCGGCAAGTGTGAGCACGAGCCCCCGGGTGCACCGGGCCGATGTCATCAGCGGATTCATCGCCTTCCATCCTTTTTGGAGCTGGGGAGCAGCTCTCGCCCCGAAGGGAGGTCCCGGGGCCGCGGCTCGGCCTTCCCCAGCCCTCTGGACGGCAGATGGCAGTCCAGCTCCGGCAGAGCCCACCGGGAAAACCACCGCCAGCCGCCGAGCCCTCACCTCCATCTTGGTCTGGATCCAGGGCCCCACGATGTTGGCCTGGCTGGCGAACTGCCGGCGTAAATGCTCGTTGGATTGCTGCTTGCTCTGCTCGTCGAGCAAAGCGTGGTCCCTCTTCGGCACCAGCTGCTGGACCTGCGAGGAGAACGGGACGGTGCTGGAAGACCCCTGGGCGCACGCAGCGGCGGGGACAAACCCCTGCCAGGGATGTGGGGATCGAGGTGTTCGGGAAAGGCACGTCCGTGGAACCCAGGGGGCTCCAGGCACAATGGGAAGGAGCTTGCGGCGGATCCGCCTGCGGAGGGATCAGGAGCTACGGCTCCACAGACGACCCCTTTTGCCGGCACGCTACCGGCTGGCCTCGCGGGTGCTTCGGCTGCTCGTGGTGCTGGAGGAGGCACTTACCCGCTCCCACTTGGAGTTGATGATCTGGGGGGTGACAGAGGTGTAGGGGTTGTTCCCAGAGAGCTTGATGCTGTTGAAGTCTGCGATCCGCTGCGCTTCCCTCTGGATGCCCAGGATGGCCTCGCGCTCCTTGTCGGCATCGGGCAGGGTGGACTTGAACTGGTCGTGAGCAGCGATGAGTCCCTGCGGGAGACGGGGCCCAGGTTAGGGACGGGGGCCAGGTCTGGGGAGCTGCTTCGAGGGCGATTTTACACCAGCTCATCCTTCCCCCGCCAAGAGAAGCTCCCTGGACCTCACAGACCTCAGAACTTGCGTGAAAAGTGGCCAGGAAGCCACCTCAAAACAGGAGACAAATGTCTCTGCAGAGAGCCGAGGGCTACAGAGCCCCCCCAGCTCTCCTCCTGCGGCTGCCTACCTCGATCTCCTCGATGGTGTGGACGATGAACATGTCCTGAAGGTCTTCCATGGCGCTCTCCATCCAGTTGTTGAAAGGAGCCGCCCTCTTCGCGTACTCCAGATGCAGCTCGTCGATCGTTTCCAGCTGCTTCTCCGTTTTCTGCACGTGGCCAGGAGCCGTTAGGAGTGGAGAAGCCCCCCGCGGCGGCCCTGTCCCCTCTGTCCCCGTCCGGGGCAGGGAGCCAGCAAGGAGAGGGGCCGTGCTTACCTCGAGAGCCTCTCTCCTACTGTGGGTCAAGGAGCCCAGAACATCCCACTGGTCGCAGATCTTCTGGCACCGAGCGTTCACGCTGGGCGAGTCGTAGTAATCCAGCTCGCTTTAGCGGGGGGAAGAAACAGCGGGGTGAGGATACGGGGGGCACAGAGGCTGGGGCTGGGAGGGACCACGAGAGCCGCTCTGGGACGGGCTGAGCTCCCCCACGTCGCTCCCACCCTGCTCCATCCCGACGCAGGGACGCGCTCGGCTACGAGCGGCCCCTCCAGCAGCTTTCGGAGCCCCCACCGAGGCGGTGAGCAGGGCGAACTCTGCCGACGGCGGCGCTGGGGCTCATTAAAAGCCCAGCGCGCACAAGACCGGCTCCTGCCCGAGCCGCTGCGGCTCCTCAGCCCCTGCCCGGCTCCTCAGCCCCTGCCCGGCTCCACGCCACGGCGTTTTCCATGCTCCTGAGCCGCGTGTCCCCGTTTCCCGGTTGTCGGCGACTTGAGCCGCTGGAATAAGGGCTCCATTCATGGCTTCGCCCTGCCTTTGGCTTTCAGTGTACTAATTGTGTGCAAGTTTATCTGACTGGGGGGGAAAAAAAGAGCCGGGCTGCCCGGGCTGCCTTACAATAACCGTATTCTAGCAGCGGAGAAAACAGGAGGGGGAAGGGACGGGCAGAACAATAGGGGCACTGTGCGCGGGAGGCAGCCGCCGGCGCGGCGCTCGGAGGTGAGCCGCGGCCTGGGTTTTGCTGCGGGACCCCCGATACGAAGCGTTTTGCAGAGAGCAGGGGAGGAAGGGGCCGAAACGCAGCGAGCCCTGGGGTGTTGGGGGTCCCTGGGGCGTTCGGGGGTCCCCGGGGCGTACTTGAGCTCCTGCGCGATAGCCGCGATCTGCTCCACGCGGTCCTGGTGCGCCGCCAAGTCGCTCTCGAAGGCTTCGTGCTTCCTGATGAGGGCTTTGATGTCCGACAGCGTGGCAGTTTCGTAGTCCTTCTGCTTCAGCATGGCCTCCTTGCCTGGGGATAGAGGAGCGAGGGCCGTCACCGCCCCGGCGGGGCCGACGCTTCGTCCCCCTCCGTACGCGCTGGGAGAGGCGCCGAGGCGAGTCCTCCGGCTCGCAGGAGGCCACCTGGGCCGCATCTCCTCGGAAGACGGACCCAAACAAACGGCTTTCCCCCCCCGCCCGAGCTCACACCCACCCGGAACCCCCGAAATAACAACGAGCGTCTCGGAGACGTGCTGCCAGGGGCTTGCTGCCCCCCGAAAGCAGCAGCTACCTTCGGTCCAGGCCTCGTGGATGGACGCCTTCTGCCTGAACTTCTCGGCCAGGTGGTCGAGCCGCTCCAGCCGCCTGATCTCGTTCAGCAGCCACTCCTCGTAGCCCTTCTCGGCTTGCTCCAAGTGCTGCCAGCCGTTATTGATGTCCTGGGGATGGACAGCGGGCCGCGGGCTCAGGGGACCACCGGGTGGGAACGGCTGCTCTTCCCCCCCACCTCCTCATCATCACCCATCCACCGCCACCGGCAGCAGGTCCCCTCCTCCCCACGCTGATGGCAACGGAGGCATGTGCCCCTCCAAAGCCGTTTTGGGAGCCCCGTTGTACCTCAGCGCAGGTTTTGGGAGACGCTGAAGAGGAATCCACCCCCAAAACCCCTCCGGGAGCACAGGGGAGCAGCTCCAGCTCCGCTGCTCGCAGCCGTCGCAGCCTGTCAGCGTGGGTACCCCCTCCCACCCTGTCACCCCCAGATCTCCTGGCTCTCCTCCCCCCGGCGCAGGGTGCTCACGGAGCTGCTCACCGAGACCATCTTCCCCTCGGAGGGCATGAAAGCGGGCCTGTTGCTCAGCCGGAGCTTCGTCTGCAGGGTGTTGAAGTTGATCTCCAGCTGGCACTTCTCCTGCACTTTGGGGGGCTTGTGGACGCGCCGGTAGTCGCGGAAGTCTTCCAGCTTCTGCTGCATCTCCTGTATGGTCTTCTGCGGGCTGCGGTCCTCCAGCCAAGGGATGGTGCGCTTGATCCACTCCAGCAGCTGCGGGGGGAACGGGGTTGGAGGGGTGGGAGGCGGGGAGCGGCAGAGGGAGGCCGGTTTTCGGGGGAGCGGGTCCCCCCCGCCCCGCCGGCGAGGGGGCGGCTGGGTGGCTTACGTCGGAAGCGAGCTTCTCGTAGTCTTCCATCAGGTGCTCGTTCTCCTGGTTGACGGCCAGCACTTTGCAGATGCGGTTCGCCGCGGTCTCGGCCTGGGGTGGGGGGGAAGAACGGCACGAGGAGGGATTGAGAGCCGCGGGAGGCTGCGGCGCCCCAGCCCGCACGTCCCCATCCCAGCCGGACCCGTTCTGCTGGAGCAGCGCTCCGAACAGCCTGGGGGACTCGGGAGCTGCGGAGCATCCCCCCCGGCAGCCCGGCCGGGCACGGAGCATCTCTGGGCCCCGCGCAGGGGAGACGCAGCCTGGCCTCGAGGCTGCGGAAAGCCGGGCTCCCTGAGACCATCGCGGCCGACGTCCAGCTCAGCTCCAGCAAGGCCACCTCCGCACGAGCGTCGCGTCGAGCCTTACCGACGGCCTCACGGACACGGCAAACTCGGCTCTCGAGGGCCGGAGCCCCAAAGCGCGTGGCCGCGGCTGCGCCGAGCGTGGCCTCATCGCGAGCGAGACCCGCGCTGCCCCAGTGTTTTTCCTTCCCTGCTCTCTATCCGCTGCCCTGCCGGGGTCTGGTGCTGCTTTGCAGGGAGCAGGAGAGAGCCCATCACATCCAGGCTGCTCCTCTTTTTTGTTTGTTTGGTTTTTTTTTTTTTACCCATCTCTAAGCACCATCCTTCGGTCTTCTGCTCTTCCACAAAGGCAGATCCTCTCTACATGGGGTGGGAGGGTGAGGAGGAGGCAGAAAAGATAAGCCTGGGGGATTGAGTACCTTGGTAGGCAGCACAGAAAGAGTCCAAGAAGAGGAGTTGAAAGCCAGACATCAACAGAAATAGTGGAGAGGGTCTACAGAAGGATGGGGAAGAGGAAAAACGAGTCGCCACAGGGGAAAAGTAAAATAAGTAAATAAAAAAGAGAAGAGCTAGGCATCGAGGTCTGAAACCCGTCAAGGAAAAAGCAGGAGGGAGACGGGACATGGCACCGGGCTGCTCCTCCTGCTGCCCCAAGTACGGCTTTACCGCCTTCACCACGCTCCCCGCCGAAGCCGGGCGCTGCCGCCTCGGAGCACGGCGCAGAGGAAAACAGCACGTGTCCGCGGACCAGCGAGAATAAAATCCACCGGCCGGGCTGGGACCTGCAGCCCTCCAGGTGCTGGCTGCCAGTAAACTAACCCCATCCATCGCTCACCGTCCCGCAGCCGCGCAGGACCCCGGGCCGGCGTAAAACCCACCACGCCAGCGCCTGCAGAGCGGCCGGCGGCGGCGGAGCCGCGCAGAGACGGGGTCTCTGCGCGTTGGGTTTGACCTGTTGGGGACAGCGGCTTCCCGAAGCCATGGGCAGCAGCTCGGGGGGCTCTGACCGCAGTTCGGCCGTGCGGATCGAGACCTGGACTGCTCCCGCGCAAGCCGAGGCTCAGGCTCTGCCCCAGCTCTTCGCACGCCGACAGCTTTCTCGGCCACCGGCCGTCCAAGAGGCTCATTTATTTCCCAGTCCCTCTGATTGGCAATTATCATTTTGTGCTAATCCGCCCGGAACAGCGATGCCTCTTAAACGCACACGCTGCCCGGTGAGCCACCCCCGCCTTGGGTCTAACGTGAGGCGTTCCGGAAGGAAGGAAAGGAAAGGGCAGCTGAGCGATCGTGCCGAGGGGCAGGAGCCCTCCCCGGGCACCCCCCGGTGACAGGCAGCGCCCCGACACGATGACAGATTCCGTGCCTGGCTCTGAGCGCTGGTCTAACGAGTCTCCCTAACGAAGGCCTCAGACGGGGCTGGAGGGAACACCAGCCCCCCTCTGCCCAAGCCCTCGGGTAAAGCTGATTGAAGACGTTGCCTCGAGCTCTCGCAAGCCCGGATTGCGCTGAAGAGACGCATCAGAAACCCGGGCTGCGGTGCAAACCGGGACTCGGGCTCCCCTTGGTTTACCCAGGTTACCTCCTGCCCCGTACGGCGACCAAAGCCCAGCTACGCTAAGCCTGGAAGGACTTCTCCAGCGCAGGAGCCAGCCCCGCTCTCCTCCCGGACAGGGGCGTACGCTCTGCCCTTCTCCCAAGTGAAGCGGAGGTAAAGCCGGGCCCCGTTTTTACGTTTCCAGAAGCCGTGCAGCAGCGCAACGACCCTCGGGAGACCGAAGGTCCGATGTTAGTAGCGGCTCGACCCAAGCGCGCAGCTCCACCCGGCAAAGCTCACCTTCTGAGCACCCGAGAAAGCGTGGTAGAAGCAGGAAACGTATGTCATGATGGCCTTCTCATCGGGCCTGAGAGTGCCTACAATATCTGCGCAGAGAGAAAGGGAGGAGAGAGGGTGAAGAAGCGGCACGGCAATCCTCGACCCCCCTCGGGCATGCAGCGGAGGGGAACAAGCGCTTGCTGGGGCCTGGGATCCAGACCAGAGCTGGCTGACGGGGTTATTTTTGCCGCTGCGCTTCCTCTGCTTAATGGCTCAGCCTCTCGCAAAGCGCCGAGGCTTCGTTTTGAGATGGATCTGAGCTCCCAAGCCTCATCAGGCAGCTTCAGGAAGCTCCTTTCTGCCCCAGGTCACTGCCCTTTGGCCCAGCTGTGCTGGCACCACATTACAGACAGATTTGGGGAAGCCGAGCGGCTTTTTAAACCCATGTGAACGAGCTGAGGTCTGGTTCCCAAGCCAACTAGAGACAAAACGGCCATCTGAAAGAGAAGTCGCATGAGTGTAGGATGCTGCAGACGGAAATGTTACAGCAAGATGGACACAGCCGCCTCCGGTACCTTCTGAGCCCCAGAAAAGGCATGGTAGAAGCTCGACACATAGGTCATGATGGCTTTCTCGTCGGGGCGAGCTGTGTTGACAATGTCTGCAAGTGAACAACAAGGGTTAGACTGAGAGGGGGGACGTTCGCCGCCTCCGGCACGAGCCAGGCTCGTTCTCCACGCTGTGCCTAGGAGCCAGCTCCTCTTTAGGCTGGAATCCCACAAACAAGCAGCTCTTAAAAGCCAGATAAATCCACCTGTACGGGCAGAAGAGCGTGTTAAATACGGTCCCTGGACGTTAAACCACCCCGCTCCCCAGCTCCGAGCGAGGCTGGCCGCCGGCACGCTCCCTTGGCGCCTGAAGGAGCGGATCTTCCGTCGAGGACCTGGACAACGTCGCCCCTTGGCAGCGCGTTACAGCTCGAGGCGCCCGGAGAGCTCACCTTCTGCGTCCAGCATCTTGGGGATGTCCAGGTACTTCTCCGCCACTTCGAAGGCGTTGTTCAGGTTCGTCACGGGGTCGTCCTAGAGAGAGGAGATGAGCTAATGGAGAGGGCTGGCGGCCGAGGGCTGCAGGAGCGCAGGTGCCTTGCTGAGGCAGTTACACAGATGGACGGACGGACAGCCACGCTTCTCCGCCAGCTCAAAGCTCAGTTTTCAGACGAGAAAAGCAGCGGAGAAGAGACTGCGCTACCACCAAGTTTTACCTTTCTGAGTTTGTCGTATTCGATGAGCTCCGGCCTGTGTCTGTGGATCAAGGCATTGAAAGCGAGACCGTCTTTCCAGCTGCAAGAGAAGAGGGGAGAGTGAGACCCCCGGGCCAGCACGGCGCTTAAATTCACACACGGGTCCCCCCACATCCCTCTCGTCCACCCCTCCCCAATTCACTGATTTACAGCAGAGGGGCCAAGACGAATTCACATCTGCCGCAGATCCTGGAAAGGCAGCCCCAAGAAGGGGCTGATAGTTCAGGTGTAACCGCAGCAGAAAAAACAGCACGAGCTGCGTTTTCCCCTTCCTGCTGCGCCGAAAGCTTCACCACCGAGCATTTCAGCGAAGCCTCGAAGCCCAGGGGAGCAGCACTAATGCCTCCCGCAGCGGACGGAGCGGATCGCGGAGCCGAGGAGGGATACCTGATGTGGAAGTTCTGCACGTTGACGTTCTTGTAGGGAGCAGTCTTCCTCTGACACCACAGCAGCAAGCCCTCCTTCGCCGAGGTCTCTGCAAAGGGACACGGCAGCTCACGAACCAGTGGGACCAGAGAGCGTATTCGGCGCGCGATGCCGCCTACGGCGCCCGTATCCCTGCCCCTTACCTTCCACCGAGATGTCCTGGATGGCAAATCTGAGGATAATGGTCCAGATCATGCCCAGCGTCATCTTCGCGTTGCCATCGACGATCTCTGAAAGCCAAAGGGAAAAACCAGGCGTTCAGCTCCCCGCGGCCGGAGGCAGCAATGCCCCTTCCCATCCACGGAGGAATTCCAAGAGACGGGAGGGAGGCAGCGGGGAAGGTCTGGGGCTCTCCCGCGCCTCCTCGGGAAGCCGAACGCCAGGACCGCCCCAGGAGCGCCCCGAGACGCCCATTGCCTCGCAGCTCGCACGGACAGGCCGGCAGCTCGTCGCATCTTCAGGAGAGCGGGACACAGCGAATGCTGCCGCACGCAGGCGGCGCGAGGGGCTCCTTCCTCCCCTCCCCGCTCTGCCCTGGGGCACGGAGGAATGGGCAGGAGCTGCCGAAGCAGCACCCCGCAGCCCGGGCTCGGGGTGCCCCCACGCTTCGATTCCACCGCGCGCGTTCGCCTGGTACGAGACGATCCCGTAACGCGCAGCTCGCTCTTCGCCCACGGCACGTCGGTGCCTCGCCCCCGTCTTTCGTGACCAAATAAGCCCAGAATTGACAGCAAACGTCCTCCAAAACCAACGTTTCCAAGCACAGTCTCACGACGGTGGCGTTAATGCCCAGCTCCGTCTCCGCCGGTCGCACCTGCGGCGGGTCCGGACGGCCGCCTGCCGCAGCCCATCGCCTCCCAGGTGGATGGGACGGCTCGTTCCGCCACCGAGGGGAAGCGAGGCACGGCTCCCGAGGAGCTCGGGCTCCCGCCCTGGCCGGGGAGGCTGGAAGGTGTCTCCTTCAACAAGCAGCTGTGACATTTCTCGTGTCTTGAGCAACCCAGGCGCTTGTTTTGGGGGAGGTTGAGGGATTAAGTCAAGATACTCCAAGCACAGTTGCCTGCAGTGACCGTTCAGCTGACGCGTGGGAGACTTCGGCGGACGAACGGCTGTTGTAACCGCCACTACACCCTCGCAGCTTGTATTTTAATGCGGCACCAGTTGGAACACGCACCGGTTTCGGGAAAGGGAATCTTCCCCAGCAGGCAAGTGACGCCAGCCGACAAGACTTCAAAGATGTAACCTCGGAGCGAGCCGCGGTCTTCCAGCCCATTCGAAAACTGGCTCTGCAAGGTGAGCCGCTGCCAAACGGGGCCCGTCCCCTGTGAAAACCGCCCCGAAGCTCCGGGGCAGCCCTCAGGCTTCGTCAGCGGCGAGAAAATCCGAAGGCGAGCGGTCCCGGCTGCTGTGCGGACCGGGAAATCCTCTCCCCCAGCCGTGGGCAGGAGCATGGAGACCTCGCAGCGAGGCGGAGGGGGAATTAAACGTGGCGTTTAACCTGCCTCTCTTTAGCCGGCAGGCTCCCGGCTCGCAGGAACGCGACGGCGCCGCGTCCTCTCCCCCGTCAAGCCGGCGTTTGCAACGCAAACCCTTCGATGTCCACGTGTTCGGTTGCGAAGGCGACGCCGAGCCCGTTCCCCAAGGCAAAGGACACGCTCCGCTTTGTTTGCAACCGGAGAAAAACCGAAGCAAAGGGGGTTTTTTCTGCTCCGTTTGCCCAGGTTGTTTTTCGTGGGGACGGACCAAATGGACACAGCTGGGGCCGAGCCGGGAGCTGGCCCAGCCCCGGAGAACCCCGCGACTGAGGAAAATCGGAGATCCTCATCTAATGGGAGGAATTTTGTTTTTTAAACCATAACACTCCTCCTGCCAGTACGAACGCTGGGCGAGGCTCAAAGGGAGCAGTGGGCAGAACGGCTTGGAACGACGCGGATGCAAATATTCGGCTTTTCTAGAGATGTTTTTGACCCCATCACTGATGGCGATGAGTCAAGGCAGCGGCAGGTACCCGTGCGACGAGTCCTGGAGGAAGCCGAGCCTTCAACCGATCACCACACCGAAAATCAAGCGGAACGCCTCGGGATGGCTCCTGCAGCCCGTCCGGAGCTCGCCGCAGGAGAGGGGGAGTTCAGGCCTCGCTTCGCCGGGGCTAGGAAGGAGCCGCTCTTTTCTGATGAGTCCAGCGAAAACGTGTTGCGCAACAGCTTCCCCGAAGCAGCAGCGACCTTGGAGAGGGAGCCCGAGCCGCCTTTAACCCCCGAGCTCCAACGTGGCGAGCGGCGCTGTGGCACTTCCCGGGCGGCACGCGGGCTTCCCTGCGGCGGCGAGACCGGCGGCGCCTCCCAGCTGACTCAACCGCGAAGCGGCCGTCGGCCGTGGCGATAAACCCACGCCGGCGATCCGGGTACGCCGCCCAGCGCCGTGACTCACCCGCCGCTCGGGGCGTGGAACGCCGCCTTCGAAATACCAGCGCCCGCTGTGCCCGCTGCCAGGAGTCAGGCAAACGGCAGGCAGCCCTCGTCGGCGCGCCGTGCCGGGTCCCCGCACACAGCGCGGCCTGGATCGGGCCACCGAGACGTGCCGGAGGCCCAGACTCACCTTCAGCTCCTATAGAGACCAGCTTGACGCCTTTGCTGGCGATGAAATCGAGGGCTTTGTTCACGTTGTTGATTTTATGCACCCTCATCTTTCCCCGCTCCGGTTTTGGCAATCGTTCTCCTGGAAAGGAGAAGCCAGCGGGATTAAAGCTTTTTGTTTAAGATTAACAGTGAAAGAACACCGAGGAGGACGAGTGTTTAGAGGTGAGGCCACGGGACAAAAGACTTCCTTTGAGGTGTATTTGCACATTAAAGAAAATAATAAAAACCCACCACTGTCCCCAAAGGCCGCTTTATGAACCTCGCGGGGACTCCCGCGCATTCCAAAAGCGCAGGTGCCCGGGACGCCGACGGGTAGGAGGGACGGGAGGTGGCACCGAGGCCTCCTGCCCGGCGCGGGGACTGACCTGAAATCACCTCCAGAAGCAGCATCAGCTTGAGGCCGTCGCGGAAATCCTCGTCGATGTTCTCAATCTGCGTGCCAGCCTTCCGCAGGTGGGAGTTGCACCAAGCCGTGAACGTCTGCGAGGAGAAGGCAGGGAGGAGGAGGAGGAGGAGGATGGTCAGACCGGGGACCCCCAAGCGCCAGAGAAACCACCCCCGCGCCGACTCCCCCTTTTCGGGGGCTGCACTCACCGCATCCCCCCGGGCTGGCACGGCCTTGTCCCCATCTCCACCCTCTCGCCCCGAGCCCGCCTGTTGTCAAACCCCAGGACTGAGGGTTTGTGTGTCATTTTGCAGAATAAACAGGGAAACGGGGACCCCGCCGGCACGCCGTGACGTCTGCTGGGAACAAAAGCCACCCCACGGCACCGGCGGATCCCCGGCTCCGCTTTCTTTCCGGCGGGCTGGAGACGCACGGGGGGGATTCGCCCCGCGAAGGCTGCCGGACTCTGCCAAGCGAGCGGGAGGAAGGATGTCCCAGCTGGCAGCTGCCTGCAAAACAGGCAGCCAGCCCTGCCCACCCACGCCCCACGAGCCGGGGGGGGCTCGCAGCAGCACCTTCGCCAGCAAGGGGAGAGGTTTTTCCGCTCCGTCTCCCCCCTCGGATGCTCGGCAGCAAATATTTGCTGGCAGAGGCCGGCGAAGGTCAAGACGGCGAACTGCAAACAGAGCAGATTCCTGCGCCGAGGCTCCGGGATGCGGCTCGGCCTCCCCCGGGAGCGGGGTGTTATTCCCCGGAGGCGACCGGGCATCTGCGTGCGCTGAAGGTGCTGCCGGCTCCCCGCGCTCCCGGTTTGCAGCCGGGGTTCCCCTGCAGACCCCGGCCCCGGGTAATAACGCACGAAGCAGATATTCCCTGCCGCTCCGCCCGGAGCCGTCAGCGCTGCCGAATTACGGCCTGAACTCGCAGATTTTATGGCAAAAAAGCCGGAGGCGCAGGCTCTGGATTTGCACTCGTAGCTGCCGGCACCGCGGCTCTGCGGAGCAGCCGCACTCAGAGGGGGGGAAATAAACGACCGTTAACCAGGCGGCAAAGTTTACGCCGTGAAATCGCAATTGCTCCTGCTCTCTCCCTCTGCAATCCCAGACCGTTGCGAACCCGCTGGCCACGGCTCGGTTTCGGACGGTCCCGTTGCCGGCTCGGGGAGGGCGACCCGGGTCCCCCCGCCTCTCCTCGCCGCGGCAGCACGGCCGGGCGGGTGAACGGGGAGCATTGTTCGAGGCAGGCTCGTGGGCTGCGGTGAGCTCACGGCCGGGGAATGCTGCAGTGACAGCTTTTAACGAGCCATTCATCCCACCAGGACCAGGGGGAAGCGCTTCCCCCGGCCCGGGAGCAGGACCCACGCGGGGGGACGCCGGCTGCGAGGGGGCCAGGCTAAGCCGGGTTTGGTTAAACCCAGACCAGGCTGGAAACCAAATCCGGAGGCGGCTCCGAGCCTGTCCCACGCCGAGACCCCCGGAGCAGGGCTCGCTCCACCCCAATATCAGCTTTTACAGCCGGATCGCAGGAGAAGAAACACCCTCTGGCCACCGCGGTGCCGTTTCCACCCGGCCGAACGCCGCGGGATCCGTGCCCGCTTCTCACTCGAGCCGGACGCCGGCTTCGCGGCGTCAGAAATACAAATACGCTGGGATTGACCTTAAACAGGAAAGCGGGGTCACCTTCACGGGGGAAACGCAGCAGCTCTGTTTGTTAAAGCTGTTTTTGCAGCCCGCGTCCCGGCCGAGAGGCCGGCACGGCCTGCCCGAGCTCACCTGCGCCATGGAGGAGCGGCCCACGGCACTGAGCGCGGCAGCGAGCCAGGCAGCCCCGTGGCTCGGAAAAAGTCACCTTTCCTACCCCGGGACCTTATGATTTGACATTTCACGTGCGTTAGGTCGCCTCTGTGACTCGCCCCGGGGCTGGCAGCGTGGCTACCGTGGCTACCTCGGCATCCCGACAGGAAGGAGAGCGGAGATGACCGTATAAGGGCAGGAGAGAGGTAAATCCGCAGCCGGCAAGGGTGTTCCCGGGCTGCTTATCAGGACCTCGCGCCCGTCAGCCGTCCCCGAGCTCAGCAGTGACAGCCGTCATACGCCGCTGCATGCCTCTGCCAGGCGTGCCCGGGTGTTGTCGCCGAACAAGGCGAGCTCGCCGGAGCTCGCCGCGATGCCGGCTGGGGGAAACTCAACGGAGACACCAGCTGCGAAGCGAGCCCCGGCACGTGGAAAAGGCGAGTCAAGAGCTGAATCACGCCCGGCGTGGCAAAACCCACCCGTACGCAGCTGCTAAAAAAAACCCCCAAGCTTAAAAACAGGAATAAAACTCCACCCCCGGAGGAATTTTTCCACTTTACGCTCGGAGTGATTCAGCCCCGTCGAGGCGCTCGCTCGTACGGCTCCGGTTTTGCTCCGTGTAAAAATATTAAGCGGCGCGGCGCCGGGGCCGAGCCGGCGCGTGATACGTCGGCCGCGGGGACGGCCGCCTTTCGGCACGTGGCTTCCCCGCCGCCGGCGTGCCGAGCCGACGCGCCGCAGCCCCCCGGCTCGGCCGCAGCCCCGCGTCCCCCCTCGCTGCGGCGGCGCCGAAAGCTGGCGCTTGTTTCCGAAACGCTATGGAAACAGCCAAGGAGTTAAAAATAGTCGCAGAAAGCAATAAAAAGCCTTCGAGCTCTCCCAAAGCCTCCGCAGAAGCTCGCTTCCTGAAAGGATGACAGATCTCTTCCAAATCCCATGAATTTTCTTTTCCTATGGCTACTGGGCAGCTGCGGCACCGAGACGGGTGCTGTTTGCTGGGCTGAGCCCTCGCTTGCCCCCCGCGTCCCCCCTCTCCCAACCGGGGGTACCCGCACTCCCGGAGCTGGAGCTTTTACCCCCCGAGCAGGCCGGTGCCGAGACGCGCGGGGCCCGTTAGCTAAAACCCCTCAAATTGCCCCAAAAAGCGGTTCAGGGAGCAGCCTCGGGACGGAGGCAAGCCTCACCGGCCGAGCCGAGCCTAACGAAGCCGGCTTAAGGACCGGCTGGTGGGCAAAGAGCAGCTTTCCCGCAGCAATGTGTTACAAATAAAAGTTACTAAAAAAGGAGATTCCACACATGCTTCTGGAATTTCCTTCCCACGGAGGCGCTGGAGAAACGCTTTCCAGGCATTGTATCAAAGCCGCCTTTGTCGGGGAGGAATAGGTGGCCCCGCACCTTCCCCGGGCGCCGAGCCCGAGCCGAACCCCCCTCAACCCCACCGAAAACCCGACCCCGGCACCCCTCGGCGCAGGCAGATCCGTCTCCCTCCCGTTCTACGCAAGGCCCGGAAACCTGGAGAAAACAGGGGCAGGGAGGAGCGCGCCCGGCGACGCACGCCTCGCCTTCCCCCCGCACGGAATCTGGGGGGGCTTTCGGGGGTTCATCTGAGTGCGGCTCTCCGCGCGAGCCGGATTCGGCTCGGAGAAGCCATCGCGGTGCCGGTCGCCGGTCCCGCCAGCGAGACGCCGGGCTGGGGGCTGCTCGCTTGGGAGGGGGCTTCCGTTTTCTACCTGTTGCCCGCGAACGCGCGCGGGGCGGTACCGGCCCTGCCCGGCCGGGACAGGGAGGATCCCGAGGGATTTCTGCAGCCTCCCTTTACCTTTTAAGGCAAACACCAACACGGACTTTAGACCGACTCGAAAACCTGACCGAAATCCTCTCCGCTGTCCTCGGAGGCCGTGGCGCAGGCTGAGCTTTTGTTTACTCGGGGAAATTTATGGGCAGAACCCTATCAGTATTTTTCCATTAGGTCACCGTCGACAATAATCTGTCCTAAAAAAGAAAATAAGCATCTTTATTTAGAAATCTGCTGGAATAGCTTTCATTTTTTTTAATTTTAAAATAGTGTCTTCTCGCCTGCGAGCGCTTTCCCTGGCGAGAGGGACCTCGATCGAGGCGACCATGGAGCCCGATAACGCCGCTGGCTCCGGAGCGGGTTGCAACGAGACCCCTCGCGAGCTGCCGGGCGCTTTTGGTATCGTTTCCAGGGTTTTAAGCAAAAAACCATCCAGCCTGGGAGCCCGAACGCAGCCACGTGCGTGGCAAGGGGCGGCGAGTCCCCCAGGGAGCCCACCGAGGGTTTGGGTGGGCAACGGGGGGTCCAGCAGAGCCCAACGTGCCGGGGCAGAGCCGCCGCTTCGGCCGCGCAGCCTCCCCTTCGTTAGGGTCCCCAATGGGAAGCTCGTTAGGGCAGGAAATTGCTCCCACGCTCCAAGTCACCGGCCTGCTCTTAAGATGTCGCGGAGACTAAACAAAGCTCTGGCACTTCCCCGCGTTAGGGAGGCAGCCGAGGGACCCGTCTGCGTTAGCCCAGCCTCGGCCGGCAATTAGCGGGATCGCTAATTACGGTCGTCAGCGGCTCAGCTCGACACTGAAGCCGCTTTCCCTTTGAGGAGCGGCAGCTCCGGAGCTTGAGCAGAGGGAGAAAACTACAAAAAATCAGAAGAAATGAGGGTTTTCTCTCTGGGCGGGGAGAAAGGGATGCCGAGGAGCAACGTCTCCCATCCTCAGTCCTGTCTTCGTTAGAAGGGCGTCGTTACCCGCCGGACTTTGCCTTTGGAGGCGGCGACGCCACCGTAGCATCCCGAAACGCCGGGCAGCCACCGGCTCGGCACGGCCGGGCCCGCTCACCGCTCGTTTCCAGTCAGTCGTCATTTCCCTCGTCGACGGGTTTGTTGTTTCTTGTTGGTTTTTTTTTTTTTTTTTTTTCCTTAATTTGCTGCTACCGGACAGGCCGGGGGGAGGCCGGACCACGGAGATTCTCCTCATTCTTTTCCCTTATTAGGCTCTCGGCTCGGCCGTTTGGGCAGAAAGCGGCTAACTCGGAGGAGGACGGCAGCAGGAAGCAGCTGGGGGAGGCACGGCCCCCCGCGGCAACCCCTCAGCGAGGGTCCAGGGGGGCAGCGAGGCGAGATTCCTCCCCACTGCGGGGCTGGGTCCGAGCCGGGGAGATGCTTTCGGCTCCGGCGCTTCCGTTTTTAGGGGAGATAAGGGCGCAGGTGAGTCAGGGCCGGCGGGCGCACCCGCATTCCTGCGAGGACGAGGAGCCGAGAGCCGGCACACCTCTCCTCGAGCCGGGCGTTGCCGGCTCCGGCCCGGCTCAGCCCAGGCTTTGGCACCTCCAAACATTCGGCACGGACGAGCTTCACGGGAGGTTTTTCCAGCGTCTCTAGGGCTAAACATAAGCTCCTGGAAGAGCTCGGCTCATTAAATCACGGGAAACGACGGGTAATTTCTCTGTCCTCTCCGGCACGGCCGGGTCCGGCTTCGCCGTATCCACCGGTTTCCACCCCTAAAACCTCTCTTAAACCGAGGTGCCGCCGCTACCCTGCCCGAGGTGGGAGGAGAGGCTCGGACACGGGCTGCAAACGTGCCAAAAAAAGAGAGAAAAGCAGAGGGATTAGCAAGCCAAACGGCCAGCTGGAGGAATTAACGCTTGTTTGTACCGCCGACCCGCACCCCTCGTCCTGGCACCGCCGGAGCAGCTCCGAGGAGGAGCGCGGGGCCCGCAAATCCTTGTTTCCCCGATCCCTGGTTGTTAGTCCTCCTCGTTAGGAAGCGCCGTCGCGTTTGGGCGCCGCAGAAAGCTCTGGCAGAGGCTCTTTGCGTAACCGGGGCTCCCGCCCGGCAGGTCTGCGTCATTAAACAGGCGTTAACGTGCCGCCGCCGCGACCAGGTAGGTAATCTGCCGTCCAGGATCCAACCCGGGATTGAAAAGTTGCCTCAGCGGGATTAAGCAGGTGGATTATTTTTAAAAAAGAGAGTCAGGAAGCCCGAAAGGGGCTTAAGCGCAGGAAAAAAAGGCGCCTAGCCCCAGCCGTCGGGACAAGCGTCTTTATACCATTGCACCAGGAATCGCCACGGGATTTTCACACACGAGCTCTCCTGGGGGTGAACTCAAGGCGGGGGCTCTTCCACGCGCTGCAAAAGCCATCTCCGACGCCGGGAAAACACCGGTGACAGGCCGAGGGCGAGGAAAGCGGGGACGCGGAGCGCGTTTTCCTCCAAAGGAGGGTTTAAAGGTGAATCCCGCTGCGGGCACGAGCCCGAAAGCCGCCGCGCACGAGCCGGAGGGAGCTGAGGATGCCAGCGATGTTTTCCGAGGAGGCGGAGGGCTCTCGGGGCCGGATGTTTTGTCTTTGGAGAGAAACCAAGAATCCAGCCGGGCAGCGAGACGCGGCCGCTCCTCCACCACGTGGGTGCTCTCGGGGGAGCCGAGGCAAAGCCCCCGCCGCTCGGGACCGAGCCCCCCGAGCGGCTCTTTCCGCCCATCCCCGCCGCGGGCAAGACACCAGCCCCAGCCCGGCCTCGTTAACGCGCCGAGGTCGTTAAGCAGCACAGGGCAGCCCGAATCTGACGAGCCAGCGGCGGGTACAACTAACGACGCCGGCGCACGAGACGGTGCTGCGAGAAGCGCTCCGCGGGACGAGCATCTCCCGAACCGCGCTCGTTGCCGCCCCGCGGGCTCGTTATCGCCCTGTGGGCTTGTTATCGCCCCACGGGCCCTCAAGGACGCCGTATTTTCGCCGCGTTATTTTTCCAGTCCCACCAGCATCAGAAGCGGGCGGAAGCCGGGAGCACGTGCGTCTACTAAAGGCCGCACGCTGGCAACGATTTCCCTTTTCTTTCCGGCGCGTTTGCCGGTGCCGGGAAGCACGGACGCCGGGAAGGACGGACAGACGCTGGCAGACCGTGCCCCGCTGTTCGAGCCACATAGCTGAGATTCCAGAGGAGAAACCCCGGGGACTGGACACATACCAGCAGCAAAACCGCAGCCGTGGGGACGGCTCCGCACCGGCACGCTCCGAGCGGGAGCGTCCCCGTCCTTCCTTTCCCCCCCGCGAGGGACGGGACGAGGCCTCGGCCGTTTCCATTCCAGCGCAGCAGATGTTTAAGGGTTTAAGCTCGCTGCCTCCTTCCCTCTCCAAAGTCAGCCCCGGCCGAGCGGGACGTTCGGCACGCCGGCAGCTTCCCCCGAGATCAAAAAGACACAAAACTGCTCCAAAAAAGTGAATTAACTCGAAGACGAGCGCCCTGGTCCTGCCGAGGAACCGCTTCCAACGCCGCCCATTCCTCCTCCGAGCATCAGGACTTTCTCTGGGCCTCATCCTCGCCTTCGGGGAAGCAGGATCCCCAAATTCCCGGAGTCGCTGGCGGCTTTCCGCTCCGGGCAGCGCGTCCATGCCTGTCCCCTCGCCCGAGGAGGAGGAGGAGATGAAGCAGCACCGTGGAGGCAAACTCGCCGCCGGCTGCGGAAGGAGAAGGGGAGGACAGGGAGGACGACGGCCAGACACGGGGAACGACCTGGGAAACGCTTCCAATGGGCCGGGTGCCGAATCGGGGCAAGGGGAGGGGGGTTTGCAGCCCGCTAATTAGCCAGCTCTGCGCCCGAAGCTAACGAGGCCTTGCCTTTGAACCAGCTGGAATTTATAACCGCTGGCTCCCGAACCTCATCCATCCGCCGGCGTGCCGGCTCGCCCGCGCTCGGCAGCTCGGGCCGCGAGCCACGGCGCGATTCACCCTCCCAGCCTCGCCCCCCCCAGACTAAACAGCTCCGCGGCGGTTCTGCCGCGCCGCACGTCAGCCAAAACCCTCCGTAAATATTGTGTCTCCTGCTCCACGTGAGGCCGGGAAACACGGCGGCAGCTCGGCCCCGGCTCCTCCGGACCCCCGCGGCCATGGCGTCCAGCCCCGCCACGGGGAAAATGGGGCGTTTAGCACCGATGGACCCAAACGCGCGTTAAAACCGAGGCTGATAGCAAGAAAACGTACGTTATGGCCCCAGACTCGCTGGGAAGCGGCAGGTCGGGGCTGGCCAAAGCACCGCTCCAGGGAGGAGGAGGAGGAGGAGGAGGAGGCCTGGCACGCGCTTCCTTCGCCAAAAATTGTGCCATTTAGCTGCGATTTTTTTTTTTTTGGTAAAAAACCCAGCGTAACTATGGCAACAGAAACCCAGCGTTCCCGTTGCTGAGTTTATACAGGTGTCCGCACCAGCGCGGCGACCCACGACGCTCCCCCCAGCCCGGGGGGCTCTGCCCTTTGGCGGCCGCGTCCCCCCTCGGCCGGCTCCTCCGCCTGCGGGGTGCGAAACCCCCTCCGCGAACCCCGCTCCCTCATAAATAACCTGCAATTAAGGCAATTAAACAGAAATAGCAGGCAGCCACCTCACTGCCTTCCCGCAAACGGTCTCCAATTATTAACCAGGAGGAAGGCGGCGGCAGGCCAGAGCTCCCGGCGCTTGCCGGAGGGAAGGGTCCCGTCCGTGCCGCGGCGAGCGGGCTTTGCCACGCCACGACGCCCGGCACGGAGCGGAGGGTCCCGGTGCTCGGGCGCAGCTGGACCCCTCCCCTTCCCGCCGAGACCCCCGGCGAGGCGCTGAGCGTGCTGGGAGCGTCGCCCTCTCCCCGCGGCGCCTTTCACCCTGCCCCTCCCCGCCGCCGCCTCTCCCCCAGTGCCCTTTTATCCTCTCCCTTATTTCCCCATTCCTGTCCCAGGGAGCGGATCCTTCTCTCCGGACGATTTTACACCCCGGCTCCGGCGGCCTCTCGCTCCTCCGGCCGCCCCACGGCCCACGCTCGGGCCCAAGCTGCCCCCCGGAGAGGGGGACGTGGGATTTTTCCGAAGCCAGGCGTGGGGGAAGGCTGTTTTCTCCGCAGCCCCCCGGCACAGGAGCCTTGCCCCGGGGTGGCACCGCCCCGGGGAGACCCTCGGAACAGGGCTACGAGCCAGGCTGTCCGTTCCAGCCCCCCAAAGCGCAGCCCCTGGGTCCCCCAAGGGTCTCCCCCCTTGGCCAGTCCCACATGCTCCCAGTGTCCCCCGTCCCTCGGGCGCCAGGACCCCATCACCCCTCCCCAGCACCCCCAGGTGTCCCCTTGGGGGTGCTCCCCCCGGGGATCCCCTGCCTCCCTCACCCCCTCCTTCTCCACAGCCCCTCCACCGTTCCCCTAGGGCTCCCCCCATTGCTCCCCTCCTCCCAGAGCCCCCCAGCACCCTCGTTTCCTACCTCGGGGTCTGTGGCACCCGGGCCACAGTGCCCCCCCCAGCTCCTGCCACCTCCCCCCCCTCCTGCCCCCCCGGGGAAGGGCCCCTTCAGGACCTCCCCCTCCCCAGACCCCCCCCTACCCCAATCTCCTCCCCCAGGCCTCTCTCCAGGCCCAGTGCCCCCTCCTCAGGGGCTCCCCCAGCACCAACGGGGCTTCCAGCACCTGCTTCACCTCAGAGACCCCCCCCACGGCCCCTCACCTGTCCTCACGCCCCCCCCCCCCGCCCTGACCCCTCGGGGCCCCACAGCCCCCGACTCCTCAAGGCCCCCCAGGACCCCCCCCCCCAGTCCTGACCCCTCAAGGTCCCACAGGACCCCCCCCCCAGTCCTGACGCCTCAGAGGGCCCCTCAGCCCCCCACTCAGGCCCTGACGCCTCAGGGACCCCCTCAGACGCCCCCCCAGGCCCTGACGCCTCAGGGACCCCCTCAGATGCCCCCCCTCAGGCCCTGACGCCTCAGGGGCCCCCTCAGACGCCCCCCCCAGGCCCTGACGCCTCAGGGACCCCCTCAGACGCCCCCCCTCAGGCCCTGACGCCTCAGGGACCCCCTCAGACGCCCCCCCTCAGGCCCTGACGCCTCAGGAGCCCCCTCAGACGCCCCCCTTCAGGCCCTGATGCCTCAGGGGCCCCCTCAGACGACCCCCCTCAGGCCCTGACGCCTCAGGGGCCCCCACAGGACGACCCCCCAGGCCCCAGAGGCTCCCTCAGACCCCCCCCCCAGGCCCTAACGCCTCAGGGGTCCCCTCAGGCCCCCCCAGCCCGGGCCCACCTTGCGCTGCTGCTTCTCCCAGGCGGGATCGAGGAGGAGATCGCGGTCCCAGTCATCCTCCTGGGCCATGTAGTCGCCATTGGGGCCGGGCCCGTTGCCGCCGTAGGCGTAGGGCTGCCCGGCGCTGTGGTAATCCACCATGGCGCTGCGATCGCTCCGCTCCGCTCCGCTCCTGCCGCGCCGACCGGCTCTGCGCCCCCGCCGCTCGCCCCGCTGCTGCGCATGCGCCGCGCGCCACGCCCGGGGCACGCCCACCGCCGCGCGCGCAGCCGCGCCCCGCCCCTCCGCGCTCGGACACGCCCGCTGGGATCGCACGCTCCGCCCACCACGCTCAGGCACGCCCGCTGGGATCGCACGCCCCGCCCACTCGCCTAATCTGAATATGCACGAAACATCTCATTAATATTAATATTGGCGGCACCACGCGCCTTCGGCAACCAGGCCTCTAAGGGACAACGCCCTCATTAATATTAATGAGCGTACCCCGTGACCACGCAGAGACGTGACACCCCCGTGCAGTGCGGTCATTAATATTCATAGACTGGGCGTGGTCACGCGCGGAGGGGCGTGGCCTCCCCGGCAGCAGTGCTCCCACCCCCAGAACCAGGGCTGCCTCGTGGCCGGGGGGGGGGGGGGGGGGGGGGGGGCATTTGCCTCCCCCGGGAGGGGCTGAGCGACACCCCGGGGGGGATCACCCCCAGGACCCCCCCCACGACCCCCAAAATGACCCACCCTGGGGGGGGATCACCCCCAGGACCCCCCCACAGCTCCAGGGACCCCCAAAATGACCCATGCCAGGGGGACATCACCCCCAGGACCCCCCCCTACCCCACCCCCCAGCTCTAGGGACCCCCCCGAAAGGACGACAGCGTGGCGGAGGCTTCTCCTTTACTGGGGGAGCCACGAGTTAAAAGGGGGGACGGTAAAAGGGGGGGCTCAGAGGGAGGACGCCATGATGCTGGAGACACCTGCGGGAGAAGGAGATTGAGTGAGGGGGGTATCCCCGGAATCGGGGGGGGGGCTCCCCAGGCTCAGGGGGGTCCCCAGGCTCGGGGGGGGGGTCCCCAGGCCTGACACCCACTGTCGAAGTCGATCTTCTCCACGATGTTCTTGGGCTTGATGCTCTCCTCCTGGTTGCAGATGAAGATCCGCCCGGGCTCCGGCTCCGTCCAGCCGTATTTGCTCATCCAAACCTTCAGCTGAGCCTCTGGTGGGGGGGGGGAAACGGGGGGGCTTCAGCCCCCATCCCACCCCCAAACTCCCTCCCCAAACCCTCCTCTCTCCCCCTTACCCGAGAGGTCCCCCAACATCTCGGCCAGCAGCCAGCGGTCGATGTGCTGGTAGGTGATCCCCACCACATGGCAGATGACTGCGGAAGGAGACCCCACGTCAGCTGCCGGCCCCCCCCTGCACCCCCACACCCCCCAGGACCCCCCCCAAACCCCCTCACATTTCCTCACGGAGTCCTCGAAGCCGGTGATCCCATCCAGCAGCTCCATGTTCTCATCCAGAGCTTGCTGGGGAAAGGGGGGGAACAGTCGTTAACATCCCCGCAGGGGGATGGATAACGAGCACTGGGGAGCGCCCCAATGCTGCCTGGATTTGGGGCACCTCCCCCCCGCGTTTGGGGTGCCTCCCCCCCCCCCGCATTTGGGGCGCCTCCCCCCCCAGGACTCACCCAGAAGGACTGGAAGTGGCAGGTCTCCAGCAGCTCCCCCAGGTACAGGATCTGCCTGATGGGCCTTTCCTCCTGCTGGGGCCGGGGGGGTCAAGGAAACGTGGGGAGAGGGGCCTGGTGTTGCCCCCCGCTGCTCCCCCAAACCAGCCCCGCCCCCCCCCAGTCCCTAAATTCAGGCAACAGGCAGGCAACAAGGGGTCCCACAGGGCAAAGCCACCGTGTCCCACCCGGCGGGGAGGAGTGGTGGGGGCTGGGGACAGCGGGCAGGGGGGCCCAGGGCTGCCCCCCGAAGCCCCCCTGGCCCCCCATCAGCAGGGCGGATACGTGGGCCTGGTCGATCATGCACTTGCAGAGGGTGAAGTCCGTGTGCGGGAGGTTGGTGAGGGCCTTCAGCAGGATCTGGGCGGTGACGGTGGTCTGGAAGAAGGCGGGATTGAACTGGTACCTGCGGGGGGAGAGGGGGGCGTTGGGGGGACACACCGTGACTGCCCCCCCCCCCGCCCCCGGGCCCCCCACGCCCCCCGGCCCCGCTCACAGCTTCAGCACGGCCAGGTTGGCCTCCAGGTCGTAGGCGTTCTCCTTGGCCTGCGTCTCCACGTAGCGCTCCAGCGTGGCCAGGTTCTCGGGGTTGTACCTGTGGGACGGGGGGGCCGCACCCCACCGGGACCCCTCCGTTACCGGCCCGCGGGTCCCCCCGCTCCCGGGACCGAGCCCCGCCACCCCCAACACCCCGTTGCCGGGGGCCCCTCAACGCTCCCGCCCCCCATCACCCTCCGCCCTCCTTCCCGGTACCGGTCCCCCCGCCATTACCGGCCCACGAACCGCCTCCTGGTCCCGGTCCGTGTCTCCCCCTCAGAACCCCTCCCCGGTCCCGGTCCGTGCCCCCCCTCCCCACCCCCCCGGTCCCGGTCCATGCCTCCCCCTCATAACCCCCCCCGGTCCTGGCCCGTGTCCCCCCTCCCCGCCCTCCCCGGTACCGGCCCGTGCCTCCCCCTCCCCACGCCCCCCGGTACCGGCCCGTGCCTCCCCTCCCGACCCCCCCAGTCGCGGCCCGTGCCCCCGCGCCCCCGGGGCTCCCCCCGCGCCGGTACCGGTCGATGCCCCGCAGCAGTTTGCCCACGTTCGCCCGCATCTGCTCGAACAGCGCCATGACTCGCGGTGCCGCCGGAAGCGGAAGGACGGTGCCGGGCTCCGGCGGCCGGGGCAACTTCCGCTTCCGGCGCGGGCGCTCGCCGGGCATGACGGGACGGTGGCGGACTCGACGCGGGCGGGCGGGGGTGTGAAGGAGCGGTGCGCAGGCGCAGAAAGCGGGAACCGAGAGGCACGAGGCGGAGGCGGGTTATACCCCATGGCCCCGCCCACAAGCACTCAGTCCCCGCCCACAGAGCAGGGCCCCGCCCATCGAGCTGGGCGGTGCCCACAGTCCCTGGCCACGCCCACAGCCCCGGGCCACGCCCACAGCGCTCCCAGTAGGGGCGCGGGGTCTCGGCCTGGTCTGACTGGGCCAAACTGGGCCAAACTGGGGCCAGCGTTAGGCCAAACCGCACCCACACTGGGGGGATCACCGGGAGGGGGGGGTCACACTGGGATGGGCTGGGCCAGACTGGGGATGGAGAGGGGGGGTCACACTGGGTTGGACTGGGCCAGACTGGGGGGCACTGGGACACTGTGGGGTACACTGGGTGGAGGGGGGGGCGGATGGGCCACACTGAGGCCAAACTGGGCTCTTATGGGGGATGCTGGGATCAAATGGGGGATACTGGGATCCAATGGGGGATGCTGGGATGAAACAGGGGATACTGGGATCAAACAGAGGATGCTGGGGTCATACTGGGCCCATACTGGGCCCATACTGGGCTCGGCGCGGGGCTGCGCTGGGCCCGGGGGGGGGGGGGCACACTGGTCTCAAACTGGTGCCCCCGCTGTGCCCGAAGCCGGGGGTGGGGCAGCGCCCGGATGCCTGGGTCCCCAGTGGGCCGTGCCTCAGTTTCCCCTTCCGCCGCGGTGCCTTCTGGGGGGGGGGGGGGCCGCCACCTCCCGCCGCTCGGCCGCACACGGGGGCGCCGAGGGGCGTGGGGTGGGGGGCGCCGCCATGGACCCCCGTCACCTCCACATCTCCGCCCGGGACCCCCAGGAGGATTTCGAGGTCCTGCAGCGCCTGGGCGGCGGCACCTACGGGGAGGTCTATAAGGTGATGGGGACCCCCCCCCCCCCCAAAAAAAAAGGATCTGGGGTGGGGAGGTGGGGTGGGTGATCCCTGTGACCCCCCAGAACTGGCCCTGGGGCACGGGGGACCCCGGCATCCCCACGCGGATGCCGGGGTCCTCGGGGTGGGGGGTGGCGAGAGGTGCCCCCCTACCCACAAAGGGGCCCCCTGCTCCCCCAGCGCCTCCCCCCCGTTGCCTCCCAGTCCCCCCCGCGACGTTCCCAGTTCCCCATCAGCGCTCCCAGTTCCCCACCCGTGTCCTTCCTGCCGGTACCCGCAGCCCCGGGGGACCCCCCCCCGGTGCCGCTGCCGGAGGCGTGAGGCCCCGGCACATCCGGCACTGGGTGCACTGGGAGGCACTGGGAGGCACTGGGAGGTTCCGGGGGGTACTGGGAGGTACTGGGAGGCACTGGGAGGCCCTGAGCCCCCGGCCCCCCCCAGGCCCGCAGCAAAGCCACGGGCGAGCTGGCCGCCATCAAGGTTGTCAAGATGGAGGCAGGTGAGGGCCCCCCCCCCGGCAGGGACCCCAAGGCCCCCTGAGATCCCCAAGACCCCAAATACCCCTTGGGACCCCCCAACACTCCCCGGGGCCCCTTAATACCCCCCCAATACACCAGATTCGCCCCTGGCCCCCCCCCAGTACCCCCTGACACCCCCCTGGGACCCTTTGACACCCCTCAATGCTCCCTGACACCCCTCCGAACCCCTAATGCCCCCCAGAAACCCCTGGGACCCCTTAGCACACCCCAGTGCCCCCCCAGGACCCCCATGTACCCCCCGAGACCCCCTGATACCCCTCTGGGACCCCCTGAACCCCCCGGACCCTTTGTGGGGATGACGAAATGTCCCTGAGCCCCCCCAAACCCCCTCGGGGTGCTCTTGGGATGCCCTGGGACCTCCCGGGACCCCCCAATACCCCTTGGACCCCCTGGGACCTCCCGGGACCCCCCAATACACTTCAGGACCCCCTGGGATGCCCTGACACCCCCCCAGTACCCCTTGGGACCCCCTGGGATGCCCTGGGACCCCCCCAATACTCCTTGGGACCCCCCTGGGATGCCCTGGGACCCCCCCCCAGTACCCCTTGGGACCCCCTGGGATGCCCTGGGACCTCCCGGGACCCCCCAATACCCGTTGGACCCCCCAATACCCGTTGGACCCCCTGGGATGCCCTGAGACCCCTTGGGACCCCCCCAAACCCCCTCGGGGTTCTCTTGGGATGCCCTGGGACCTCCCAGGACCCCCCCAATACCCCTGGGACCCCCTGGGATGCCCTGGAACCTCCCGGGACCACCCCAATACCCCTTGGGACCCCCTGGGATGCCCTGGGACCCCCCCAATACCCCTTGGACCCCCTGGGATGCCCTGGGACACCCCCCCTGTACCCCCTGAGACCCCCTGGGATGCCCTGGGACCCCCCAGTACCCCCCAGTACCCCCTGGAACCCCCTGGGACCCCCCCGGGACCCCCGGGGTGCCCCCCCCGCCCCCCTGCAAGCCTCTGCCCCCCCAGACGACGACCGCGCCACGCTGCAGCAGGAGATCCTGATGGTCCGGTCCTGCCAGCACCCCAACATCATCGCCTACTTCGGCAGCTACAGCTGGTGAGGGTCCCCCAAACCCCCCCCAGCCCCCCCAAATCCCCCCACCCTCCCCAGCCCCCCCAGATCCCCCCCAACCCCCCCCCCAAACCCCATCAACCCCCCCCTCCACCCCCCCTGCCCCAAACCTCCCCTGACACCCCCCGTGTATCCCTGGTGCCCCCCAACTCCCCCCCCCGGTACCCCAAACCCCCCCAGCACCCCGTTAACACCCCCCCCCCCCCCGCAGGTGCAACAAGCTGTGGATCTGCATGGAGCTGTGCGGGGGGGGGTCCCTGCAGGACATCTACCACGGTACGGGGGGGAAACTGAGGCACGGGGGGGGACACGACTCCGAGCCCCCCCCTCCAGCAGCCGGCTGCGGACCCAGGCGTCCGGGCCCTCCGCTTTTGGGCTGGGACCCCCAGTTTTGGGGTTCCCCCGTTCCTGGGGGGGGCCCGGACGCCTGGTCCCCCCGCTGAGCCCCTCTCCCCGCAGTGACGGGACCCCTCTCGGAGTCGCAGATCGCTTACGTCTGCAGGGAGACCCTGGAGGTGAGTGGCCCCCCCGGGCCCCCCGGACCCCCTGGGGACCCCCCCGGGGACCCCCACCCCCGGGGCTGACCCCCATCCTCATCCTCGCAGGGACTCTCCTACCTGCACTCCCAGGGCAAGATCCACCGGGACATCAAGGTAGGGGGGACAAGGGGGGGGGCAAGGGGAGGACAAGGGGGGGGCACACGCATTGGGGGGGGGTGTCACACATTGGGGGGGGCCGGGGGGGTCCCGCTGACCCCGTCCCCTCGCTGCAGGGAGCCAATATCCTCATCAACGACAGCGGGGAGGTGAAGCTGGGTGAGTGCTGGGGGGCAGTGGGGGATTGGGGGGCTATGGGGGGCTATGGGGGGCTGGGGGGCGGTGGGGAATTGGGGGGCTATGGGGGATTGGGGGACTATGAGGGGCTGGGGGAATAGGGAATCGGGGGGCTATGTGGGGCTGGGAGTAATGGGGGGGCAGTGGGGAATTGGGGGGCTATGGGGGGCTGGGAGTAATGGGGGGGGCAGTGGGGAATTGGGGGGCTATGTGGGGCTGGGAGTAATGGGGGGGGCAGTGGGGAATTGGGGGGCTATGGTGGGCTGGGGGCAATGGGGTGGTAACTGGGGGGGGCCCTCGGATGCCTGGGGGAGCAATGGGGTGAGGGGTGCTGGAGCCCGGACGCTGGGGTCCTCTCTCCTCCGGGGGGGCTGGGGGGGGTCCAGGTGCCGGGGGGGGGTCTGCGGGACCCCCATCCCTCACGCCCCCCCCCCCAGCCGACTTCGGGATCGCGGCGCAGATCAGCGCGACCTTCGCCCGGCGGATGTCCTTCATCGGCACCCCGTACTGGTGAGGGGGGGGCCGGGGGGGGGCTCGGGGGGCCGGGGGGGGGGGGCCGGATCCCGACTGCCCCCCCCGTGCCCCCCCAGGATGGCCCCCGAGGTGGCGGCGGTGGAGCTGAAGGGGGGGTACAACGAGCTCTGCGACATCTGGTCGGTGGGCATCACCGCCGTGGAGCTGGCCGAGCTGCAGCCCCCCATGTTCGACGTGCACCCCCTGCGGTGAGCGGGGCCCCCCCCACCCCCCCCCCCCGGCACCCGTGGGTGGGGAGGGGTCCCCCTGACACGCCCCTGCCCGCCCCAGGGTGCTGTTTCTGATGTCCAAGAGCGGGTACCAGCCCCCCAAGCTGAAGGACAAGGCCAAGTGGTGAGTGGGGGGGGGGCCGGGGGCGCGGGGGCCCCCCCCCGCGGGGCGGGGACCCCCCAGCCCTCACCGTGCGCCCCCCAGGTCCCCCCCCTTCCACAACTTCGTCAAGGTGACGCTCACCAAGAACCCCAAGAAACGACCCAGCGCCGCCAAGATGCTCAGCGTGAGCCCCCCCCCGCCCCCCCGGGACCCCCAAACCAGGCTGGGGGGGGGCAAGACGACCCCCCCCATCCTCGGCCTGTCCTTGTGCCCGGCCCGGCCCTGTCCCCGTCTTCATCCCGTCCCCGTCCCTCTTCCCATCCCATCCTGCGCTGGTCTCCACCCCTGCCATCCCCAGCCTGTCCCCATCCTCATCCTCCTCATCCTCATCCTCATCCTCATCCTCATCCTCATCCCCATCCCCATCCCCATCCCCAGCCTGTCCCTGATCCCATCCCGGTCCTCACGCTGTCCCCATCCCTGCCATCCCCATCCCATCGCCATCCTCATCATCCTCATCCTCATCCTCATCCCCACCCCTGCCATCCCCATCCCGTCCCCATCCTCATCCTCATCATCCTCATCCCCATCCTCATCCCCATCCCGTCCCATCCCATCCCATCCCCATCCCCTCCCTGTCCCCATCTTCATCCCTGTCCCCATCCCTGTCGTCCCCAGCCCCTCCTCACCCTCCCCCATCCCCTCCTCACCCTCCCCCGTCCCCTCCCCTGTCCCCTCCCCGTCCCCGTCCCCTCCTCACCCTCCCCGTCCCCGTCCCCTCCTCGTCCTCCCCCTCCCCGTCCCCTCCTCCCCCTCCCCGTCCCCGTCCCCTCCTCGTCCTCCCCCTCCCCGTCCCCTCCTCCCCCTCCGTCCCCATCCCCGTCCCCGTCCCCTCCTCATCCTCACCCTCCCCGTCCCCGTCCCCGTCCCCGTGCCCTCCTCACCCTCCCCGTCCCCGTCCCCGTGCCCTCCTCATCCTCACCCTCACCCTCCCCGTCCCCCTCCCCGTCCCCGTCCCCGTGCCCTCCTCATCCTCATCCTCACCCTCCCCGTCCCGGCCCGGCCCCAGCACCAGTTCGTGGCGCAGCCGGGGCTGAGCCGGACCCTCACGCTGGAGCTGCTGGAGAAGCTCCGGGACCCCGAGCGGCTCCTGGGGGGCTGCGACCCCGAGGAGGAGGAGCCCGAGGTGGGGGCGCCGCGGGGCGGGAGCACTGGGGCGGGCTGGGGGCACTGGGGGGGACGGGGGGCACTGGGGGGCGGGAGCACTGGGGCGGGCTGGGAGCACTGGGGGGGACTGGGGGCACTGGGGGGGACGGGGGGCACTGGGGGGCGGGAGGACTGGGGCGGACTGGGGGGGACTGGGGGCACTGGGGGGGACTGGGGGCGCCGGGGGGCGGGAGGACTGGGGCGGACTGGGAGCACTGGGAGCACTGGGGGGGACTGGGGGCACTGGGCTGGGGGGGGGACTGGGGAGCTGGAGTTGACTGGGGGACTGGGGAACACTGGGAAGGACTGGGGTGCTGGGCGGGGGCACTGGGAGACACTGGGGGGCGCTGGGGGGCACTGGGGGTGCTGGGCGGGGGCACTGGGAGACACTGGGGGGCGCTGGGGGGCACTGGGGGCACTGGGGGGCACTGGGGGCCCCCATCACCCCTCGGTCTCGCAGCTGCCCCCCCCCGTGCCCCGCCGGATCCACTCCACCCACCGGCCCCCCCCCCGCCGGCCGCAGCGACCCTGGCCCCCACCGTGAGTGTGTCCCCCCCGAGAGTGTCCCCCCCATGTCCCCCGTGCCCCCCATCCCCTGTGTCCCCATGTCCCCCATCCCTGCGCCCCCCATCCCTTATGCCCCCCACATCCCCTGTCCCCCCATGCCCCCATGTCCCCTGTGTCCCCCTGTGTCCCCCCATGCCCCCCGTGTCCCCTGTGCCCCCGTGTCCCCCCGTGTCCCCCATGCCCCCCGTGTCCCCCATGACCCCATGTCCCCCCATGCCCCCCATGCCCCCGTGTCCCCCCATGTCCCCCGTGCCCCCCCAGCCGCCGCCCTGTCCCCACAGTGCACCGTCTCCGCGGGGGCCCGTGCTGGCAGAAGGAGGGTGACCCCCCGGCACACCCGGTACGTGGGACCCCCACCCACAGGGGGGGCTGGGGGGGCTCCGGAGCGGTTGGGGGTCCCTGGGGAGCCCTGGGGGTGCTGGAGGGGGTCTGGAAGGGTTGGGGGTCCCTGGGGAGCCCGGGGGATTCTGGGGGGGGGCCTGGAAGGGTTGGGGGTCCCTGGGGAGCCTGGGGAAGCCCAGGAGATTCTGGGGGGGGGGAGGTCTGGAAGGGTTGGGGGTCCCTGGGGAGCATGGGGGGGGGACATGACACACCTGGGGGGAGCCCTGGGGGTGCTGGGGGGAGCCAGGGGGGAATGAGGGGGGCTGGAGGTCTCCCGGGGGGAACCAAGGGGTTTGGGGGGGCTGGGGTCTTCTGGGGAGGGTCTCGGTCCTCCTGGGGGGCTGGGGGGGGCCCTGTTTGCAGGCCCCCCCACCCGACCCCCTCCCCCAGGTGTCCTTGGCAAAGCCCGGCTGCGGCAGGAGAGTGGGGGGCTCCGAGGGCAGCGCACGGTGAGAGGGGGCGGGGGGACACGGGGACCGGCGGGACTGGGGGGAACATGGGGACTGGGGGGACATGGGGACCAGGGGGGGACACAGGGACTGGGGGGGGACACGGGGACAGGGGGGACACAGGGACTGGGGGGACACAGGGACTGGGGGTGACACGGGGACCGGGGAAGACAGGGGGACCAGGGGGGGACACGGGGACTGGGGGGGCCAGGGGGTTCAAGAGCAGCGCCCAGTCAGACGGGGACTGGGGGGACACAGGGACACGAGGGGACATCGGAGCGGGTGGGGGGACACAGAGGGGACGGGGGGGCGGGGGGGCCACAGGCCGGGGGGGCCACGGCCTCACGCCCGGCTGCGCGCAGGGACGACACCTCCGATGACGACGACTACGACGACGTCGACATGTGGGTGACACCGTCCCCGACGTCACCCTGTCCCCCCGTGTCACCCTGCACCCCGACGTCACCCTGTCCCCTGACATCACCCTGACGTCACCCTGTCCTCTGACATCACCCCGACATCACCCTGTCCTCTGACGTCACCCTGATGTCACCCTGATGTCACCCTGATGTCACCCTGTCCCCCTGTGTCACCCCGCATCCTGACATCACCCTGTCCCCTGACGTCATCGTGATGTCACCCTGTCCTCTGACATCACCCCGACATCACCCTGTCCCCCCGCGTCACCCTGATGTCACCCTGACATCACCCTGTCCCCCTGCGTCACCCTGACATCACCCCGACGTCACCCCGTCCCCCCGCGTCCCCCCGCACCCCCTCCCGCCCCCAGGGACGTCGTCCTGGCCCCCGGGCGTCGTCCCCCCGGGCAGGGTGGGGGTCCCTCGCACCCCCCACGTCCCCCCACCTCACCCGGCCCCTCTCTCCCCCCGACAGACCCGGCCGCGGTGACCCCGACAGGTACCGTCCTGCGCCCCCCCCCCCGCCCCCCCCGCCCGGGGCCCCCCCGCTGCCCCCCCCGACACTGCGCTCTGTCCCCAGTGCCACGCTGCCCGGCGACGTGCCCCCCCCGCTGCCCCCCAAGGTGAGCACCCCCCCGACACCGCCCACGCCCCGGGGGGGACCCCGACACCGGCTGGCCCCAGCCTGGGACCCTCGGGGGGGCTGGGGGCTCCCAGTCCCAAACTGGGGTCCCCAGCCCAACTGCCTGTGCTGGGGAGGACGTGCCCCCCCCTCGGCCCCCCTCGTGTGCCCCCACCTGACCCCTCGTTCCCCCACTCCCTGTCCCCCCGTGTCACCCCCCCCCCGGCAGCCCAAGTTCCGGACGAGCTCGGCCGAGGCCCCCCCCGAAGACCCCCGCCCGCGGCCCCGGGGGCCCCTCCTGGAGCAGCCGCCCCCCCCGGCCCTGGTGCGCTGCGCCAGCGGCCCCGCGGGGGGGCTCGGCCCCCCGACCCCCACCCGGGGGGGGCCCCTGGCCGCCAGCTCAGGTAGGACGGGGGGACAAGGGGGGGTGCAGGCCGGTGGGGGATCTGGGGGTCCCGGGGGGGGACACATGGGGGCAGAGGGGGGACACTGGGGATGTGGGACATCCCGTGCCCCCCCCGACCCCACTGTCCCCCCCCCCAGACCCCGCGCTGTGGTCGGGGCCCTGCAGCGAGGACCCCCCCCTGCTGCCCCCCAAGACAGAGAAGATCCGGAGAGCGGTGAGCCCCCCCCCCCGTCACCCCGTGTGTCCCCCCCCCGTCACCCTGCTGTCCCCAGCCCCCCGTGACCCCTCTGTCCCCCCTCCAGGTCCCTGCGGACAACGGGGGGGCCGCCCCGAAGCTGCACGTGAGTGCCGGGGGTGGGGGGGCCGGGGTGGGGGGGTGCACCCCAACGCCTGAACCCCCCCCCCCGGCCCCCCAGGAGCGCTCCCTCTTCCGGAAGGTGTTCGACGGGTGCCCCCTGCACGTGACGGCCACCACCACCTGGACGCACCCCGGCACCCAGGGTGGGCTTGGGGGGCGAGGGGGGGCTGGGGACACCGGGGGGCATCGGGGACACGGGGCGGGGGTGCTGGGGGGCGCGGGGGGGCACTGGGGGGCGTTGGGGGGCACTGGGGGGCACTGGGGGGCATCAGGGACACAGGGCAGGGGCACTGGGAGGCGCTGGGGGGCACTGGGGACACAGGGCAGGGGCACTGGGAGGCACTGGGGGCCATCGGCGACATGGGGCGGGGGCACTGGGGGGCACTGGGGACACAGGGCGGGCATTGGGGGGCACTGGGGGGCATCGGGGACACGGGGTGGGGGCACTGGGGGGCACTGGGGGGCATCAGGGACACAGGGTGGGGGCATTGGGGGGCGCTGGGGACATCGGGGGGGCATTGGGGGACATTGGGGGGCACTGGGAACACAGGGTGGGGGCATTGGGGACACAGGGTGAGGGCATTGGGGATATTGGGGGACACTGGGGACATTGGGGGGGCACTGGGGACATCGGGGGCACTGGGGACATTGGGGGCACTGGGGACATTGCGGGGGGGCACTGGGGACATGGGCTGGGGTCCCCGGGGACGTTGGGGTGCATCAGGGAGGCTGGGGTGCCTCGGGGACCTCGGGGCGCGATGGGGTGGGGGGGGGGCGCGGCCCCTGACGCCGTGTGCCCCCCCCAGACCCCCACCTCATCCTGGGAGCGGAGGAGGGGATCTTCACCCTGAACCAGAGCGAGCCCGAGGCCACGCTGGAGCTGGTGGGTCTGGGGGGACCCTGGGGGGGGTCCGGGGGTTCCTGGGGGCGTCCTGGGGGTCCCAGTCCCCCTGACCCCCCCCCCCCAGCTCTACCACAGCCGCACCTCCTGGCTCTACTGCATCGGCAACGTCCTCATGTCTCTCTCGGGTGAGTGGGGGGATTTTGGGGGGGCGGGGGGGGGGGCTGGGGACCCCCAGACCCTCGCTGACCCCCCGTGCCCCCCAGGGAAGACCCCCCAGATCTACTCCCACAGCCTGCTGGGGCTCTACGAGCAGAGCAAGAGGGAGCAGCGCCCGGGGGTGCACATCTCCCCCCACCGCCTGCTGCCCAGGTACGGGGGGACCCCAACCCTGCTGCCCCGGTACGGGGGGGGTCCCCGGACCCCCAACCCTGCTGCCCAGCTACGGGGGGACCCCCAGACCCCCAGTCCTGCTGCCCAGGTACGGGGTGATCCTGCCCAGCTACGGGGGGACCCCCAGACCCCCAACCCTGCTGCCCAGGTACGGGGGGACCCCCAGATCCCCAACCCTGCTGCCCAGGTATGGGGGGACCCCCAGACCCCCAAGCCTGCTGCCCAGGTACAGGGGGACCCCCAACCCTGCTGCCCAGCTACGGGGGGACCCCCAGATCCCCAACCCTGCTGCCCAGGTAATGGGGGGGACCCCCAGACCCCCAGTCCTGCTGCGCTGGTATGGGGTGATCCTGCCCAGCTATGGGGGGACCCCCAATCCTGCTGCCCAGGTAATGGGGGGCACCCCCAAACCCCCAATCCTGCCGCCCAGGTACAGGGAGCCCCCCAGACCCCCCAACCCTGCTGCCCAGGTAACAGGGACCCCCATCACCCCCCACCCAGACATCGGGCGCCCCCGACTCCGATCTGGGCCTGGGGGACACGCGAGGGGCCGGGGGGGGGGGGGGCGGCCGGGAGCGGGGGGACACCCCGGGGTGTCCAGCTGCACCCCAGGGGACCCCACCACGTCCCTGTTCCCCCCCCCCAGGAAGAACGTCACCTCCACCAAGATCCCCGACACCAAGGGCTGCCGGACCTGCTGCGTGGGTGCGTGGGGGGCCGGGGGGCGGGGGGCCGGGGGGGCCGGGGGGGCGGGGGGCGGGGGTCTGACGGGGTGTCCCCAGCCAGGAACGGGCAGACGGGGTGCCAGTACCTCTGCGGGGCGCTGGACGCCGGCGTGGTGCTGCTGCAGTGGTACCAGCCCCTCCAGAAGTTCATGCTGGTCAAGGTAGGGACCCCCGCCCCGGCCCCGGCCCCCGCAGCCCCCGGCCCCCCGGCCCCAACAGCCCCCGGACCCCCTGGTCCTGGCCCCAACAGCCCCCAGACCCCCGGCCCCAACAGCCCCCAGCCCTGGCCCCAGCAGCCCCCAGCCCCCCAGCCCCAACAGCCCCCAGACACCCAGCCCCGGCCCCAACAGCCCCCCGACCCCTGGCCCCGGCCCCAGCAGCCCCCATCTGTCCCCAACAGCCCCTGGCCCTGTCCCAAACAGCCCCCGGACCCCCATCCCCAACAGACCCCATGGTGGTTCCCTGTGTCCCCATGTCCCTGTGTCCCTGTATCCCCACGGTGTGTCCCCATGTCTCACGTCCCCGTGTCCCCACGTCGGGTCCCCACGTCAGGTCCCCACGTCCCCATGGTGGGTCCCCATGTCCCACGTCCCCGCGTGCCCACGTCCCTGTATCCCCACGGTGGGTCCCCGTGTCCTCACATCTCCATGGTGTGTCCCTGTGTCCCCACGTCCCCGCGCCCCCACGGTGGGTCCCCGTGTCCCCTGTCCCCGTGCCCCCCGTCCCCGTGTCCCCACGTCCCCGTATTCCCACAGTGGGTCCCCGTGTCCCCACGTCCCCATGCCCCACATCCCCGTGTCCCCTGTCCCTGTGTCCTCACATCCCCGTGCCCCATGTCCCCGTGCCCCCCGTCCCCGTGTCCCCCCTCCCTATGTCCCCCCTCCCCGTGCCCCCACGTCCCCGTGTCCCCATCCCCATGCCCCATGTCCCTGTGCCCCACATTCCCGTGTCCCCACGTCCCCATGCCCCCGTCCCCGTGTCCCCCCTCCCCATGTCCCCACATCCCTGTGCCCCCTGTCCCCACGCCCCACATCCCCGTGTCCCCACGTCCCCGTGTCCCCATCCCCATGCCCCATGTCCCTGTGCCCCACATCCCCGTGTCCCCACGTCCCCATGCCCCCATCCCCGTGTCCCCCCTCCCCATGTCCCCACATCCCCGTGCCCCCCGTCCCCACGCCCCACATCCCCGTGTCCCCACGTCCCCGTGCCCCCCATCCCCGTGTCCCCATGGTGGGTGCCCGTGTCCCCGTCCCCGTGTCCGCAGCACTTCGACTTCCCGCTGCCGTCGCCGCTGCGGGTGTTCGAGCTGCTGGTGACCCCCGGGGAGGAGTTCCCCAGCGTCTGCATCGGGGTGAGCCCCGGACCCTCGCCCGCCCGCCCCGTCCTCTTCCACACCATCAACCTCAACTCCCTCACCTCCTGGTTCGCCCACACCAGCCCCGGTGAGCGGCGTTTGGGGGGGCTGGGGGGGGTTTGGGGGGGCCTGGGGGCTTTGGGGGGCCTGGGGTATCTGGGCTCCTGTGCTCTGGCTGGGCAGCCTGGGGGAGTTGGGGTCCCAGGGGGATTTGGGGCTCCTGGTGCTTCATCTGGGGGTCCTGGGGGTCCCAGAGGGACTTGGGGGGCTGGAGATCTGGGGCTCCTGTGCTCAGTCTGGGGGTCCCAGGGGATTTGGGGGGACCCAGGGCATCAGGGCTCCTGTGCTCTGGCTGGGCAGCCTGGGGGAGTTGGGGTCCCAGGGGGATTTGGGGCTCCTGGTGCTTCATCTGGGGGTCCCAGGGGGATTTGGGGGGGGGCTGAAGATTTGGGGTCCCAGTGCTCAGTCTAGGGGTCCCAGGGGGATTTGGGGGTCCCTGGAGCTTTGGGGTCCCAGTGCTCAGTCTGGGGGTCCCAGGAGATTTGGGGTCCCTGGGATTTGGGGTCCCTGGGGATTTGGGGTCCCTATGCTCAGTCTGGGCGTCCCTGGGATTTGGGGGTCCCAGGGGGATTTGGGGGTCCTGGGATTTGGGGTCCCCCTGCTCTCTCTAAGCCCCCCCCCCACCCCCCGCAGAGGTCTCCTGCCCCGGCCCCGTCCAGGTGACGCAGCTGGACAGCGAGACCGTGCTGGTCCTGCTGGACCGTGAGTCCGTCCGTCCGTCCAGCCGCCGTCCGTCCACGCGTCTGTCTGTCCATCCCTCCGTCCGTCCACCCACCCACCCGTCCATCCACCTGTCCATCCATCCATCCATCCACCCACCTGCCCAACCCTCCGTCTGTCCACCCGTCCATCCATCTGTCTGTCCACCCCCCCTCTGTCTGTCCATCCACCCACAGTGGAAACGGGGCCGTGGGACAGGGGTGCCCTGGCAGGGCTGAGGGTCCCGGAGGGTCCTGGGGGGGTCCCAGGGGTCCCGAGGTGGGGGCTGAAGGTCCCAGGGGGGTCCCAGGGGTCCTGAGATGGGACTGAGGGTCCCGGAGGGTCCCGGGGGTCCCGAGGTGGGGCCAGGGGGTCCCGGGGGTCCTGAAGTGGGGCTGGGGGTCCCGAGGGTCCCAAGGTGGGACCGGGGATCCCAGGGGGGTCCCGAGGGGTCCTGAGATGGGGCTGGGGGTCCTGGGGGAGTCCCGGGGGGTCCTGGAGGTCCCGAGGTGGGGCTGAGGGTCCCAGGGGGGTCCTGGGGGGGGTCCCAGGGGTCCCGAGGTGGGGCCGGGGATCCCAGGGGGGTCCAAGGGATCCTGAGATGGGACTGAGGGTCCCGGAGCATCCCAGAGGGGTCCCAGGGGTCCCGAGGTGGGGCCGGGGGTCCCGGGGGGGTCCCGGGTGTCCTGAGATGGGGCTGAGGGTCCCGGAGGGGTCCCAGGGGGTTCCAGGGGTCCTGAAATGGGGCTGGGGGTCCCAGAGGGTCCCAGGGGGGTCCCGGGGGTCCCGAGGTGGGGCTGAGGGTCCTGGGGGAGTCCCAGGGGGCCCAAGGTGGGGCCGGGGATCCCAGGGGGGTCCCGGGGTCCTGAGATGGGGCTGGGGGTCCTGGGGGGGGGTTCCGAGGGTCCCGAGGTGGGGCCGGGGGTCCCGGGGGGGTCTGACCTGCGCCCCCCCAGGGAGCGTGAAGCTGGTGACGCTGCAGGGAGCCCCTGCCCGGGGGGTGGCAGCCCCCCACATCCCCTTCGACGTGGCCGTGGAGGCCGTGGGTGGGTGTGGGGGGGGGCTGGGGGGGCATGGGGGTCCTGGGAGGGGAACTGGGGGGGTCGGGGGGTGCTGGGGGGAAATGGGGGTACAGGAGGGTGCTGGGAGGGGAAATGGAGGGGTTGGGGGGGTGCTGGGGGGAAATGGGGGTACAGGGGGTGCTGGGAGGGAACTGGGGGGGTGCAGTGGGGGGCCTGGGAGTGTAGGGGCTGCAGGGGGGGTGCTGGGGGCTTGGGGGGGGAAATGGGGGTGCAGGGGGGTGTCAGGGGGTGCTGAAGGGTGCTGGGGGGTGCGGGGGGGTTGCAGGGGGGCGCCAGGGGGTACTGGGGGGCACAGGGGGTGCCGGGGGGATGCAGGGTGGTACTGGGGGGTGCCGTGGGATGCTGGGGGGTGCAGGGGGGTACAGTGGGGTGCCGGGGGTGCCCACCTCTGACCCCCCCCCCAGCGCTGGTCCGCGGCTGCGTCCAGGCCTTCTGGCGCCACGGGGTGCAGGTGCGGCAGGTGGGGTCTGCGCAGGTGAGCCCCCCCCCCCAGCCCCCCCCAAACCCCATCGCCTGCAGCCCCGACCTGGGGGGGCAGAGACACCCCCCCCAGACCCTGGGGACCCCCGATCCGCGGGGCTGGAGGGGACCCCTCCCCACATAACCCCCGGGGACCCCTCCCCCTATTCGGGGACCCCCCCCCACCCAGCCTCACTCCCCCCCCCCCCAGCTGATCGAGGAGCTGCGGGACCAGCGCTGGACCTTCCGCCTGCTCAGCTCCCACAGGTACAAACTGGGGGGGTCCTGGGGGGCCCGGGGGGGCACCCCCACCCCACCCTGACCCCCCACGTCCCCCCCAGCACCCTGGTCCTGGAGACGCGCCCCGCCGACGAGGCCAACGCTTACAGCAACCTCTACATCCAGGCGTGACCCCCCCGGGCCGGGGGGACCCACACGGGGCCGGGGGGGCCCCCACCAGCCTGGGGGGGGGGCCGGGAGGCTGAGCTGGGCCCCCCCGGCCAGACCAGCACCCATGGGTGGGCTGTGCCCCCCCCCAGCATCTCCCTCCTTTTGCTGACAGTTGTAATTATTTGCACCCCAAAAAAACCCTGAAGAGCCCCCAAATCGCTGTGTTGGGGGGGGGTGTCCGTTGGGGGGGGGGTCCGATGGGGGGGGGCAAGAAGGAGGCGGGGGGGCAGCGACACTCCTGGGTTTATTGGCAGCGGAGGCAAGCGGCCCCCCCGGCGGACAAGGCACTTAGAGGGGGAGCGGGGGGTCTGGGGGGTCCTGGGGGGTGCCGAGGGGTGCGGAGGGGTGCCGGGGGGGTGCCGGGGGGTCCTGGGGGGGGGGGGTCACCCCAGCTGATCCTCGTACTGCTTGCGGAAGCAGTCGCCGGCGGGGAAGAAATCCCAGCAGCGCTCCTGGTACATCTTCCAGACGTAGGATTCCTGGGGGGGGCGAGTTGGGGGGGGTCAGGGCAGCCCCCCCCCACCCCAGCACAGCCCCCTCTCTGCCCCGCAGCACCCTCTGCCCGCCGGCGATGGGCGGCCCCCCCCCCATATCCAGTGCCCCCCCATAGCCACACATAAGGGCCCCCCAAAGCCCCCCATGTCCCATAGAGACACCTGGGGGGGGTCTTGGGGGGGGCAAGCCCTCATGCAACCTGCCTGTACCCCACGCGACCCCCCCCAGCCCCTGCACAAGCCCCGTGCCAGCCCCCCCGGCCTGTGCAAGCCCCCCCCGGCTGGTGAGACCCCCCCCCACGGCTGACGTGCCCCCCCACACCCTACGTGCCCCCCCCCCTTGCGTCCCGGGGGTCTCACCTGCCCCGTGTGCTCCGTCTCGTCCTTATTGATCAGGTACATCAGGAAGAACCTGGGGGGGGACGGGACGGTGAGTGGGGGGGGCTGGGGACCCCCTGCCCCCCCCGGTGCCCCCCAGCGCCCCCCCCGTGCCCCCCCGGCCCCTCACATGTAGTTGGCCAGGTTGTGCTCCTCCAGCGTGTGGGTCTCGAAGCCGTGGGGGGTCGTGTCGAAATAGTCGCTCCCGATGCCGCAGATGAAGCATTTCGTCTGGGGGGGGGTCAGGGGGGGTCAGGGGGGTCAGAGACACCCCCCCCCAGGCCGGATCGGGGACCCCGGCGTCCTGTGCCCCCCCCCCGGGGGGTCACTCACCTCCATGTCCTCCTTCACCTGCTCCTGCTGGTCCCGCAGCTCCCCAAAAGCGTCGATGATCAGACCTGGGGGGACACACGCGAAGTGGGGGGGTCAGCGGGGTGGAGACCCCCCCCCCAGGCTCCCCGTACCCCCCCCGCCCCAGCCCCGGGGGGGGTCCCTACCCTGGATGATGGCCAGGAGGATGACGATGACGAAGAAGAAGAAGGTGATGTCGAAGACGACGCGGTACAGCTCGTAGTCGTCCCCCGCTGGGTCCTCGATCTCGTCCCCGATGCCCCCCCCGGCCCGAACCCCCACGTACATGTGGAACAGGTAGCACTGGGGGGGACGACGGGGGGGTCAGGGGTCCCCCAGGACCCCCAAGGACCCTGGTCCCCCCCAGGGACCCCCTGGACTCTGCTGGACTCCCCGGAACCATCCAAGAGACCCCCCAGGGACCTTCCGGACCCCCCCAGGACCACCCCAGCCCCCCCCAGGGACCTTCCAGACCCCCCCAGGACCACTCCAGCCCCCCCAGGGATCCTCTGGACCCCCAGGACCACCCCAGCCCCCCCCAGCCACCCTCTGGACACCCCAGAACCACCCCAGCCCCCCCCAGGGACCTTCTGGACCCCCCAGGACCACCCCAGACCCCCCCAGGCACCCTCTGGACACCCCAGGACCACCCCAGCCCCCCCCAGGGACCTTCTGGACCCCCCAGGACCACCCCAGACCCCCCCCAGGCACCCTCTGGACCCCCCAGGCACACCCCAGGCCCCCCCAGGGATGCTCTGGATACCCCCTGTCCCCCAAGGGACCCCCTGGATGCCCCCAGGGACCCCAGCTCGACCCCTAAGGATCCTTCAGGGGGTCTCAGAAACACCCCAGCCCCCCCCGAACCGTCCCAGAGACACCCAGCCCCTCCCAAGGGACCCTCCGGAGCCCCCCAGGCACCTCCAGGGACCACGCAGGACCCCCCAGGGACCCCCAGGATGTCCCAGGGACCCTCTGGATGTCACCAGGACCATTCCAGACCCCTCAGTTTCCACTAGGAACCCCTCAGACCCCTCAGGACACCCCCCCCCCCGGGACCTCCAGGGCCCCCACAGACCCACTGGACTCCCCAGGGACCCCCTAAGACCATCCCAGGGACCCCAGAGATGCCCCCCGAGACCCCAGAGATGCCTCCAGCACCCCCTAGAACCATTGCAGAGACCCCAGAGATGCCCCCAGGGACCTCAGAGACCCCAGAGATGCCCTCAGGACCACCTCAGCCATCCCAGGGACCGCAGAGATGCCCCCAGGACCCCCTAAGACCATCCCAGGGACCCCAGAGATGCACCCAGAACTGCCTAGGACCATCCCAGGACCCCCAGAGATGCCCCCAGGACCCCCTAGAACCATTGCAGGGACCCCAGAGATGCCCCCAGGACCACCCCAGCCATCCCAGGGACCCCAGAGATGCCCCCCGAGACCCCAGAGATGCCTCCAGCACCCCCTAGGACCATCCCAGGGACCCCAGAGATGCCCCCAGGGACCTCAGAGACCCCAGAGATGCCCTCAGGACCACCTCAGCCATCCCAGGGACCGCAGAGATGCCCCCAGAGAGCCCAGAGATGCCCCCAGGACCCCCTAGGACCATCCCAGGGACCTCAGAGATGCCCCCAGGACCACCCCAGCCATCCCAGGGACCCCCTGGGTCCCCTGCCCCGCCCCCCCACTGCAGACCCCCACCCCACCGACCGTCATCATGTCGTCGCACTTCATGTCCGGCTCATCCTCATCCTCGCTCTTGTTGTAGAACTTGCGGAAGAAGTTGAAGGCCACCACGGTGTAGAGGTACACGACCACGGCCAGCAGCCCCACCGTCATCGCCAGCTGGGGGGGGACAGGGGGGGCGTCAGCGGGGCGTCCCCCCCGCCCCGGCCCCCTCCCGCCCAGCCCCCACCCACCTGCTTGCCGTTGTGGGTGACGGAGGAGAGGATGGTGCGCAGGGTCTTCACCCCCATGGCGATGTCCAGGAGGTGGGAGGCGAAGAAGAAGTTGTTGTAGTGGCCCAGCAGGGACATGGCCATGTACCAGGTGAGGTAGAGGAAGGACTGGGGGGGACAGCGGGGGGGTCACCCCGCGGCCTGGCGCCCCGCCCCTGGGGGTCCCACAGCCCCAGACCCCCATCGCCCTGAAACCCCCATCCCTGGGGGTCCCACAGCCCCATCGCCCCGGGACTCCCATCGCCCTGGGACCCCAAACCATGGGGGTCCCACACCCCCATCGCCCTGGGACCCTTATCGCTGTGGGACCTCCAGCCCTGGGGGTCCCACAGCCCCATCGCCCCGGGACCCCCATCACCCTGGAACCCCCACCCCTGGGGGTCCCACAGCCCCATCGCCCCGGGACCCCCATCGCCCTGGGACCCCAAACCCTGGGGGTCCCACATCCCCGTTGTCCCGGGACCCCCATCACCCTGGGACGCCCATCCCTGGGGGTCCCACACCCCCATCGCCCCGGGACCCCCATCACCCTGGGACCCCCATCCCTGGGGGTCGCACAGCCCCATCACCCCGGGACCCCCATCACCCCAGGACCCCCATCCCTGGGGGTCCCACACCCCCGTCGCCCCGGGACCCTCATTGCCCTGGGAACCCAATCCCTGGGGGTCCCACACCTGCAGACCCCCATCACCCTGGGAATCCCATCCCTGTGGGTCCCACACCCCCAGACCCCCATCACCCTGGGATCCCCCCCATCACCCCGAGAGCCCCCCCCCGACCTCCCCAGCCCCCCCACTCACGTTGTCGGTGAAGATGACCCCGAACTTCCAGATCTGGTACCTGATGTCGATGGACGTGATCCTGGGGGGGGGAGGCACATGGGGGGGGGGGTAAGGACGCGACGGGGACCCCCGGGACGGGGCCGAGCCCCCCCAGACGAGCCCCCGCACCCACCAGGTGAGGAGGGAGCTGTCGGGGGGGGGCTTCCTCTCGCCCTGCGCCCCGATCTCCAGGCTGGCCAGCTCCATCCCCAGCAGCTCCGCGATGCGCTCGCGCCCGTAGATGTCCCCGTACTTCTCCAGCACCTGGGGGGGGGGCACGGCCGGGGGGGGGCACACGGTCAGGGGGGGCACACGGTCAGGGTGCGGCCCCCTCCCGTCCCTGTCCCCCCCCCCGGGGGCTGCGGGACCCCCCTCACCTTCCTCTTGACGAACTTGTCCCAGTAGTTGCTGGGGAAGGATCTGGGGGGAGAGGGGGGTCGGGGGGGGCCCTGTGTGTCCCCCCCCAGACACATCTGGCCTGGGGGGAGTCCAGGGGACCCCCAGCTGGTCCCACTGGTCCCCCAGGACCCCCATACTGGGCACTGACTGCCAGCCAGTCCCACTGGTCACCCAGGACCCCCCAGGACCCCCGTACTGGGCGTTGAGCACCAGGAGCCCCCCTGGAGCCCCCCAGGCCCCCCCCCCCCCCCGGTGCCTCTGGCCCACCCGTACTGGGCATTGAGCTCCAGGTGGTCACCCCGGCCCCCCCTGGAACCCCCCAACCCCCCCGTACTGGGCGTTGAGCACCAGGCGGTCCCACTGGAGCCCCCCAGGAGCCCCCCAGCCCTGCCTGGCCCCCCCAGGAGCCCCCCAGCCCCCCCGTACTGGGTGTTGAGCACCAGGCGGTCCCACTGGAGCCCCCCAGGAGCCCCCCAGCCCCCCCGTACTGGGCGTTGAGCACCAGGCGGTCCCACTGGAGCCCCCCAGGAGCCCCCCAGCCCTGCCTGGCCCCCCCAGGAGCCCCCCGGCCCCCCCGTACTGGGCGTTGAGCACCAGGCGGTCCCACTGGCCCTTGACGTCGTCGTCGGGGGGCTGCTCGGTGATGTAGAGCCCCGAGAACTCCAGGCGCCGCGCCACCTCCTTCTCCCGCTTGAAGATCACCAGTGGGATCTGGGGGCACAGGGGGGGTGTCGGGGGGGGCACGGGGGGGGCGTGGGGGGTGACATAGGGACTGGGACAGGGAAGGCATGGGGGAGGGGGCGTCGGGGGGGGCACGGGGACTGGGACAGGGGGACATGGGGGACATGGGGAGAGGGTCAGGGGACACACACAGGGACATGGGGACCAGGACAGGGGGACACGGGGGGGAAACATGGGGACAGGGTCGGGGGGACATGGGGGACACACACACCAGGGTTGGGGGGGCATGGGGACAGGGTTGGGGGGGACGGGGGGGACAGGGTTGGGGGACCGGGTTGGGGGGGACGGGGGGGGGGACACAAGGACACAGGGACCAGGATGGGGGGACATGGGAGGGAAACGGGGGGACGGGGTTGGGGGCCACGGGGGGACACAGGGGGGACACGGCCCCGGCGGCTCCACCAGCCTCTGGGAGGGGCCGGGGGATGGGGGCGTGGCCAGGCGCTAGAGGGCGTGGCCACCAGGCGGAGGGGCGTGGCCAGGGCCAGGTGTGAGCACAGGGGGCACCAGCTGTGGGCATGGCTGTGGGCAGATGGGCGTAGCCAGAGGTGGGTGGGCGTGACCAGGGGTAGAGGGGCGTGGCCAGATACTGATGCCAGATGAGGGGGAGTGGGTGGGACCAAGTGCAGGTGTGGCCGAGGGGGCGTGGCAATGGGCAAGTGGGCGTGGCCATAGACAGGTGGGCGTGGCCGGGGGCAGCCTGGCACAGCCAGATGCTGATGCCCGGGGGGGGGGGGGACACGGGATGGGCGCGGGCGTGGCCGGGGGGCGTGGCCGGGGCAGGGCGTGGCCGGGCGCACCTTGAGGCAGTTGTAGCCGATGATGCAGAGGAAGGCGACGAGGGTGTGGGCCAGGGCCAGGCCCTGCAGCGCCGGCTGCATGTAGCCCGTGCTCTCCTCCAGGAAGTAGTAGACGACGCTCTCCTCGCCGCCCCCCCCGGCCTCCTCGGCCCCCCCGGCCCCCTCGGCCACTGCCGCCGCCAGCCCCGAGCCCTCCTCCTCCTCCTCCGCGCCCGGAGGGTGCTCCGACACCTGGGGGGGGCAAGGAGCCGCTGTGGCACCCGCCCACCCCCACGCCCCGGTGCCCATCACCCCGCTCTACGGACCCCACAGCCCCCCCGGGGACCCAGGGTGCCCCCACCCCAGCCCATACCCCCCCTGGGGACCCAGGGTGCCCCCACCCTGTGCCGTACCCCTGCCAAGGACCCAGGGTGCCCTGCCTGTCCCACACCCCTCCCATGGGGACCCAGGGGTCAGGGATGCCCCTGCTCTATCCCATGTGCCCCCCCCCCCAGGGACTCTGGGGTGCCCCCACCCTGTCCACACCCCCCCCAAGGACCGGGGGTGCCCCCACCCTGTGCCATACCCCCCCCCCCGGGGACCCAGGGTCCCCTGCCTGTGCCACACCCCTCCCATAGGGACCCAGGGATCAGGGTGCCCCTGCTCTATCTCATACCCCCCCCCAGGGACTTTGGGGTACCCCCCCCCCCCCCCCCGGACCCTAGGTGCCCCCCCGCCCCAGGGACCCAGGGTGCCCCCCCCGTCCCACCCCTCCCCAGGGACCCAGACCTTGTAGAAGAGGAGGATGAAGTTGATGGCGAAGGCGAGGAAGAGCGCGAGGAACCGCAGGTTGTAGAAGTTCCTGGACAGGTAGTTCTGCACCGGGGGGGACACACACACACACACAACACACGCTCAGAGCCAGGGGGCCCAGCCCCGGGACCCCCCCCCCTCAGCACCCACCCAGGGTCCATCCCCAGGGACGGGGGGGTCCCTTTGTCCCCCCCAGGCTTCCCCCCCAGGGACGGGGGTCCCATTGCCCCCCCCAGGGACGGGGGTCCCATTGCCACCCCCAGGCTTCCCCCCCAGGGACGGGGGTCCCATTGCCCCCCCCCAGGGATGAGGGTCCCCGTTGCCCCCCCTGTCATGGACGGGGATCCTGTTGCCCCCCCCCGGGACGGGGGTCCCGGTGCTCAGCCAATGGGGGTCCCGGCCCCCCCCCGTACCAGGAACTTGACCCTCTGGACCTCCAGCTCAGCCCAGAACTCGAAGGCTCCCTCGGCCGGCGGCTCCTTGCGCTCCCGGGGGACCGATTTCCGCCTCTTCTCGGGGGCCCGGGGCTCCGGCCCCCCCTCGGCCCCCTCCGCCCCGGCCTTCTCCCCGTTCTCCGTGCTGGGACGAGGGCGCTGCCTGGGTGGGGGCCCCAGCGGGACCCTCCGCCCTTCCCACAGCCCCCCAACGGGGCCAGGCACCCCCCCAAGGGGGCACGGACCCACCCCACAGCTCCAGTGGGGCCAGGCACCCCCCAATGGGGCCAGGCACCCCCCAAGGGGACATGGACCCACCCCACAGCTCCAGTGGGGCCAGGCACCCCCCAATGGGGCCAGGCACCCCCCAAGGGGACATGGACCCACCCTACGGCCCCAAGGGGGCCATGCAGCACCCAAGGGGGCCAGGGACCCACCCCATAGCTCCAGTGGGGCCATGCAGCACCCAGTGGGGCCAGGCACCCCCCAACGGGGCCGTGCACCCCCCAGCGGGGCCCCGGCCCCCCACTCACTCGGCTTTCTCCGCCTCGGCCGCCGGCTCCTCGTCCTTCTGCGGCTCCTCCTCCACCACCTCCTCCCCGTCCTCCTGCGGTGGGAGCCAGGATCAGGCCCGGGGGGGGCACAGACCAGCCCCCCCAGAGCCCATCGGGAGCAGGAACCAGGGGCTTGGGGACCCCCCACTCTGCTCCCCACTGCTGGGAGGGAGCCCAGGGTCTTGCCCCCCCCCATAGGGGATCCCTGGGGTCCTGCTCCCCCATAGGGACCCCCCCAGTGTCCTGCTCCCCCCTAAAGGACCCCTGGGGTCCTGCCCCCCCATAGGGGACCCTTAGCATCTTTCTACCACCCCCCCCCCAGGGAACCCAGGCATCCTGCCCCCCAGAGACCCCCCCAACATCCTACCCCCCATAGGGGACCCCCTGGGGTCCTGCCCCCCCCCACAGGGACCCCCAGCATCCTGCCCCCCCCATAGGACCCCCCGCCGAGCTCCCATCGATGCCTACCCCAATCTTCCTCCGGAGGATGGGGGTGCCCTCGGGGGTGGGGGGCTCGGCGGTGGGGGGCTCCCCGATGTCGCCCAGCCCCCCGGGAGCGTCGGGGGCCGCCAGCCGATAGTGCCCGGGCTCCTTGCGCACCCCGAAAGCCGCCACCGGCGCCGCGGCCGCCGCCTCTTCCTCCTCCTCTTCCTCCTCGGGGGGCTGCGGCAGGTGGGGGGCGGGCGGGGGGACGGGGTCCTGGGGACCCCCCTCCTCTCCCCCCGCGCCGCCGCCGGCCTCGCCGCCCCCCACGGCGTCCTGAGTGGGGTCGGGCATGCTGGCCAGCAGCTCGGCCAGGGCCAGCCGCTGCGCCCCCTCCACGAGCCCCCCCCCGAAAAGGGAGGTCCAGGCCAGGCGCCCCACGGCCCCCAGCACCCCCCAGCCCCCCAGCAGCCCCCCCAGCACCGCCCGGCCGGCGGCCGCCCCCGCCGCCCACGCCAGCTCCCGGCCCGGCCGGCGTCGCAACCGCCGCAGCCGTCGCCGCCAAGTCTGGGGGGACCCCAACAGACGTCGCAACCCCCCGGCCCCCGCCAGCAGCTCCCCGAAAGCCGAGGCGGGTTCGGCGGGGGGCGGGGGGCCGGTGGCGTCGGAGGGTTCCTCTTCTTCCTCCTGCTCCTCATCCTCGCCCCCTTCCCGGGGGGATTCCTCCTCGGAGAGGCGCGAGGCGATCTGCATCTCGAAGATGGTGTCCTCGCAGAAGTTGACGAAGAGCTCCATCTTCTCGGCCTCGCCCCCCTCGTTGACCACGTCGAAGATGAACTGCCGCTTGGACTCCTTCACCTGCGGCATCTCCCACTGCGCCTTGTTGGCGGCGCTGATCTCGAAGTAGAGGCGTTCGATGCGCCGGGCCGCTCCCATGATCTCGATCCGGCCCAAAAACGGACGGAAATACTCCAAAATGCTGGCCGCCTGCTCCAGGAAGGTGCGGAGACGTTGGTCGTGGGGAACGTGCTCCGAGAGGTTGGTGAGGAGCACGGCCACGTTGAAGCCGATGTCGCGAGCGGGTTCTTGGAAGCGGCCGGCGAAGGCTTCCACGTCGATCATCTCGTTCTCGTCCGCCTCGGAGCAGGAGAGGAGGAACTGGATCTCGGCCGGCTCGTATTGCTTCTGGCTGTCCATCGCCTTCTGGAAGTCCTTCTTGGAGATGAGGCCTCGCGGGTCCGAGACGTAGTCGCGGAAGGCGTCCGAGGACACGATGTCCCGCAGCTTCAGGAACATGTCGAAGAACTTGAGGATCATGGTGACGTTGCTGGAGGACTCCACCAGCATGTCCACCATCTGCCGGGCGATGGTCCCGTTCACCACGTTGCCTGTGGAGGTGGTGGGGGGTGTCCCATCAGGTCCAGGGGTGCCACGGGGACAGCCCCGGTGCCTGGGGACACCCTGGAGAGCACGGGGACCACCCTGGTGACAGGGGACACCCCAGGTGGCCAAGGGACACCCTGGAGAGCGAGGGGCCACCTTGGATCATCAAGGGACACCTCAAGTGGCATGGGCCACCATGGATGGTGGGGAGCACCCTGGAGAGCAAGGGGACACTCTGAGGGACAGAGGACACCCCAGGTGGCCAAGGGACACCCTGGAGAGCGAGGGGCCACCTTGGATGGTCAAGGGACACCCTGGGGGACAGGGGACACCCCAGGTGGTCAAGGGACACCCTGGAGAGTGAGGGGCCACCTTGGATGGTCAAGGGACACCCTGGGGGACAAGGGACACCCCTGATGGCATGGGGACAGCCCGGATGGTGAGGAGCCCCCCGTCTCGGGGGGACCCCCGGGTGACACGGGGACTCTGGGTGGCATCAGGACACCCTGGACGGTGGCACAGGGCGGTGAGGATGCTGCGATGGCCGGGGGACCCCGGGTGACGCTGGGAGGCCCCCGGGTGACGCTGGGAGGCTCCTGGCAGCAGAGGGGTCCCGGACACGCCGGGGGGGGACACGCGAGGGGACCCCCCACCTTCCAGCAGGGACAGCAGCATCACCACCATGTCCTTCTGCAGGTCCAGCAGCTCCTTCAGCAGCCCGATCTGGCTGGAGTCCTGGGGGGGGGGACACGGCACTGTGAGCCCAAGCTGGCCCCCCCACGCCGTGCCCCCCACGCCGTGCACCCCCCACGGCCCCGGACCCCCCCACGGCCCCGGACCCCCTTACCTGGGGGCACGACCCACTCCAGCACCGCTCCTCGCACCATGAGACCGGGGGGGGGGGTGGCCCCC